>CM041779.1:282327565-282927565 GCA_023374045.1 Limonium bicolor
AAGAAGGGTCTCATCTCGAAGAGAGATTAGAGACCTATTGAGTCTTGGATTTAATTGAGAGGACATGAGTCTATAATAGACTCGAAAGATAATGGCAAAATTTTTGGAAAGTTCTTCAAATTCATCTCCTTGAAGATGAACATCAAGAACCAAGGAATCTTGAATCAGAGGATCTGAGAGATCCACTGAGAAATTGGGACAGCAATTGAAGAATATTGGGCCATTACAGACGTTAGTCTGAATCATGGCTAAAAGAGAGGATTTGTATCGTTTGAGACGTTTATCTCGAAGCACCATGAATATTGGAGCATCTATACCTTGTCTGAAAAATGGTTTGACAGCTACTTGAATCATTCCATAGTGGGCATATCTATACCCTTGCTGCAAATATTGAAATATTGAAGATCCTGAAAAGAAGAGGTATTGTTTGATATTGTTGTTGAATACTTAAAGTTTCCTCCATGAGTTGACAGACAATGGCTGTCTTGAAATCAAGAGGACCCATTTGGTATATTTGGTTGAACATAATTGAGAAGGTATTGTCCAGTTTGAATAATCAACTGGTGAATAATTCTGTATGATGTTACTATTGATTCTCTCCTAGATCTTGATCGAATCTAGCCAACTTCGAAGTGCGAAGCCATTATTGGTGAAACAAAGAGTTAGACTATGCTAATCAATGATAAGATTAATTAAACAGGACCACCCAAACGGGACCACGGTCTTACACTCTCTTTCTGCCCATGGCCAACGTACCGGGTCTGACCAAAACTTAATAATTTTCACCCTAATTTTGATAGCTTTCACCCGGTACAAACGATTTGGCTTGATGACCACAAGGGATCAGGACGGTTGAAGATACTTGAAGAGAATCGAAAAATATCAAATTAAAGAAAGTAAAAGAACAGATATGAAGTATTGATAAACAAATATTGAATAACTTGAAGTGAAAGTGTGCAGATATTGAAAAAATAACTTGAATTTAAATGAACATAAACAAATTGATAAACATAGATATTGAATCTTGAAACTCACTTAAGAGTTTTCTTGTAGGATAGAAGATGGATACAAGGATAGAGAATTGATATTGAAGAGAGAAGTCAGAGCTTATCTCTCTCGATTCTCTTGAGTTGAAACCTTGTCAAATTGGGAAAAAACTTGAGTCGAACTAAGTGCCTAAACGTCCCCTTATATAGGTGAGGACGGGGTCTTGAATGGAGGCACTATTTGCCTTCACTATTTGCTTTTGGAAAATAATAATTGAAGAACTATTTACTTTTAGAAAAGTAAATGCTTTTGGAAAAAGTAAAACTAATAATGTTGCTTTTGAAAAAGAAATGCAATAATTGAGATTTCTTGCATGATTGTTACTCCTTTTGAATTATTGATCCGATTTTCTACAGCGCCTGGTCATCATCGCTGCTGTCGTACGGACTCTGGTTGAAGTTCAGATCTTTTGTAAATTCTGGGCTGTCGAAATGCTCGAACAGGTCCGTTGTTGAGATATTGAGTCCGTAGTGTATATTGTAGACTAATTCTTCCACCCCGAGCTCGACTTCGTGTTTGCGATGGTACCACTCGTAGTTTGTTGTACAGGGTAGCTTCGAGAATGGATCTATTCTTGTGATGTATATGTGGAAGTGCGAAATTCTACAAATCTTTGTAGTTCTTGATCACGAATGTTGAAATCTGGTGGTTCCTTGCCGGCGGCGACAAGGAGACTGTGGTGCAGGTGTGTTATAGGAACCCACCTGTGAAGTTTTTGATATATTGGTCGATCTGTTGAGTAAAAACGATGGTCATAGGGTTGAATGCAAAGAAGCGTTTGACCTTGACGACCGTCATATGGAGGATGTTGATATGTCATCTGGACTGGTTGTTGTTGTTGGTCTCGTAGTTGCCACTGCGAGCCATTTCTCGGAACGTCTGGTAGAAATTGGAATTCTAAGGGAATTTGCGTGAGTTTTGTGGAGATATGGTATTTCAGAATCTTGTGGAGCAACGTGTTGTTGGGGTTGCTCTTTTGAATCTTGAATTTGAGCTTTCCAAAAGCTCGTTGCCATTTTGGTTGCTTTTGTTGAGAGGGTGCCACTGTTTTCTTCTTGGGGAAGACGATGGTGTTGCTCTGATACCAGAAGGGAGTAGGATCGGTGAAGATATTGAAGAGAATCGAAAATAACAATTAAAGAAAGTAAAGAATAGATATTGAAGTATTGATAAACAAATATTGAATAACTTGAATTGAAAGTGCAGATATTGAAATAATCAACTTGAATTTAAATGAACATAAACAAATTGATAAACATAAGATATGAATCTTGAAACTCACTTAAGAGTTTTCTTGTAGGATAGAAGATGGATACAAGGATAGAGAATTTGATATTGGAAGAGAGAAGTCAGAGCTTATCTCTCTAGATTCTCTTGATTGAACCTTGTAAAACTTGTGAAAAAACTTGTGTCGAACTAAGTGCCTAAACGTCCCCTTATATAGGTGAGGACGGGGCCTTGGAGGTACAATAATGGAGGCACTAGTTGCCTTCACTATTTGTTTTTTGAAAACTAATAATGGAAGAACTATTTACTTTTAGAAAAGTAAATGCTTTTGGAAAAAGTAAACTAATAATGTAGCTTTTGAAAAGAAATGTAATAATTGAGATTCCCTGCATGATTGATGTTTCTTTTGAATTATTGTTCCGATTTTCCTACAGCGCCTGGTCATCGTCGCTGCTGTCGTACGGATTCTGGTTGAAGTTCAGGTCTTCTGGAAATTCTGGGCTGCCGAAATGCTCGAACAGGTCCGTTGTTAAGATATTGAGTCCATAGTGTATATTGTAGACTAATTCTTCCACCCCGAGCTCGACTTCGAGTTTGCGATGGTGCCACTCGTAGTCTGTTGTACAGGGTAGCTCCGAGAATGGATCTATTCTTGTGATGTAGTATGTGGAAGTGCGAAATTCCACAAAACGTTGTAGTTCTTGATCACGAATGTTGAAATCTGGTGGTTCCTTGCCGGCAGTGACAAGGAGACTGTGGTGCAGGTGTGTTATAGGAACCCACCTGTGAAGTTTTTGATATATTGGTCGATCTGTTGAGTAAAAACGATGGTCGTAGGGTTGAACGCAAAGGAGCGTTTGACCTTGACGACCGTCATATGGAGGATGTTGATTTGTCATGTGGACTTGTTGTTGTTGGTCTCGTAGTTGCCACTGCGAGCCATTTCTAGGAACGTCTGGTAGAAATTGGAATTCTATGGGAATTTGTGTGAGTTTTGTGGAGATATGGTATTTCAGAATCTTGTGGAGCAGCGTGTTGTTGGGGTTGCTCTTTTGAATCTTGAATTTGAGCTTTCCAAAAGCTCGTTGCCATTTTGGTGGCTTTTGTTGAGAGGGTGCCATTGTTTTCTTCTTGAGGAAGACGATGGTGTTGTTCTTGTTTTTATACTTGTTTTTATATTCTCTCTTTCCTTTTTTTGAATCTTGTTTTAAAATCTTAATACTCCGCGTGTGGATCTTGGGCTAAAGGTCCACCAAACGGATCATAAGAGACTGATTCCGCAGAGGATGAATCCTCTTCGTCATCAGCCCATACCTTAACATCTGGTATTTGGTTGATCTTGAAATGGGTGTATTGAAGGGATAGTTCTGGGTTCGAGTCCAAGAACTTCTGGAACATTTCATCTTGTTGTGGAGATTTGGGCTTTTGTGGTGCTGGGCATATGGCCAATGGTTTTGGTGAGGAGGTTTCTGGTTTTGGGCCTGGGCCGGTGATGGCTTGTGTTTTTGTAGAGCTAGGCAAGGCCTTTTGTGAATCTTGATAGTCTTTGTAGGTAATGGTTTTCTTGCCAGTGGTCGTATAGGCCTTGACGTTCTCGTAAGAACAGAATTTAGACCAATACTTGGGCCACCATTTGATTCGAAAATCTCGAACCAAACAGTATGGATATGGTGCTGGTAAAAATTGATCAATCTTGTACGTCCAACAGAAAATCCACGGGACGCAGAATATGACGAAAAAGTGGAGTTCTTTTGTATATTGTGGGCTGTTGTAATGTTGGAGCCAATAGGCATAATTTGGTTGAACTGGTTTTGGTAAAATATCAGAAGATCCTCCAAAATAGCGCCACCAATCGTAGAACCATATTGGAAAATCTTTGTCACACCGCTCATGGAAGTTAATGAACCATGAGTGTGTTTCTGGTCAAAGTAAAAGGAATCGATACCATGCTTCATGGTAATCGACGTAATTATAGGTGTTTGGGTAGAAGGTTATAGAGAAAGATCGGGGTTGATGGATTGGTCCCCATTCTTTGGCTGAAACCATCTTCTTGTTGAAACATCTGGAAAAATCAGTTTGTGAGGAATTTGGGTTGGACCTATGGGTCAGTTCTATGGATCGGGTTTCTATGAGGATAAGCTCATAGTATTTGAGGGTTTTGTGTTGTGTATTGGTTTGCCAATGTATTTCTGGAGGAAATATCCTTTTGGCAATACTGTTGGCTATTTCTTGTGGTTGTGTTTGGATATATCTGGTGAGGGTAATTTTTTCTTGGATTGGTTTGATATGGTAGCCATTGGGGGTATTTTGTGTAGATCTGGTAGATTGAAGTTTTGTGGGTGTTTTGGCTGCTTGTAAAAATGTTGGCGCTGGGAAGTCTTGTGATAATGGTGTATATGGATTTTGTGTGGTGATCGCCGGTGAAGGCGCAATTGGTATATTCTTGTATGATGGGTGCTGTTGTGGCACCATCTGGTAATCTTGAGAAGTTTGTGGTTTCTCCCTCTTGGGCTGGTTTCCCTTGCTTTTGTCACTCATTTTCTGTGGAAAGAAGATATTGTTTTATTGTGAGAATCTGGTAATATATGATCTGGTGATATATTATTCTGTTTTGAAATCTTTCCTTGTAAAATTTCTCGTGAAAGAAAATCTGGTAAGGAGTTATCCTCCCCTTTGATGAATTCGATTTGAAAATCGAAAACAGAAAGAATAGCTTGCCAACGGGCAAAAATTTGTTTTGAAACTAGGTTTTTAACATCCTTTTGTAAACGTCTTTTGCAGATTTACAATCAATACGTAGTAAAAAGGTTTTGTTGTATAAATCATCTTGAAATTTTGAAATACATAGTACGATTGAAAATATCTCCTTTTTGATTACGGAGTAGTTGAGCTGTGGCCCGATCCATATACCAGAGTGGAATCGTACCAACTGCTCTTGGGTAAGACCTTGGGGTCTTTGTTTGAGAATTCCTCCATAGCCAATATTGGATGCGTCAGTTTCGACTATCAGAAAGGCTTGAGGATGTGGAATGGTAAGGCATGGTAATGAATAGGTATATTGCTTAAGGGATTGCACAACTTTGGTGTGCTCTGGAGTCCATGGTGAAGGATTCTTTTGTAATCTGGAATAAAGAAGCTTGCAATGTTGACGAAGTTTGGGAAAGAAATCTGAAAGATAATTAAGACATCCTAAGAATCTTTGCGATTGATTCTTTTCTTTGATTTCGTCTGGAAATTTGGAAACAAATTCCAAGCTTCTTTGGATGAGAGTAATGGTGTTTTGAAAGATGTTGTGACCAAGGAATCGTATATTGACCTGGAACAACTTCATTTTGGGTTTAGAAACAACTAGACCATTAGTCTTGATGACTGAATGGAATGTCTTGAGATGCTTGAAGTGTTGTTCTATGGAATCTGAAAAGACTAAGACATCATCGATATAAACAATGATGAAAGTTGAATATGGTGTCCGGATGTCATTCATGACATTCTGGAATTCTGATGGAGCATTTTTGAGGCCAAATGGCATTACGTTCCATTCGTAATGACCAAATGGGACAACAAATGCGGCCTTGTATCGATCTGATTCTGAAATCTGAATTTGCCAGAATCCAGACTTCATGTCGAATTTGGAGAAGATCTTGGCCTTGTAAAGGCGACCTAGAAGATCTCTTTTGTTAGGGATTGGATATCTAATCCATTGAAGAACCTTGTTTAATGGTTTGTAGTTTATGACGAGTCGTGGAACTCCACGCTCCTTCTCTACGGCATTCATGACGTAGAATGCACTACAACTCCATGGTGATTTTGAGGGTCGAATCAAACCTTTATCCAAAAGAGTTTGAATCTCTTTCTTGCAGATCTCTAGATGCTCGCTATTCATTTGAATAGGTCGAGCCTTGGTTGGAATATTGCGTTCATCAAAATCCTTTTCATAAGGAAGACGAATAATATGACGCTTTCTACTCCAAAATGCATTAGGTAGATCTGCGCAAACATCTTCAAAGGTTTTCTCCATTTGAGAAACTTCCTTTTGAGTTCTGGAATCTTGGAGTCGCTCAGCTGTTCGAACATGAGTGAGTTGGTCCTTAGAAAACTGAAGCTGGCTTTCCTTTCTGGTAATTGAATTGATATGTGAAACAGTGCACTAATCCTAATGCGACCAAGCTCGATCCCAATGCAACAGCACATCTATCCTAGTATGACTCGATCTAATCTTCTGTCCTACCTTACCTGGTTTCAGACACAGAGTTTTCGTGAAAGTAGAGAGGGAGAGAGAGAGCTTCTATTAGAATCGAATGCGAGTTTGATTGCCAAATATCGCGTGTCTTATTTCATGGGGGTACACCCTTATTTATAGTTTTTTGGGCCTGGTCCCTTTGGTGCCAGCCTGTATTTTACATGTTTAAGTACAGTTCTACCCCCTCTTTAGTACCTCTGACCGTCCACAAGCGGCCGGTCGAGTAACGTTTTGCTTTGCCTAAGTCCCATTCTCATCCGGCTGAGGCGGCCGGATGCTCTACAAGCCCCTAATCCCATCCGGCCAAAGCGGCCGGATGCTTTACGTGCCTGCTTTGGTCCGGCGCCATTTCTTCCCTTCTCACCAGTCCCACGAGTTCTATCTTTCTGAATTTCGGTGAAGAAAAATAGAACTTCTGTGAAAAAATTTTGCGACTGTCTGTGGCCAGCTCTGGGGCCCTCTCTTTGGTTTACTCCAGCTTCGTTGTCTCCTTATCTCAGTCCCACAAGTTCTTTTTCTTCCTATGCGGAGAAAAGGAACTTTTTTGTTGGCCACGTGCGTAGCTCGTGTCCTGGTGTATTTCTCTTTTTGAATTTTCCGCCCGTTACCGATGTAGAATATGCAGGGCCTTCCTTTCGACTGGACATCGGTAGCGTCTTTAGGAAGCGTGCAACCCTTTCTCTTCCCCTGTAAAAAAAAGACACTTTTGTTCGCACTATATATATTTTTATTTGAGCGGGAAAAAACTTCTCTTAAAGCCCATCTCTTGGAGTTCTCTCCTCTTTCCTCTTTCCTCTACTGGCCCGTTACTTCGACCTCTCTTCTCGCTTTGTCGTTGGCGCTCCTTCCTTCTCATCGCCGCCATCCCTCAATTCTTGCCTAACTTGACAATGGCTTCTTCTTCCACTAAACAGAGCAAACTTGCTGCCAAATTTCCGCCCGCCATCGGAGCGATTCAAGGCTCTCAGTCCCCTAACGGCTTTCGCCCTTCGTACCTGAAGCCGATAAGACCCTTCCGTTCTGGGCGTCAACCTTCTCCTTCTTCTCTCAACTACTCTTCCCTCTGTGACTGTCTCGGGGGAGTCGAAGCTCCACTTGGCACACAAATTTATTTGCCATCCTCTGATCTCACCCCCACGACGATTTTGGTTGCGGGTACGTCGTCTATGCCGACTTCTTCCGGTCAGGTTTGACCATTCCCCCACACCCTTTCGTGCTAGGGTTCCTTCTTCGTCGCTGCTGCACCCTCGCCCATCTTCACCCTAAAGCCATTTCACACCTTCAGGCTTTTGTTTCCCTTTGTGATGACATCAAAATTCGGCCGGAGGGTACTGATTTCGTCCGATTCTTCACAGTTAGGAAGGATCCTGAGAGCCTAACCCTTATTGCAAAGAGTGGGTACTCTCTTTTTGACTATAAAAAGGCCCACGAGTGGGGGTCGCGGTGGTTCGTCGTCGTTCCCCCGCCCGGCCGAGTGTTGGGCATACCATACGCTGCTGAGGCCGGAAAAGGTCAGTTAATCAGCCCTGAGACTCCTCCGGCTGAAATTCCTATTTCGAAGGTTCTGCGGGCGGTAAACAAGAAATTGCCGACCGTCGGGGCGTTTTTTACAAAAGAACGCTTGTCTTCTCTGAAGACATATCACAGTAAGTGTTCTCTTTTGCCTAGTATGAATTCTGTCGTTTCTTTCGGTCTCCTTATCGTTTGGATGTATTGTCGCAGACTTTTTCCAGAAGGGGGACAAGATCGGTCCCTTCTATAACTGGAACTTCGTCACCTTTAAGAATGGTGGCGAAAAAATTGATTACTACGACACGCTGGATGCGGCCACTGACGCGGCCGAGCAGCTCTTGGAGAACGCTGCTCCGACAAAGCATTCCAGGCGAGAGGTTGGAGATGACCAAGCTGGCAATTTGAAGAAAAAGAAGCGGCTTGAATCTCCTGTACATGCTGACGTCGGATTGTCAGGTACATGGCACGTGAGCCCCAAGTCTGGGCCCGTGTCACCCTTCCCCTCACCCCTGGTTCAGGTTCTGACCTTGGTTCTCGCCCGGGGCGGGAGTCCGGTCATCCGACCCCTATATGTGAGTTGTTTCCTGATTTGACGGGTTACTTTTCCTCAGATCCTGCTCAGGAAAACACCCTGGAGGCCGGAGACCTCTGTGCTGATCCTTCGGCTGGAGAAGGTTTTGTCTGCTTTGTCATCTTTTCCTGTCTTTCAAGTTTCCTTCTTTTTTTTTTTGGTATTCTTTTTTTAGCTTCATTCTTCTGGTTCTAATTGTCTTTATCATTGCGGCAGCCACTGCTCCTGCCAAGAAAAAATCAAAAAAGAAAACAGCATCAAGGCCGAAGGTGCAAACAAGAAATTTGACCTACTAAAAGCTAAGAAATAAACCTAGAAATTAATAAATCAAAAAGTCTTCGGGTTGCAAATAATCCCGGTCACTGCAGTATAGAAAACGTAGCAACCAGGTATCGAATCCGCGGGACTTGAAGAAAGTAAGTCTAGTCCTAAGAAAACTGGAAATTCAGAGGGTTGTTCTTGTTTTGGGAATCAAATAGAAAGAAGAAAATAAATTGAAATAAAACTGATAAAGTTTATGGATGAGTGGAACTCCGGGTTCAAGTTATTTTTTCACTAGTCGGATTATGCGAACTTCTACAAATCGATAAGATATGGATTGGCTAATTCTTCAATATCTTTCCAGAATTAAATCATAATCTCCGAAAAGCTCATCTAGTAGAACACACAAGGTCTAATCCAGAACCTAGCGAAACACATATAGATGGATGAAGCTTAAAGAATTACGACGCACCTGAGGGAAAATATAATCAATCCGATCTAATTTTCCACAGGCTAACAGATTAATTTGACCTTCTTGTTAATCACCGATCTGATCATAACAAGATTCGTAAGGCTTTTTAAGAAATTCGCGAGATTAATTAAAAAGCACAACATTTGCATTAATCTGAAACAATCCGAAAATAAAATCTCAAATCATAATTGTAGATGTACATGTAAAACGAACTAGCTACAAATAACCAGCACCCGGAGCAAATCCTTCCTAGCCTAGCATTTTACAAAGAGAGTATAGAGAGATAGAGAAGAATTAATCTGGTGTAGAAGATTCCTCCGTTTGTCTCGCTATCCAGATCTGCAATTTACTAGGCTGGAGGTTGAAGATGATGGTGGAGGAGAAGAACTCTCGCGGCTGCTTGCGTTCTTCTCGGCGTGAGAAAAAGAAATAAAAACTAAACCTAAAGCTAAAAATAGAACTGAAGTGATGTTGTGTGGATGAATGGATGAGTGGATGGGTGGATGGATGGATCCCTTCCTATGCCAAAGTCTTCGGTATTTATAAGTCAGATTCAAGGCTCTTCGCTTGCTCATTAATGTATTCTTTTCAATTGCCTCCAGTTTCGCAAATTAAATAGAGACCTTTGAATTTCTTTAACTTATACTCTCTTCAGTTACTTCATCAATGCTTGGAAAACTGGAGTTACCTGCACATAAATAGTGAGTTAGTGTATGCACTTTAATTTATTAACTCCTCCGTGATAATGTCATATATTCCCCACATATCCATCCTATAACTTATTTTCTGAAAGTTTCTTTTAGTTATAAGAATGGAATTCAATTAAGTAGTAAATCAAGAGAAAAATGACAATAAAGACCAGAGATTTTGATAGTAAAAATATATCTAAAATCAGCCTATCAAATTTCCTCACACTTAACCTTTGCTTGTCCTCAAGCAAATAAAGAATAAAACTATCTCAAATGCCGTAGTATCAAACCTCAGGATCAATCAAGCATAGAAGGAAGTCAAGCAAAATGACAATCAGAAGAATAATCTTTCTCTAGCTGTAAGTTTTAGCAAACAGGGAAAAACAAATTTATAAAAGCATGGAGAAGTTTGATTGCAAAACTGAACACAAATTAGCTTGGGACCTTCCACCTATTACTTTCCTTGGACCTGTGGATGACAAGGGGTGTGAAGTAATGCCCTATTCCGCAATACCTTTCAACACCACGCACTCATGATCAGAATAGGAAATTTCCAATAACAATCAACATTAAGAGCTTCCCTTTCTTTGCATAATTAATTTCTCATTTCGCACAATTGTTTCATCCCCCAGACTTTTCTCTTTATCCATGTAACGTGTTGGGCCTTCTATCCCAGATCGTGAGACCTTAGGTAGATGGTGATGAAGCACCCCAAGGACTTAATAACCAGATAAAAGAGGCCTGTTTTGGTTCAGAAATTCATGATCAGAGGAGTACCTTGCCTTATCCTTTTCATCCAAACTTTCACACATCATTCCCAAAGTCACCAAGCCAACTAATTCAATCTTCACAATCAGCTAATCCACCAAATTTCAGTGAAAATAACATTAATTTCAAGAAAACTATACATACGAACCACTTTGACAAAATGATTCTTGAGGTTGTCATCAGGCTCGATTTCAAACTTCCGCAAAATAATCACCCAAAAATTCAACATTTATTGGCACTAAAAGAAGCCTATCCATTATAGCAAGAGAACAATTAAAAGCTAGTGTGGCATTAAGTACAATTGGCATATTTTCAGGGAAAGGTCTCCACTTCCTCACACTTGAGAGGAGCAATGTCCTCATTGTTCACAAAATAAAATCAAGAAAAAGACCTTTCAAAATATGTCAGACTCATGAAGGATCCATTCAAGACTCCACATACATTTAACATTAGAAGCATAATAGGATGAACACAGGCAATAAAGATTGAGAAACTGAAACTCCCCTGATATCTTTAGATTGAGGAAGGTTCCCTTCCTCACACTTAAGCTCAAACAGCGGGGTAGAAACGTTCCTCACACTTGCGTCCAAGCAAGTGTCCAACCTTGGAGAGATATGGAGATAAAAAGATTGCACCTACACCCACATTATAAAATACAAATAACGCTAAAAGCGTTGCATTAGTAGCACGAACACCATCACCACTTCTCACTGAAATAAAATGAAAATAAACCTATAAACAAAATAAAACTAGAAAATAAAAAAAAAACATAAACATAAACGTTACCACTGGCTGCCTCCCAGTCAGCTGCCCATCTTTATAGTCTTTGGCTAGACTTTTGCTTTGTTATCCCGGATCAAAAATAAAAGTTGACAATGGTGTCACGGGGATAAGAAGTGGACTGCCATCAGTAATAAGCCACCTGGATCAAAGCAAAATGTTACCTCACAGATAAAATAAGAAAATAAGTACTCCATGAAATCTGGTGTTTGAGGAGGTATTGAAGGTAGCGATCTTCCAGGTGAAGATGGGTGACAGAGGCTCTTTTTCTTCAAACTGGATGTATAAACATCATCGTCTATCTGGTAAGGCTTAAAGAGTCCGTCGGAATGATAAAGAGGTGGAGACCTGTCCCCCCTCAAATCTTAGGATGTAAACATCCTCCTCATCTGGGTGAGGGTCAAGGAGGGTTCCACGTGGGCAGTCAACTGCAACGCAGACTTCTGCTGGTGCAGCGATAACCAAGGGTGGGGAGGGAGGGTGACTTGAGATGTCGACAAGTTGCTCCACTGAATTGTTCCCCAACTCTTGAAGGTTACCATTGTCAAAGATTGAAGCCTGTTGTAGAGGAGCGATTCGCTGCAGATAGTCCGGTTGATCCTCTAACCACAATTGCTCTTGCAAAATGAGACAGTCATCGAACTCATGAGCTCCCCCACAATATGCGCAATATATATCTTGTGAATAGGATGATTCCCGTTCGAATTGCTCCTCAGCCCGCCTCATCTCTTCAATTTCAGGGCAATCTTCAAACTCATGATTTCCCCCACATTGTGAGCAACACAAAATTGAGGAAAACGAATCAAAAGAACCAGAAGACTCTTGCTCCACTGCCCAAACATGAGTCTGTTCCATAGACTGCTCCATCCTTCTGTTGGCTAACTGTCTATAAAGTTCAGATGTCTTATCCTGTGATCTTTTCAGTTCAACCAACAACTTGTACAATTCACCTGATATTGCTTCATCAATTCTGATGTTTGCCATTGCTAGAAATAACTAAGAACAAAATAAACTAATAATAAAAATAAAACAAAACAAAAACACCTTAATCTAAGAATAGAATAGAATAGAATAAAAAAACAAAACAAAGTAAACTAAGAGTAAAATAGAATAGAATAAACAAAATAAAACAAAACAACTAAAATTAATTAAATAAAAACAAACAAGATAAACTATCAAAGAAATGATAACAAAATAACTAAGCATGAAGTAGAATAAAATTAAAGGAAGCAACTAAAACAAACAAATTGATGGTTATTTGTAGAATAAAATTAGATAAAATAAAAGCAACTGACAACCAAATAAAATGAAAATAAAATAAAACAAGACAAAATATAATAGGAAACAAAACAATGAACAACTGATCCCAAGGACTAGACAAAGTCAAGTCCCCGGCAACGGCGCCATTTTGCAAACAAGAAATTTGACCTACTAAAAGCTAAGAAATAAACCTAGAAATTAATAAATCAAAAGTCTTCGGGTTGCAAATAATCCCGGTCACTGCAGTATAGAAAACGTAGCAACCAGGTATCGAATCCGCGGGACTTGAAGAAAGTAAGTCTAGTCCTAAGAAAACTGGAAATTCAGAGGGTTGTTCTTGTTTTGGGAATCAAATAAGAAAGAAGAAAAAATTGAAATAAAACTGATAAAGTTATATGGATGAGTGGAACTCCGGGTTCAAGTTATTTTTTCACTAGTCGGATTATGCGAACTTCTACAAATCGATAAGAGATATGGATTGGCCAATTCTTCAATATCTTTCCAGAATTAAATCATAATCTCCGAAAAGCTCATCTAGTAGAACACACAAGGTCTAATCCAGAACCTAGCGAAACACACATAGATGGATGAAGCTTAAAGAATTACGACGCACCTGATGAGGAAAATATAATCAATCCGATCTAATTTTCCACAGGCTAACAGATTAATTTGACCTTCTTGTTAATCACCGATCTGATCATAACAAGATTCGTAAGGCTTTTTAAGAAATTCGCGAGATTAATTAAAAAAGCACAACATTTGCATTAATCTGAAACAATCCGAAAATAAAATCTCAAATCATAATTGTAGATGTACATGTAAAACGAACTAGCTACAAATAACCAGCACCCGGAGCAAATCCTTCCTAGCCTAGCATTTTACAAAGAGAGTATAGAGAGATAGAGAAGAATTAATCTGGTGTAGAAGATTCCTCCGTTTGTCTCGCTATCCAGATCTGCAATTTACTAGGCTGGAGGTTGAAGATGATGGTGGAGGAGAAGAACTCTCGCGGCTGCTTGCGTTCTTCTCGGCGTGAGAAAAAGAAATAAAAACTAAACCTAAAGCTAAAAATAGAACTGAAGTGATGTTGTGTGGATGAATGGATGAGTGGATGGGTGGATGGATGGATCCCTTCCTATGCCAAAGTCTTCGGTATTTATAAGTCAGATTCAAGGCTCTTCGCTTGCTCATTAATGTATTCTTTTCAATTGCCTCCAGTTTCGCAAATTAAATAGAGACCTTTGAATTTCTTTAACTTATACTCTCTTCAGTTACTTCATCAACGCTTGGAAAACTGGAGTTACCTGCACATAAATAGTGAGTTAGTGTATGCACTTTAATTTATTAACTCCTCCGTGATAATGTCATATATTCCCCACATATCCATCCTATAACTTATTTTCTGAAAGTTTCTTTTAGTTATAAGAATGGAATTCAATTAAGTAGTAAATCAAGAGAAAAATGACAATAAAGACCAGAGATTTTGATAGTAAAAATATCTCTAAAATCAGCCTATCAGAAGGCCGTAGAGCCACAAACCTCTGGTGATCCCGAAGCTTCAGGATCATTCTCCATTGACGTTGCTGCGGCCGTGGATGCGGCAAGGGATAGAGCCATGGAGTATCGGCAGGTGCCGGAGGACCCTGAGCTCCGAAGTAAGCAAAGAGAGGATCATACGACCTCCTCTTTGCCGGAGGGTCCTGAGTCCCAGGGTGAGCAGAGAGAAGGCTACATAGCTTCCTCCTCCTCTTCCCCGCCTCCTCCTGCTCAGGAGTCCTTCACCGGTCCTTCCCAAAAGGAAGGGTGGTTTTATCATCGCGGGCACCCTCTTCCCTTGATATCCTGCGACGCTGCCTACTCTCTCTCTTTGGAAGGAGGCAATTAAGAGATCCGGTCATCCGGACGGAATCTTTGCTCCTCCGGCACCTTCACTGCTACCAAGGAGAGGCTGCGGATCGGGGATGGGGGGCGGATGCCATCATGCGACATTCCATCCCAGCAAAAGAAGCGTTCGACATGATGGGGGGGAATCTTTCAGGTTGACACTTACGTTACTCGTACTCTTTCCTTTGTTTTGTCTTTGGGTTTCCTGAACTTATGCATTGTATTGTTTGTTTTTTTTAGGTGATGTCCATGGCCCAAAGTGCTGAGGTTCACTTTGGCGACCTCCAGAGGCTTCGCTATGAGAAAGCCGAGCCAATAGAGTTGAAGAGGAGCTGAAGCTGTCCCGCTCTTCCCATGACGCTTATATTGACCAGGTCGAGTATGAGATCGACCGCAAGGCAAAGGAGAGGACTGAGGCGATTAACAAAGACCTGCAGTTGTCCCGGCGTGAGTGCGAGCGTCAGCGCGATGAGTATGAGGCGCAGCTGAAAAAACTTCGGGAAGAGAACTTCTCTCTAAGGGGCCGGATTAAGGAGGCCGATAACACATTGATAGAGGTATGGAATTATCTCTCGTTTCTCCTTAAGGACAAGCTAACTTGGCTCTTTTTTTAACCTGGTCATTATGCCGGATCAGGTACGTTCCATGCATCGGAACGAAGTGAACAATCTTCAGAGCGAGGTAAATAAACTTCAGGCTGAGAAGGCCTTTTTCTATCAAGAGGGGCATCTTTCAAGCAGGAGCTGAAGATCTTGGACTGGAGAAGCAATCTCTTAAACGGGAGAACGAAGCTCTCGTGAAAGAAAGAAGAGCTTATGCAAAGCATGACCGCCTACTGGAAGAAAAAGCTGCGCTGGAAGAGCAATCAAGGTCTTCCTTTGATCAAGAGAAGCAGTCTCTGCTCCGGGATTGTTCTCTTTTGGAAAAAGAGAAGAAAGCTCTCGATGCGGATAAAATCGCCCTTCTAGAAGAGAAAGCGAGGCTGGAGGGGAAAGTTAGAGAGCTGGAGGAAGCTAAGTCTCGCTCTCAAGCCGAGAGTACCGAGCTATTAGGTCATGGTAAACTTTCAGGCCTTCAACTTTTTTTTTTCTTTTTGGCCCTTTCTTCTTCTTATTCTTTTTGTTCCGGCTAGGCATGAGTGCTGCCAATTTATTGAAGCACGTCACCCAGTTGAGTGGACGGATAGCCCGTGCTAAGGAGGAGCTGTCATCCGCCAATTCTGAACGTGACAAGTACCGTGCCCAAGTCCTGACTCTTGAATCTCAAGTGACCAGGCTCAAGTCATTCTCTCGGCAATCTCAAGAGGAGATACAGAAGCAAGGCACCATCAACGCTCATTTAAAGGAGTCCTTTGCTTCTCAATGCCGCCGATTAGTCGACATCTGCCAGCAGATCGTCTCGGATCATTCTCTCGAGAAAGGAGAGTTGCTGGATGATGACTTGTATAATAAGTTGGAATTCAAGGCTGTCGCTCAGAAATCCAACTTCTTCCTGGAACTTGAGAGATTCTGCCGCAGTCCCGGAGAGACATGCTTTGGTGCTGGTGAAGCCTCATTCCTTCCAGCCGGAAGCAACATCCTGCCGTCCGCCGGAGGGATGCAGCATCTTGCCAGGAGGTCTAAGTCCTCCGGGAGTGTAGCAGGAAGCGGCGATAGATTATTAACCGCCGGAGAAGAAGCTGTTGACAAAGAAACTGCAAAGACAATAGAATAGAGTAGAATAGGGGTTTTTCATTTCTAGAGAAGTTCTTGTTGCAACATGTACTTTTTTTTTGCCGAATGATCATATGCTGTAATTGTCTTCACCCCATAGTTTTGGGAGAAATATAAGCTATATTTTATCATCTCTTGTTATTTGTCTGCCGGAGCAACTCTTTTTGAGCCGAGTTTTCTATTGCCGCGATATTTCTTTCTCCTGTCTTCTACCTCTCTTCTAAATAGTTATCTTATGCAAGTTATGCCGGCGCGGTTTGCAGCCTTGGATTTTTGTTCCGGCGGGCCCCTTTTTTCCCTTTTGGAGCATGGTTATCTATGGTTCTAAGCCGGGTCTTCCTGCAGCTTGTTGGTCAGTTTTGTTTTGATAACAATAATAATAAAAAAAAGGTCATGTCAGCTTGCGGCATGTTGGCCGGATGCTGTTTTTTCAAGGCGTGATAGCCTGCGGCACGTTGGCCGATGCTTTCTTTTTCTTTCAAGGCATGATAGCCTGCGGCTCGTTGGCCGGTGCTTTCTTTTTCTTTCAAGGCATGATAGCCTGCGGCTCGTTGGCCGGTGCTTTCTTTTTCTTTCAAGGCACGATAGCCTGCGGCTCGTTGGCCGGTGCTTTCTTTTTCTTTCAAGGCATGATAGCCTGCGGCTCGTTGGCCGGTGCTTTCTTTTTCTTTCAAGGCATGATAGCCTGCGGCTCGTTGGCCGGTGCTTTCTTTTTCTTTCAAGGCATGATAGTCTGCGGCTCATTGGCCGGTGCTTTCTTTTTCTTTCAAGGCATGATAGCCTGCGGCTCGTTGGCCGGTGCTTTCTTTTTCTTTCAAGGCATGATAGCCTGCGGCTCGTTGGCCGGTGCTTACTTTCAAGGCATGATAGCCTGCGGCTCGTTGGCCGGTGCTTACTTTTTTTTTCAAGGCATGTTAGCTTGCGGCTCGTTGGCCGGTGCTTGCTTTCAAGGCATGATAGCCTGCGGCTCGTTGGCCGGTGCTTGCTTTTTCCTTTCATATTCTAAAGAATAATACTTTTTATTGAAGAGTTATAAATTTTACACATAGAATTTTTTCAAACATTCTCCATGCCAAGAATGCGGCAACTCATATCCCTCAGCATTTTTTAAGCGATATGAAGCCCGTCCCGTCTTTTGGTGTATGATGTATGGTCCTTCCCATTGGGGCTCCAGCTTCTTGGGTTGCTTAACTTCTCGGAGGACTAATTCCCCTGGGACAAAACTTCGTTCTTTCACCCTCCTGTTGAAATACCTTTCTACCTTAGCTTTATCTTTTGCCATCTTTACTGCGGCGGCTGTCCTGGTTTCTTCAAGGAGATCAAGATGATCCTGTACCCCCTGATTGTTGGTCTCTTCGTCATATGATTCCCATCTTATGGACGGCACTACAATCTCCGCCGGAATGACGGCTTCCAAGCCATACGTCAATCTGTAAGGCGTCTCTCCTGTCGGTCCTCTTTCTATTGTTCGGTACGACCATAGGACCTGGGGTAACAATTCTGCCCACTTTCCTTTTTTCTCATCGAGTTTCCTTTTTATCGCCTTTACTATTTGGCCATTTGCATTCTCAACCTGCCCATTCGCCTGAGGATGGGCTACTGATGCAAATCTCAAGTCGATCTTCCATTCTTCACAAAATTCTCGGAAGCCTTCGCAATTGAACTGTGTTCCATTATCAGTTACTATGGCTTTTGGTATGCCAAACCTGCATACCACATATTTCCAAATGAATTCTTGTGACTTCTTAGCTGTGATGGAGATAGTAGGCATTGCTTCAATCCACTTTGTGAAGTAGTCGATGGCGACGTACATGAATTTGAACCTTCCTGGTGAAGCCTCCGGGAATGGACCCACGATGTCCAATCCCCACATAGCGAAGGGAATTGGGCATAGAACAGACTTTTGCTCAGCCGGAGGAGTGTGTATCTTATTTCCATGTTCTTGACACTTGCGACATCTTCGTATATATTCTTTGCAGTGCTCCATCATTTTCGGCCAGAAATATCCGAGTCTTAAGATTTTGTGAGTTGTGGTCCTTTCTCCCTGGTGATTTCCGCAGAGCCCATCATGTATCTCTCTTACCAACTCTGCCCCTTCAGCTATGGTGACACACTTCAGAGCAGGTCTTGCAAAAGATCGTCTATACAGCTAGTTATCCTCAATAAAGAATGATGCGGCCCGCCTCTTTACTATTCTGGCCTCCTTTTCTTCCTCCGACAGTTTTCCATGCCGTATGTAATCTATAATCAGGGTCATCCAAGATTCTTCTTGATCATTTGTCTCTACCGCCAATACCTGAGCTCTTTCTATACTTTGGGAGGTTCTAACTTCCAGCCATATCTCATTGGGTACTCTTTCGGCCATACTTGCCAATTTGGCCAAGGCATCAGCTTCGACATTTTCTTCACGTGGAAGATGCTTTAGCTCGCATTTTTGGAAATTTGCCTTTAGTTCCTGGACCTTGAGCAAGTACCTCCATAGTTTCTCTTCTTTAACCTCATAGATGTTGTCACTTTGTCTCGTCACTAACATAGAGTCTGAATACACCTCTAACTCTGTCGCCCCTAGGGCTGTGGCTACTTCCAAACCCTGGATAAGAGCTTCGTACTTGGCTTCATTATTAGTGACATCAAAGTCCAGCCGGAAGGCATAATTCAAGCTTTGCCCATCCGGCGCCTGCACCACTATTCCAGCTCCTGCCCCACTTTTGCATCGAGCCCCATCAACCAAGATGATATATGGATTCTGAGTTTGTTTCCTCTCTTTTGCACAGCTTGTTTCTGTTATGAAATCTGCTAAGGCCTGAGCTTTAATCGCCGTTCTGGGCATGAAGTGAATTCATATTGTGTCAGCTCTACTGTCCAGCTTACCATCCGGCCGGAGGCATTCGGATTGTTTGCAATTTGCTTGAGCGGCCAATTGGTCCTGACAAAGATTCGGTGCGACTGGAAGTAGGGTCGTAGTTTTCTTGATGCCACTACCAGTGCAAACAAGACTTTCTCTATATTAGTGTACCGTCCTTCTGTCGGACTCAAGATTTTGCCTGTATAGACTGGTATCTCCCTTTTCTCTTCCATGATTAAGACAGCTGCAACCGCCCAATCTGTTGCGGACAAGTAAAGGTATAATCCTGTCCCGGAGCAGGTACACCTAATTTAGGTAAATCCCGGAGCATCTCCTTATTTCTCAAATGCTTCTATACACTCTTGCCCCACTGGAATTTACTGTTCTTCCTTAGAATTGAAGAACGGGATTGATTTTTCCTGAAGCTTAGAACAGAACCTACTTAATGCTGTGAGTCTTCCGTTCAAAGCTTGGACATCTTTGATATTTCTTGGTGGGGAAAGGTCGAGGATTGCCTGACTTTTTTCCGGATCAACTTCGATACCTCGCTGCCCAACAATGAAGCCAAGAAATTTCCCTTTGGTTACTCCAAACACACACTTCTCTGGATTTAGCTTGATTTGGTATTTATCCAGAGTGTCAAATGTTTCTTCCAAATCCTTCATGTGTTGTTCCTTTGACGGGCTTTTCACAACTATGTCATCAACATAAGCTTCCACATTCCGGGCAATTTGTTGACAAAACACTTTGTCAATCATTCGCTGAAAAGTGGCCCCTGCATTCTTTAGGCCGAAAGGCATTACTTTGTAACAGAATGTTCCGGCTGAAGTAATGAAGGAAGTCTTTTCCGAATCATCCTCTTTCATTTTTATTTGATTATAGCCGGAGAAAGCATCCAAAAAACTTAACACGAACTCTGGGCAGTTGAGACCACCAATCTATCTATTGATGGTAGAGGATAAAAATCCTTAGGACATGCCTTATTTAAATCTGTGAAATCCACGCACATTCTCCATTTTCCATTTGCTTTTTTCACCATAACAACATTAGCCAACCACCGTGGGTAAGCAACCTCCCTGATGAATCCGGCTTTGAGGAGTTTTTGGACCTCGGTTCGTGCGGCCAAATCTCTTTCCTCCCCTATTACCCTTTTCCTTTGCCTGACCGCCGGATGTTTAGGGTCCACCCTGAGCTCATGCCGGATAACGCTTGGGTCTATACCAGGCATCTCGTCCGTGCTCCAAGCGAATGTTGCCCTTCTTTTTTCCAGGAACCTCATTAAGTGAGTCTGCTCTCCACTGTCAAACGCAGTTCCTATTTTAAAAAATTTAGAAGGGTCAGATTTTAAATGTACCTCTCTGGGGGGATCTTGGGTGTTCGACATTCTTCTTCTCCTTGATCCGGCCCTGAGGAGGAAGGTAACCTTCCCTTGAACTCCTTGTCTGATCCCACAGTTTTGACCACCTCCTCACTAGGAAGGCTGTCCATGATACGGACTTCACACATTCGGGCCATCTTTTGGCTTCCTCTTATCGTGACTACCTTCCCACTTGAGGTTAAGTACTTCATTTTTAAGTGATGAGTGCTGTGGATGGCTTTGAAAGCATTGATCCCTGGCCTCCCGAGGTACATGTATCCAGAAAGACCTGGCACAATAAAAGCTGTGAGCCTCTCTGTTCTCCTCTCATCTCCTTGGCCCAGGGTCATTGTGAAGTCTATACTGCCGGAAGATGTGGTAGAGACACCTCCCACAAATCCTCCTAGGACCGCCGAATAAGGCTTGATCTGGTCCTCAGGCACCTCCAGCTTCTTAACTGCTTCGGCTGATATGACATTTGCTCCGGCCCCACTATCGATTAGAATTCCCTCCATCATCCGATCGTTTACTTGTGCACGAATGACAAGTGGATCGTTGTGTGGGTATAGGACTCCATCTTCATCTTCGTCGGAGAAGAAAATTGGAGGAAAATTTTCCTTCTTGGCAATTTTTCTCTCCGGGAGCTCTTGATGCACTTGATGAATGTGTCTTTTCCTTTCATTAGGGGTTAGTGGTCCTACTTCTGAAAATAGTCCTGTGGGTTTTCTTAGAGGAAGTTTCGTTAGCTTTCTTTTTAGAAAAGAAAGGAGGTTTATTAATAGTAAAGAATGCGAAAAGAATGGAAATTTTATTTCTCCTCTTGGTAATATGATGTTTTGACAATCTATGCGATACAAAATTTCATCCTAAAACAGATTGCAAATTGTACTCCAAATGTTTATCCTGAGTAAAGGGAAAAGGAACTTTTACTCTCCTTTGTACAAACCTGTTATCATCCCCACTGATTTGCCGGGGTCAAGCCTGGGGTGGATCTCTTCCTCCTGTCGCCCTCGGGGTGTATTCTGGGCGTTGCTCTGTTGACCGCCATACTGCCTTTGCATTCCGGCCTGTTGCTTTCCCTTCTTCTTATTCTCCTCAATGACTCGGAGCTCTTTGGCCAGGGTAGCACAGTTTACAGTCCGATGACTGCGATTTCCATGGAATTCACAGAATGCAACTGGAATTTCTCCCTGCGGCGGCTTCCTTGGCGGAGGAAGGTAACCCACTCTTATTGCAGCGGCATATTTCCCTGGGTCAATGTAGACAACAGTCTTTGCTCCCTGGTGCTGCGACCCCTGAGAGGAAGATCCGGCGGTTGACCTGCCATAATTTGGCTTGTACCTTGACCCTCCTCTTCCGGCATTTCCCCCGAGTCCTTCCTTCTTCTCTGGTACCCCTGCGGCTTTGAAGCTATCGGCCAGCTCTCTAGCCTTGTTCTCGGCTATCTCAGATTTCAAAAAATCATGGATCATTTCAGCTAATTCTCCATGAGTCTTCGGCGCCTTTGTCGCAATTTTTCCAGCTAGCCGAGGCTGAGCCAGGCCATTCCCAAAGGCCTTAATCAAGATCTTTTCATCAACATCGTCGATCTCTGCGACCTTCTTATGGAAACGCTCGCTGTATTCTTTCACGGTTTCTCCTTTTCGCTGTTTAATGTCCATCAACTCTATTGTTTCTTTTTTAACTCTCTTACTCGCAGCAAAATATTGCTGGAAATCTTCGGTCAACTGCTTGAAGCTCGTGATGGACTGCGGTGGTCTCGTGGAGATCCATCCCAATGCTCTCTTTGAAAGTGTTCCGGGAAACAGATTGCAGAGGGCGAGGGAGCTAATCCCCTGAGTGTTCATGGCAAACATGAACTTTTTGATATGCTGGGCGGGATCTCCAGTCCCGTCATATTTCTCAATTGTCGGGGCGACAAAGTGCGGCGGGAGTTTCGCCTTCCTTATACGCTCTGAGAAGGGGTACAAGCTCATATCTATTTGATCATCTTCCTCCATCTCTTCTTCGTCGACAATTGAATTGCGCCTTCTATCCTTACTTTCCTCCCCATTGCTACCTTTGGAGTCTCTGTTTTTCAATTGCTCAATTGCCTCCGTCATCTCGTCCCATTTTCTTTGGTACTCCTCGTCCCTTTGCATCAATTCCTGTTGCAAAGTCTCATTTCCCTCTACGATTTTTTCGTCAATGGATCTGACCAATCCTTTCAGCATGTCTTCTAGATCTTTCTTGGAGATGGCCTCTGGCATCTCCGAACTCATCCTTTCCTCGGAGTGGTTGTTATCTTCAGCAGCGTTCCTTGATGCTTTCCTTGATCTTGGAGCCATCTTTCGTGTTTCAATCCTGCAAAAAATGTCACTAGTTACTTTAGGATTTCCACTATGAATCGCCGTAGATTACTTCCCTGCTTTTAGGTGGTCTCGTGGTTGCCTCTTGCTGTTCGATTCCCATAGACGGCGCCAAATGAAACAGTGCACTAATCCTAATGCGACCAAGCTCGATCCCAATGCAACAGCACATCTATTCTAGTATGACTCGATCTAATCTTCTGTCCTACCTTACCTGGTTTCAGACACAGAGTTTTCGCGAAAGTAGAGAGGGAGAGAGATAGCTTCTATTAGAATCGAATGCGAGTTTGATTGCCAAATATCGCGTGTCTTATTTCATGGGGGTACACCCTTATTTATAGTTTTTTGGGTCTGGTCCCTTTGGTGCCAGCCTATATTTTACATGTTTAAGTACAGTTCTACCCCCTCTTTAGTACCTCTGACCGTCCACAAGCGGCCGGTCGAGTAACGTTTTGCTTTGCCTAAGTCCCATTCTCATCCGGTTGAGGCGGCCGGATGCTCTACAAGCCCCTAATCCCATCTGGCCAAAGCGGCCGGATGCTTTACGTGCCTGCTTTGGTCCGGCGCCATTTCTTCCCTTCTCAATATGCTGGTAAAGAGTATTGGATTGAAGAACAGTAAGTTCTTTTTGGATTATGGGTTCGGTAAAGAGAAAAGAATACTTTTCTTTATTGATCTTGACATGTAATCCCTTATGATCAACAAAAAAGGGATATAACTGGATAATGAAAGGAGAGCCAAGGATAATGTCCTGGCTAATGTTCTTGATAACTACAAATTGTAGTTTAACAAGAAGATTCTTGTTTTGGACAGAAAGTTTGGATGTTTTAGCAATGATTTTGAGTGGATCGTTTCCTGCACCTACTAATCGTTCTCGAGTAGGAGAACAATACTGGTGAGGAACTAATCCTTCGCGGATACAGTTTCGGTCTGCTCCTGAATCAATAAGAGCAACCATTGTTAACCTGAAGTCGGTACCTTCGACTACAAGTGTGATGTTGGAATACCATTTTTGAAAGCGAAATCTTTCAATGATATTTATGGCTTGGGTTTCTGGATGATGGTCTTGGGAAGTTATGGAAATCATACCCAAGTCTGGCGGCAAACTATGCTCTAGAGAAGGATCTTCAGGTGTATCTTTTGAAGTAGAAGCTCTTGCTGCTTCTAAGATGGAAATTCGAGCTTGCACACCTAATCCATCGAATTTGATCTGATGGAGTTCGGCTTTGAGCGCCTGGATCTCTTGCTTGAGGATCTTAATATCCTTTTGTAATTCATTAGTTGGAACTTTGCCAAACAGATTACTGCTTGATGCTATTGGGTATTTGTCAAGAGTTTTGGAGATACTAAATGGTTCGGGGAGAACTTTCTTGGAATCTTGCGAAGCAAGCAATTTGGCTAATTGCTGTAGATATTGCCTTTTCTCATCTGGATTGGAAATCTTGTTTATGAGTTCATACAGAAGTTCTGCTGAATCTTTGTCATTGGTTATGACATTGATAGATCCGGAAGAATCATCTGTAGATTCATAACTGGAACTTGAAGCATCTTTATCTATCTGGTGAATGTAATTCTCCTCTTCTGGAGAACTGGGACTATCTTGTAGCAAAAGTTTGGAGAGCTTTTCTTGTAGATCCTTGTCGTCTGTGAAGATTTCATTGATCTTCTACTTAACACGACATTGATCTGCTTTGTGACCCTTGCGACCACATTTCCAACATGTGATCTGAGTCATATTCTTGGAGGCAAATCTTGTAGGTTTAGGATTTGACCTATACTTTTGACGATAAGGTTTATAAGGTTTACGATATTATGGTTTGGATCGATAAGGTTGCTTGGATCTGGAGGAGAAACGTTTGTGGGTTATTTGTTTCTTGGATGGAGGAGTAATTTTCTCGATTCCAAACATCTTGCAGAAAGAACCCATTTCTCGTCGAGCTTGGGCCTTTTCATTGCCATATTTGGACTGGATTTTGAGATCCTGACATAAGTTCAGGGCCTCTTTTTTGACAAAGGCAAAAAGTTGACCATAGGCGATCTCTTCCCAAGGTATGGTCTCTTGACCAACTTCTTCTTGAAGTTTGGTGATAATCCGTTGTGCGAATAATGTAGGCAATCCTGAAACAAATCATTCTTTCCAGAATTTAGCCATACAGTCTTCGCGTTGTAGGACTTGTGTAAGGTACATGTCCTTGTACCATCTGTAATCAGATAATGTTGGACATCGAAGATTCGTGAGAAGAATCTTATTGGAATTCAATTCTTCTCTTGGATTTCCAACAAAGTGGAGACTTATTGTGATAATCAGGTAATCACATGCGTCATCTTGCATCGAAGATCTGTCTTCTCCATCAAAGACTTCAACTTGATGGTTCAGGATTTCTTGTTTATTGTCGAGGGTAAGTGCATGATCCCACCATTGCCGTAATTGGGTTGTAAATCCTGAAACAATAGTAACGGCAGCGTGTTTTTCCGATACCTTTCGCATCTTGTAAGCATTCTTTGCCATGCCGATTTCTTGCAGGGTGTTCAGAATTTCGTATTCTGATTTCCCATCTATGTTCCATTCATAGACAGAAGCACCGTCATATTGAGCTGAAGCAAATTTAGAGCGTTCTTCATATTGGATATTTGGTGGAGTAGGACGAGGATAATAATTTTTGGTGGTATGGAAGTAAGAATCCATGGGTTTGTTCCATTTGAAAGAACATCTTGGATTTCTGGCAGTGATTCTGGAGATTGCGTTTGGTTCTGGATCAGTAAATTGATTTTCAATATGGGACAATTGTAAGGATGATGTGGAAGAATCATCATCACTTGATTGGCACTGACAGGTGTCAAGGGTATGGACACCGTTATTGTTAGTTGGAGGTTGATTATTGGTTGTGGAAGAAGAAGGTAATAATTGTAAGGTTTCTGATATGCGTGAAAGCAAATCAGTTTCTGGATGTACAAAATTGGTAATGGATGGTTGAAAATGAGGCCGAGAAATGTCAGAAGGAAATCTGACCTGTTTCACCGTTGAGTGGAGGCTAATGGAGACGCAATCTAATTGAGAAGCTATTGTGGCTAAGGTTTGATTTGTCCAGTTTTGTTGCTGATGGACTTTTTGGAGATCACTAGCTACCACCGGAGCATTAGTGTTGCTTCCTTTCTTGAGAGGTGTAGCTATAACATCTCTGGCTAGTTTGATGGTGTTGAATGGAGGATGAATTGAGCTTATTGTCTCATCATTGGCTTCTAATGTCCACTTCTTGTATAGACTTGTTTGGACATTAATTGAAGGGATTTCAAAGGGATCTGGTTGAGAAAGTTGAACAGAGGTATATGAAGGCAACCAATCGTAAATTGTCATGTTACAGCGTAACCTGTGACAATCTTTACGCCAATATTGCCTGAGGTTTTATTGACAGTCTGGAGATAAATCTGTGAACCATTTCCTTTGTGGTTCGTATTCGGGTTCCGATTCTCGTTCAGAGATATATTCTTCTCTGAGCTCAAAATCTGCGTTATGGATAACGTTAATATTACCCATAAGATCTTCGGTGTTGATTGATTCATTGTCCTCTGGGACGTATGTTGGTAAGGGTGCTTGAAAACCAACTGTTATTTCTGGTTGTGATGGTGGTTGGCTTCTAGGTGCTGTAGGTACTCCGGAAAAGGAAGACCTTGCATCCATGAAGCTCCTATGGGAAGAAGAACTTGGTCGTTCTCTAAAAGAACTGAAGCGAAGGAGGATAGTTCCATCGTTTTGTTCGATTATATCATCTACCGTAGTACGGGAGATGTTTCTTGGAACTTGGGGAATAGCAATTTGAAATGATCTGGTATGGTAATTTCATCCCATCTCAAACGTCGAGGGACAAAAACTATTGGCCTTTCGGCATCGATTTGTAATAGGAGGGTCTCATCTCGAATAGGGATTAGAGACCTATTGAGTCTTGGATTTAATTGAGAGGACATGAGTCTATAATAGACTCGAAAGATAATGGCAAAATTTTTGAAAAGTTCTTCAAATTCATCTCCTTGAAGATGAACATCAAGAACTAAGGAATCTTGAATCAGAGGATCTGAGAGATCCACTGAGAAATTGGGACAGCAATTGAAGAATATTGGGCCATTACAGACGTTAGTCTGAATCATGGCTAAAAGAGAGGATTTGTAGCGTTTGAGACGTTTGTCTCGAAGCGCCATGAATATTGGAGCATCTATACCTTGTCTGAATAATGGTTTGACAGCTACTTGAATCATTCCATAGTGGGCATATCTATACCCTTGCTGCAAATATCGAAATATTGAAGATCCTGAAAGAAGTGGTATTGTTTGATATTGTTGTTGAATACTTAAAGTTTCCTCATGAGTCTTGACAGACATGGCTGTCTTGAAATCAAGAGGACCCATTCGGTATATTTGTTGAACATCTTGAGAAGGTATCGTCCAGTTTGAATAATCAACTGGTTGAATACTTTCTTGTGATGTTACTATTGATTCTCTCCTAGATCTTGATCGATCTAGCCAACTTCGAAGTCTCAAAGCCATTATTAGTGCATAACAGGTTAGACTATAGAAATTAAGGATAGATCAATTAAACGGGACCAACCCAAACGGGACCACGGTCTTACGCTCCTTCTGCTGCTGACCAACGTTACCAGGGTCTGACCAACGCTTAATTAATTTTCACCCTAATTTTGATAGCTTTCACCCGGTACGAACCGTATTTGGCTCTGATACCAGAAGGGAGCAGGATCGGTGAAGATATTGAAGAGAATCGAAAATAACAATTAAAGAAAGTAAAGAACAGATATTGAAGTATTGATAAACAAATATTGAATAACTTGAATTGAAAGTGCAGATATTGAAATAAATAACTTGAATTTAAATGAACATAAACAAATTGATAAACATAAGATATTGAATCTTGAAACTCACTTAAGAGTTTTTCTTGTATTGATATTGTAGGATAGAAGATGGATACAAGGATAGAGAATTTGATAATTTACCAGCATTTGACACATAAAATGTATCAGTTCACATTAAAGCATAAATCTAAAGAAAAGTCTATGATAAGTGTGAAATATGACATGAATTGTTATGAAAATAGAAAGTATTAAAGCTCTAAAAATATATATATATTTCGCACTTATCAGAAGACCATAGGGCCAAATCGACCAGAGAAAGCCTATGCTCACTGATGATCAAAACTGAAGATATCAAAGCCATGGACGAACTCCCGATTTCGGGAAAGGCTAGAAAAACCCATGGAAGGGACGGGAGTCCAAGGCAAACCGGATGCTGCTTCTCGTTCGATTTTTTCTTGTTTTTTTTTAGATCGAAGGATGAGACTGCTTGAAGATGAAGATGGGTGAAATCGGCAGAGATGAAAGGAAGAAAATAACATAGTCTAGGGTTTTATTTCTGAGAGAGCAATTCGACGGAGATGATCTCCTCTGTGTGAGATTTAGAGAGGTGAAGGACGCTTCCTTTCGTTGAGGAAGATGGTGATGCCTGATTGAGATCGGAGTGGATGTAGCCTCGATCGGAAAGAAGGAGGAAAAAAGAAGCGGGATGATGCTGATCGAAGCCAAAAAATAAAGAGAAATTTCACGATATACCCCCGAGGTTTGAGCGAATTTTACGAGATACCCCCGAGGTTTCATTTTCATTACGAGATACCCCCGAGATTTCATTTTTTTTACGATATATCCCTGAGGTTTCATTTTCATTACGATATAACCCTAAGGTTTCAATTTTATTACGAGATGCCCCTCAATTCAGATTCTAATATATTATATTTTTCATATCCTCATTTTACCCTCACCCCATATGCCCCGCAACATGGATTTATGGTCAAATTTTTAAAAAATTTAAAATATGAACAAAATGCACATAAAAATTAAAGATCAATTAAAATTTTATTTCAATTTAAAAAACATAAATAAAAGTATAAAAACAAATTAAAAAATTAGAATCATGAAAGGTTTAAAATAAATAGAAATGACTAACCAACAAAAAATAATCTATTTAAAAAACTTATATTGTTACATAATTTAAAAACTATTATAGCGGTGGCTCAAAATCATATGCCCCGCAATAATCTAAGGGATATATGGTCAAAGTTTTGTTTGAATTTGAAACTTAAATAAAATGCTCATATAAATTAAATTTCATATAAAATTTGAAATCAATATTAAAAAATGAATATAATTAAATAAACATAAAACAAAAAAATAATAGATAGAAATGACTAAAAAATGAAAAGTAAATTATTTTGAAAAATAAACATAACTTGTTAAGGAGTTACGATATGTATTAATATTGTAAAAAGTATAACAATAATATGAAGAATATTAATAATTTCATATAGTACATAGAAAAAATCATTATTTTAAATTAGAAAAATAAAGTATAAAAATTATTTTTTTGTTCTTTAAATATAATTGCTATAATAGTTTTTAAATTATGTAACAATATAAGGTTTTTAAATAGATTATTTATTTTTTTGTTGTTTGGTCATTTCTATTAATTTTAAACTTTTTAAGAGTTTAATTTTTTAAATTTATTTTTGTTTTTAAAATTGAATTAAAATTTAAATTGATCTTTAATTTCTTTGTGCATTTTGTTCATATTTTAAATTTTTAAAAAATTTAACCATAAATCCATGTTACGGGGCATATGGGGTGAGTGTAAAATGAGGATATGAAAAATATAATATATTAGAATCTGAACTGAGGGGCATCACGTAATAAAATTGAAACCTTAGGGATATATCGTAATGAAAATGAAACCTCAGGGGTATATCGTAAAAAAAATGAAACCTCGAGGGTATCTCGTAATGAAAATGAAACCTCAGGGGTATCTCGTAAAATTCGCTCAAACCTCGGGGGTATATCATGAAATTTCCCAAAAATAAAATAGTCCGGCTGTTGATCGAGATGGAGAGGAGGTAGAAGAATGCATGTTTCTAGATATTGATCGACGAGTGCTTGTCAGTAATTTTTTGCAAACTTACCGATGGAGAATATGATGAATGGAGGTGGAAAATGTAGTTTCTTGTTCGGCAGAGGGATTTGCAAAATTTTCGACAATGAAGAGAATAAGGATTTGCTCGTTCGTCAACTGAGTTGTTAAATTACCGAGATAGAGGAGAATGAAACGGAGGGAGTATGTATATATTCTTTGTACGCATGTCGAGTTGCAAAATTGCTCAAAGAGAATGAACATGGCGATGGGCATGTATGGTATCTGGGATGGAAGATGATGGTGTAAAAAAAAGAACGTTGGCTATCCTTAGGGTCTGTGTGTTGTTGGTTTTTTAATAGAACAAGGGTTTTAAAATAATGAAAAACGGATGTTAGCTAAAAAGTATCAAAAAAAATGTCACCACCTAGACTTGAATACAAGATCTTCAACCTCTACACACATTACTTTAACAATTACACTAGTAACCAAATTCATAACTCGATGTGAGAAATAAGAGAAACGTTGCTTGAATTAAATAAACTCCCCAAAAGCACTAAGGTTTTACACTGTAAATGTAGGGTAAGGTTAAAGGGTTTTATCAATAATATGAAATGTTTTCTTTTAGAAAGACATGAAATGATAAAAGCAAAAAATCATAACAACAATAATAATAGTAAATGCATAAAATGATGGGATCAACACTAAAATAATAATGGTAAAAATAAAAACAAATGCTAATAAATGAAATACAAGTAAAAGTAACAATAAAACAAGTTTAGATAAACAAATAATAAAATAGTATTAACTCAGAACAATATAAAATGAATAGACAAATAAACAAGCAAATATAAAAATAAAATAAAGCAAAATAGTAAAATAAGTGAGTAAACAAAAAGGAACGGGTTTGAAACCAGATTGTCGTTGGAAATGCATTTTTACACGATTGTGTTTTTTGAAAATGCTTTGAAAATTTATTAAGAATTTTGTCATAAAACAATGGCTTCATTTTGAAATGTACATATATAAGCTTTGGAAAATAAAGACGACTACCCTCTTATTTTATTTATTTTTCTAAATTTTACTTTATGTGGTGAGAATTTTCAGTGTCCATAACAGTAACACTCGTACTTGTGTTAAGTGTTCCACGACGATGTAGTACAAAATACAATAGTTCTCTACCTTGACTAGTAACAATGAAAGAGATGGACAATTATCTTGAAACATGCTCCACGGAGATGAAATCCCTCGAAATCTTAAGGAAAACCCTCACTTTAGACATTAAAGACGAAGCACGCCATGGTCACCTTTTGGGGACGACCAAAATCGATCAAAGGGGGAGAAAAAAAAGAGAACAATGAAGTGGGTTTGGTGTGGGGGGAGTAAGAAAGAATTTTTTTTTTTATTCGGAAACTTCCCTTTATTTAACTTAATTGCATGTGTCTTGCACAAGCCATTTTCTTTTTTTTTTTTGCCCCTTATTTAAAAAATGAAAAGTTGCACTTGTAAATAATAGCACTTAAAACCCGATCGCAATGCACATGTTCGTTTGTTCACTTTAACATAAAACTAGATTTTTCCACTTAATGTCCCATGTGCAGGACACATGACTTTTCTGTGAAATATTTCTTTCCTTCTTCTTCAAAACCTTTTTAACCACATAATCATATATTTACATCATCATTTAAAACTTTACTAAGTTGAGGTATTTCATAAATGATGTGGGTTACGTTCTCATATGAGAGATATAAATAAAATTATAATGGCTATATCTTCATATATAAGTTAAAACATATTATTTTACACTATTTTTCATTAAATTTGAGCTTTTCCAAATAATATCTACTATTGATATGCTTTGACCTATTTAGAATTGAGAAATTTCATGAATACCGCTATATTATTGGCTAATTCATGAAACCCCCCCCCCCCCCAAAAAAAAGTCACAAAATGCGACTATATGTTTGCAAAAGTCAATGAAATGGCACTATAATCATTGACCAGAAAGAAAAAAAGACAAAAATACCCCTACCAGTTAACAATGTACTTTTAAAGTTCACAATATGTCGTAAGTGTTAAAAAAATTGACAAAAAATTAGAAAAAATCAAAACACTATAAAATATTTTTAAAATTTAAAAAAATCATAAAATAATGAAAAAAAAGTAAAAATTTCTTAAATTTTTTCTTAACTTATTCGGTACTATGAAAAAATAGTTTTAAACACATAATTTGTATCAACTTTTCAACCAATTTATACCAATTGAGTGCCATAATTTATACCATGCATTTTTAGATTATATTATTTTTTACTAATTTAAATTATTTATTCAAAATTTATTATATTATATTGTATTTTTCACCTGATATTTTTCTTTGGTCTCCCCGGGAGTTTCCTCAAGAATGGTGGTTTCAGAAGCTTCAACAGTGGGCCACATGTTCGGGTAAGGAATTGGTGATATCGCTACTTTGTACGTTTCCACGTACAACTCCTTAAAGAACCAGAGCGCCACATATGACACCAAGTCAAGCCTTTGTTTTGCAATGACACCACATGCTTGTTTACAAGGGATACTAGACAAGTCCCATGACATGCAATCACAATGACGATCTCTTAGGTTAACAATAAAATATCCCCCAATATTTGACATCTCAAACTCGATATCGTTGTCGGTCAAATGGCACATGATCTACCTAGCCTTGTGTTGTTGTGCAAAATCTTAGACACGTAGCCAGTCACGAGTCCCTAAGTTTAACTGAATCCTCTCTTCTCTTATGCATTTTTAACATCATTGACCTCCTCAATTCATCCAACATCGCTCTGATGACTGTAATTACCGAGTTTAGGAAGTACCGAGTTAGAATTTTAGTACTTTGGGTAAGGGTTGAGTGATAGCGTGAGAGATACGCTAGTTAGGAATTACCAGTGTGTACTGGAGACCTACAATATCCATCCCACCCTCCACAATCCCTGTTTATAACTTGGGAAACAACGCCAGAGAGATGGAAGTCCTCTTTTACTCGGGAATACCCGATCTGGCTGTTATTAAGTACCACTGTGAGTACGAAGAACCTGTCTTACGGTAGATCCCGAAAAGTGGGAATCTCGGAGACGGTTTCCTGTCTGAACAATGTTAATCGCATTTAATAGCGAAGAATGAAGAATCCTATGCATGGAGAACGGAATTTCCGGCAACCTGGGTCGACATGCTGAGCAGTCGAGAACAACCAGCTTGCAACGCACCAACCGTGCAACAGGCAAGAAGTGAAGAAATGGAACCCGAGACGCTTGTCTACGGGACCATGATTATTAAATAATACACTAACGGTATACCAACCGACCAAGGGACTACAGTGTAGTACCCAAACAAGAGATAAGCCTCAGTAACCACGACAAATGCATGGAACGGGCTACGAAGAAAAAACAGCACTAAGTGAAAAGGGGTCTCCAAGGATGGGAAACACCCTAGTTAATGATTATCATGTGAAGATAGTGAGAAGTCGCCCAGAGGATTTATTGTCAAGACTGTAAGGTCAAGTAAGGGCCAACAAGGCCATTGATAACAGTGCGGGTAAGAACAATACCGCAACCGGTGTGTGTTTAACCGATTTCCAGTTAACATGGCGCACTTGCCATGGCAAGTGCTGCTATAATAGGGTTGTTCGAGAAATTTTTAAACAACTACAAAGTACTTAGTGAAGTAACATGAAGTTAAGTGTGATCATCATAACCCTGGAAAGGCGTAATAGCCTAACCTCTGCAGTTGGAAATACACCAGTCAGCGGGAAGCTAGACTTGGTTAAGGTAAGAAGACGTTGTGAAACCAGGAGAATTTTTCTTTCAAAATCAGATTTAACTCAAACTCTTTCCTTTCAAAACCAAATTTTCTTTCAAACCCATACATATTTCTAACCTTCTTTTAAAACCAAACCAGAAGACCTACACTGGCCACAGTGCCACACAGCAGGTAAGTTATACCCAGTTTACTTTTAAATAACCGGAAAGGAAACCTGTCAACCCAAGGGTAGCGACCCGAGGGAGTGGTTGGAGTTCATAATAATACGACAGTGGACAAACTTTCCCTTGATTAAGTTCGGGAAGCACGGAATGCATATTGTCACAGGACAATATAAGGGAGTTGACAACAGAATACTTCACCTAGGCGTGTGACGGACACTACGAGTGTACCAAATGAAATGTGGGACGACTGCACTCCAATAGGAGCTTGTGGGCCTGACAGACCTATTAATGGGTTAGTCGGGTAAGTAGCAATGTATTAGTATGGTACCCTGTATATGTATACGAGTAAGTCCGGAACACGGGAAGTAGTCGACTCCATACTACGGTTCGCAGTAAAAGTCATACAAAAGCGAAGGATTACCACGAATAGTTGAAATAAAGGAACCCAGTTAAGTTAAAGAGACTAAAGAAACTAGTGAACTTATTTCAAGGAAATGTTTAAGAGTCAGGAAACACGAAGTGCACTGACAAGTAAATCAAGACATCCCATGTGTCTCAAAAGTCACGGGGGATAAACATGATAGCTGACACGATAACCCAGCCTATACATGACGAGGCAGATGCCTAATGAGGACATGTTAAAGTTCAATGAGCGGGATGAAACTCCCGGAATAATCACCTAGACTACCAGGGAATATCGACCTTCATAGAGGAGGATAGTAAACCCAGCTAAGAACGTAAAACGGCGTAGTTAAATAAACATACCAATAAGTGTAAGCCAGATGTAATGGCATAACCTAGTAACACCCAGGAGCTGTCCTTGAAGGGTGTTTGGATCAACAATTATTGAACGAAATAACGTGACAAAACCACAGGAGTTGAAACTAATACTCAGTTTAAACATAAGTCGTCAGGAGACAGACTGACAATCCTAAGGGGCATCCCATGAAAAGAAACGTGATGCAACGACCTTGTCATCGAGCCAATACTACCTCTAAACCATGTAATGTTGTACATAGAGGTAAATGTGTGTAAACAGCCTACAATGAGCAGAGCTTGAGGCAGCAGGGCTTATAAGCCATAAGCAAATGTGTTATGTAAATTTGAATCGATTGCAGAAATTTATGTTGTACAAGTAAGTAGAGCGGAGAACGAACCACTGCTTTATGAGTGGGGATACCTCTCGATATTGTGAAACCGCGGGAGCGGTAGTTTTGTGAACCGAGTTCAAGAAATATGTTAAGGATTGACCATGTTGTTATTGTGGGAGAGCAGCTATCTTGCTAGCATATGTGTATAATGTGAAGCACCGAGCTGAGTAACGCCGGTTTATAACTCGAGTGAGGGTAACAAAGTAATGGTTCGCTCGAGGAGCATAAAGACTCGAGGAATAGCGTATTCAGCAATCAGCCAAATAAGTGGCGAAACACAGTGTAATGGCGGAAGCTAATATAATAGCGGATGCAGTGTAAGTTGATGTTGTATAATGAGTAAGGATACGGTGCGTAGTAAAGACCGTTGTATAAGTATTGTTAAATGATAAAATGGCGAATGAGCCGAGTTATAAGTTAGACTCAGTGGAGATACAACGGTAAGTGTTAACAAATGAACCAAGTAGTAAGCCAGTACCCAGTATTATGAGATAAGAATCTCAGTGAAGCACAATGTGAATTCCATTGCGAATCGCATAAGAGATTTACTGCCAAGGGTTTACGCCTCTGCACTCTGTATGACTGAGTGTTTTGGTATTGCACTTGCACAGTAATGATCGAGTGGGATAGCTAGGAATTGGGATCATGTTAATTGTGGAAGGATAATGTTATAATGACCGGTGCATAGGAAATGCGAGGTCATACCAATGAAAGAATACTTGTACAGAACCAAATGTGGAGGTGTGATTAGCAATAAGTGACTGCAGTGGCACTGAAAACCAAAAACCGGTATGCAATATACCTCAAGTGTGGGAAATAACCGAGAGAGCACTACACATTAGGTAGTAGCTCAACCTCAACCGACAGTAAGTCGGAAGAAATTAAGTCAATCATTGTAAAATACATAGCTGTATACACAGTAATTGTCAAAGAAGTGGATAAAAAGTTTGTAACTCACCGAATTCGCTCACGGTAAGAGATACCATGCGTCGGTTGAGAAACCATTATTACAATAAATGGGAGATGTACAATACAGTAACAATAACGAATGGGGCAAACTAAACTCTAAGTTATCAGAGTTCTGCAGCAGAGGCCAGTGAACCCATGTTTCAGATACCGAATATGCATTGTGAATACGAATAAATGGCTAATTATCAATGCCTAGAAGCCTCACAGGCCAGGACCGAAACCGGTTATGAGTTAAATAAACTCCAATGAGAATTCTTGGTTTAGGGACTAAACCGCCAATATGGTTAAGATCCTCTAACCAGAACGCATTGTATAATAGACCGCGTGGAAGTTAAAACACTTCACGACGGTAGAACATTTTAAGCCAATGTTCAGTGACTGATTACGTGGGCGTAATCCCTTTTAAGGGGGGGTAGAGCGTAAAACCGCTTAGTGTGTTTTACTGTACAAGTGTACGTGAACTAGGTTGTGCATAGCACAAAATAATTTGTTTGGATGATTGGTGCGTGCGTTACATAAACATACGCATTCATTCATGGTTTAATTGTGGTAATTTTGCACAGAAGATGCGAAATACCATTGTGATAAGTGTGACTACTTAGTTAGTTGTTGTGTGTTAGTACAAGTATTTGGGAGTAGAGAAACTCTCGGGGAGCTAAAACCCCAACAGTATGTGTTCGTATAATGCTAAATGTAAAACCGTGTGTTGTAGTTTGATAAATATATTTGTATATATGTAATATAGTGATTCATGAAAGGGTATGAAACCGACATAGAACCTAGTGAGAATAAGATTCCCTAGGTAACTGGATTAAAGTGAATGGAGATAACTGATAGACGGAGTTCTATCCTTTGGAGATGTAACGATTATGACTAGATTGACAAAAAAGGATAGAAAATTGGAAATGGGTGTATTATTTGATGCTTGAAAATGAAGTGGGAGGTGGAACTTGATTTGCATGTGATCAAGGGAAGCCGAACACAAATTGGGGTGGAAGGATAGTTCAACACTGATGCTGATCACACCAGGGTTGGATGATTCTTGAAGCTCCCTTAAGTGGTCACAAATAACCACGCTAGGAAAAAAAGCAAAGAACATAAGTTGGACTTGGAGTTGTATTGCGTTTTTAAAAAAAGGATTTTCAATTGGTATTTTCAAAACCTTCGATAGATACTTTAAATAAAGAAATTTCTTATACTTAAACTCGTACAGAATATTTTTGTAGTACTTGCTCATGAGCTGAGGACATACGAGCCTTCGTCTTCGGACCGGTGACATGAGAAGTATATATGTTAAAGATTAAGTGATTGTTTTGATCTCCCAAAGGAATCTACGGGATCACAGTGTATATAAAAGGTATTTTTGATTGCTATAAATGCTAAGACATGTTGTGTGGTATGTGTAATAAATATTATTTTGACCTTGAGTCCTAGTGTGGTTGAGTTCCAAAAGCTGTTATGTTACCCAGACCTAAGAGTCTGAGGGTTGTTATGTAGGTACGGATGTTGTTAAGATACCCAGACCGTTGAGTCCGAGGTTATCATGTAAGTATGTTATGTTATGTATGGATGTGGATATGTTACCCGGACCGTTAAGTCTGAGGTTGTTAGGCAAGTATGGTATGTTATGGATGTGGTTAGGGTAGTTATGTGAAAGTATGTTTGGTGATGGAAGTTTTATTTTACAAGTAATCCCCATGTTCTAATCCAAATGATGCGTGAGGAGTGTGAACTTCGAGGACAAAGTTCTTTTAAGGGGGGTAGATTGAAATACCCCAAACCTTTAGGTGTTAATTAAATATGTGAATATGATCTTTTTAAAGGATAAATAAGCCCTTAAGAAACACTAGTAGACAATTTATACCGAAGAAAACACCATAAGTCAAATTAAGCAACTACTTACCCTAGACTTGGTGTGAGGTACCCCAAACCTATATAAGTTATTAAAATGTTAAACTATGCTGTATTAAGGCTAAAAAGTGCCTTAGGAATATTAGTGAACAATTTAAACCATAGAAAACACAAATAAATACCTTAAAACCAATATGGGCAAAAATGTGCTCTAAGCTTAGGATAAGTTTGGTTAAGACCTAATAACCTTACCAAGACCTTATTTATATGTTAATGAACATATTAAATCAATTACTAAAGAAAACCAAGCTTGAAAACAAGCTAAAACACAAAATGTGCTTTAAGAAGCCTTAAAGCACATTTTTTTTTGAAAAATTGTCTTGGAAATGGGTTTTGAGTGGCTAAATGTCCATCATTACTCTTTAATCAACATGTGTACTACTTAGTATCACATTAGGAAGTTTAAATCAATGGGAAATCAAAAATTTCACAATTTTGTGCCTTGGTTAGTGAATAGTAACCAAATTAAGCTAGTTTATAACATAAGTCTATATAAGTGATTTAATTGGTCAACAAGACCACCAATCATCCTAAATTACTAAGGGGGCCAGTTTTTATGTGGTGACTCACCACACTAGGCTGATTTGCTAAAGGAGGAAAGTAATAAAGTAAGGGTACTATTTACTTTTACATAAATATCTTAACAAAGCTAGTTTTCTTTCATTCTCTTCTTTCCTTCTTCTTTTCCCACCGTCTCCAACCCCTATTCTACCTTCTCCATCGGTTTTGCTACAGCAAGTACCCATTCTCCATCTTTGAATGCTTGTAACTCATGACTCCATGATCCAAATTCAATTTCAAGACCACCATTCTCTTAGTTTAGTCAAGCTCTACAATCTTGTCTTTTCAAATCATCAAAACCACCATTTCGGTGCCAAGGAGAACTTTCATGGAAGGAGCTTGAGCTTATATTTTTATGCCTTGTTGATCACCTTTGCTTCAAGGTAAGGAAAAACCAAAGAAAACTCTATTTCCTTCATTTTTTGTGTTGGCCAAAAATCACCATTCATGGTGTGTTTCTTTTGCCTTGTTTTTAGCTTCATTCCAATCTTCTAAGGGCTTGGTGGAGTCCTCTCTTGCTACTTATTCAAACTCCCTTCCATTTACAAGGTAAAACAAGTATCTTAATGTTTTAAGACAATGTATAAGTTAGGGTTTATAAATGTGTTTAAGCATGAAGCTTGAATGCTCATTACATTGTTTGTATGTTGATTAGAGAGTTGACAAGTGATCAAACTCCTTGCTGATTTTCGGTACAAGGAAACAAGAAAGAAGTTTGAGAGGAAAAGAGGTAAATGAACTATCTCAATGTAGTTTAATGTCTTAGGAAAAATGAGCTTGATTTGCTTAATAAAATACCTAAGGAGCCAATGACAAATGAGCTAGTGAATTATTCTTAAGGAGATTATTAAAGGGCGTATTGTGATGTTGAGTGTATTTGTAGGTTGAAGGCAATTATTATGAGGGAAATTCAGTGTTTAAGTTTAATACAATTTAAGGGCCTAAGAGCCATGTTATTTAAGGGCCTAAGAGCCAAGCAATTTAAGTTTATGCACTATATTGTGATGTAGTGTAGTTTAAAGGTTTAGTTGTGTGTAAAGAGCATTCTTGTGAAGATGAATGTCTTGGATGGTTAAAGGATGAAAAACAATATGTTTGTGTGTATTAAATGATTAAGGGTTCTTGGTAGTCAAAAGGTGAAAACCTAAGTGTTTGGGTGTGAGAATATACAAGAGAAGCTATGGCAAAATTTAGTTGATAAACAAAGGAGTTTATGTGTTGTAACGAGATTTTATGACCTAGAAGGTACTAGGAATGGTAAAGTGTAAAGATGGTGAAAAAAGGTGAACTAAGTTGTTCTTAAGTGTTAAGATGCCTTGGGCATAGTCTTGGAGGATTTAGAAATTAAATGAGTGTTTTATACACACCAAAGTTATGATAAGTGCTAAGTTTTGTGCAAGTTTTGGTGATCTAAGGAAAAATAATGCCTTGTGAAGACTAAGTGTAAATTGGTGGAGGAATTGAAAGAGGTTGTGTATGGAAGTTGTAACTGAAAAATAATGCTTATGGATTAGTGGTAGTGTTAGTGGAGTAGCATTTTGGTTAGTGGTGTTGTAGGTATAAAACTAACACTTAGAAACCTAAGGAAAGTATTACAAGTGTTAAGAGATTTTGTAAGTAATTGAGTAACAAGTTTGGACAATGATTTAAGGAGGTTCAAAGTGATATTTTGGTATTAGAATATGCCTAAGTTCATGTGTGAAGTTTGGGTAAACAATGGGTGAAGAGAACAAGTTGAACAAAGCTTGAAAATGTTAATAATACAATTCGGTAGCTTTGGTCCGGGACTTGGTTCCAGGGTAAAGTCCCGGACCATACACAAAAAAGGGCCTAGAGTTGCATCAATGACTTGGTCCGGGACTTGGGGTCGGTACAAGGTCCCGGACCAGTGCAGTTTTTCACCCGAGAGTTTGCTTAAGTGTTGGTCCGGGACTTATGGTAGGTACCAAGTCCCGGACCACTCTAAAAGTGTTGTTAAAGGTTGGAAAATGACATCTAATGATGGGGATTGATAAGCAATGATGTTATAAGGTTGTTGAGGACATGTTAGGTGGGCTATAATGACAATTTGGTGGGTGAAAAGTTGTGGAAAAATGTGAAAGAAAAACAAGTTCAAAATGTGAAGTTATTTAACTAGTTAACGGGGTTAACTATAAGTTTTGGATTTCAAACAGTCATGTTACCCCGATGTTAATAAAAGTAATTGAAATGTTACCAGTTGTTCGAGAATTGTTCGAGGAACCTAGGAGGACACGATATGGTGGACCGTGGTGACAGGTATGGTTTTCTTGCAACCTGTGTCCTACCGGATTACACCGGCTTGTATGCCAATGTGTTTTTCTGTATGTTTGCCACGTTATAAGATAAATCATGAAACGAGTTTACAGTCGTTGTTGTTGTTGTGTGTTTGCGTACCGATACCGGTAACCTCGAATGCGTATGAAAGGCTAGTTAACCAATATTAGGTAAACGTAAGAGAACGGTATCCGGTAATAACGTTTCCAACCTAAGGAACGTTCTAACCATGGCTATGCGTGAGTTAGTTATGTGTTTGTTTGTGTGTGTTAGTATGTTCACTACCCTTGTGTGTGTCTAACTAGACCTAACCACCTATTTGTGAATTAATGTACTAAGTCCAATAATGAGACTTCTAACATGTACTAACCGGGGAGTGAGGAGTCTGGTAGTTCCGGCCACGCGTGTGAGTATGGGGGTCATTGTCATATCAGGTTCGATCCTCTCCGTATGTTATGGTTGCTTTCCATTTTTGGTTCTCAACTTTCCCTTTAGCTTAACCAAGGCTATTACTGACTCACGTCGGGCCCAGGGGCATACTATGTTTGTTCGGTGTGCTTGGATCACTATATCCGACGCACCTTGGGATTAAGTTATTCGTTCATTTAACAGGACGGTAATGAGTTATGTAACGAGCTTAGCATGAGTTTGGCAACATTCTCTAGGCTCTCCAAGTGAACTAATTATGTTTGGGTCGGTTCCTAGAGAGAACCGTTCCTGTTATGTTATGTGTTATTGTTGTTCAGCAATTCTTATTGCGATGTTATGTTGTACGTACGTTGAAACGTGAAATGAGTAGTTATGTGGATTGTGTGGATCATGGATATGATGCCAGGTTGTTATAGGACGTTTTGGAGTATAACCCGACTAGTGGGTAAATGTCGTCTATTAAGGAAATAGCTCCATTAGAGGAGAAACCATCTAGGGTAAAGAACACAATGAGTGATTTATTAAGTATAGATGTTTTGTCTGTTTTGTTGAGCCCCATTGTTGTGGATTGTAATGTGTTGTGTGTTTATAGTTTACATGCATGATTTAATTATAATCAACCGCATGCCAAGACGACAATTAGTTGTGCGTGGCCCGGTAGCATGCGGGCTGCGGGATTACCATACCAGCAAAGGTGTTGAGCCCCTTGGGTGCCACCCTTTCTTCCAATTCTATTTCAGGTACAAGGAGCTGGAGACCATCCGAGAGTAGGACGGGGTAGTTGATTCTGCACGGGTAGTTAATGAATTACTTATGTATTGTAGGTGTAGTAAGACCGAAATTGTTGTCGGCATTGGTTTGTAAATACTCGGTACAGTTGGAATGTAAATGTATAATGAATGTTGGTAATGGAAAGAGATTGTAATGTGTAGTTGCTCGGGAATCTAGTCCATCAGACCGATACAATGTATATGTATTAGCCTTGTTAGCCACGTGGGTGGCTAACGGCGTGTAACACCATTGAGTTAAGTAATGAGATGAGTTAAGTTTTCCGCTGCAATTTGTTGTTAAGTGAATGGCTGCAGTTGGGGTGTTACACGCCGTTAGCCACCCACGTGGCTAACAAGGCTAATACATATACATTGTATCGGTCTGATGGACCTGATTCCCGAGCAACTACACATTACAATCTCTTTCCATTACCAACATTCATTATACATTTACTTTCCAACTGTACCGAGTATTTACGAACTAATGCCGACAACAATTTCGGTCTTACTACACCTACAATACATAAGTAATTCATTAACTACCCGTGCAGAATCAACTACCCCGTCCTACTCTCGGACGGTCTCCAGCTCCTTGTACCTGAAATAGAATTGGAAGAAAGGGTGGCCCCCAAGGGGCTCAGCACCTTTGCTGGTATGGTAATCCCGCAACCCGCATGCTACCGGGCCACGCACAACTAATTGTCGTCTTAGCATGTGGTTGATTATAATTAAATCATGCATGTAAACTATAAACACACAACACATTACACTCCACAGCAATGGGGCTCAACAAAACAGACAACACATCTATACTTAATAAATCACTCATTGTGTTCTTTAACCCTAGAGGGTTTCTCCTCTAATGGAGCTATTTCCTTAATAGACGACATTTACCCACTAGTCGGGTTATACTCCAAAACGTCCTATAACAACCTGGCATCATATCCATGATCCACACAATCCACATAACTACTCATTTCACGTTTCAACATACGTACAACATAACATCGCAATAAGAATTGCTGAACAACAATAACACATAACATAACGGGAACGGTTCTCTCGAGGAACTGACTCAAACATAATTAGTTCACTTGGAGAGCCTAGAGAATGTTGCCAAACTCATGCTAAGCTCGTTACATAACTCATTACCGTCCTGTTAAATGAACGAATTACTTAATCCCAAGGTGCGTCGGATATAGTGATCCAAGCACACCGAACAAACATAGTATGCCCTTGGGCCCGACGTGAGTCAGTAATAGCCTTGGTTAAGCTAAAGGGAAAGTTGAGAACCAAAAATGGAAAGCAACCATAACATACGGAGAGGATCGAACCTGATATGACAATGACCCCCATACTCACACGCGTGGCCGGAACTACCAGACTCCTCACTCCCCAGTTAGTACTTGTTAGAAGTCTCATTATTGGACTTAGTACATTAATTCACAATTTGGTGGTTAGGTCTGGTTAGACACACACAAGGGTAGTGAACATACTAACACACACAAACAAACACATAACTAACTCACGCATAGCCGTGGTTAGAACGTTCCTTAGGTTGGAAACGTTATTACCGGATACCGTTCTCTTACGTTTACCTAATATTGGTTAACTAGCCTTTCATACGCATTCGAGGTTACCGGTATCGGAACACAAACACACAACAACAACAACGACTGTAAACTCATTTCATGATTTATCTTATAACGTGGCAAACATACAGAAAAACACATTGGCATACAAGCCGGTGTAATCCGGTAGGACACAGGTTGCAAGAAAACCATACCTGTCACCACGGTCCACTATATCGTGTCCTCCTAGGTTCCTCGAACAATTCTCGAACAACTGGTAACATTTCAATTACTTTTATTAACATCAGGGTAACATGACTGTTTGAAATCCAAAACTCATAGTTAACCCCGTTAACTAGTTAAATAACTTCACATTTTTAACTTGTTTTTCTTTCTCATTTTTCCACAACTTTTCACCCTCCAAATTGTCATTATAACCCACCTAACATGTCCTCAACAAACTTATAACATTATTGCTTATCAATCCCCATCATTAGATGTCATTTTCCAACCTTTAACAACACTTTTAGAGTGGTCCGGGACTTGGTACCTACCTTAAGTCCCGGACCAACACTTAAGCAAACTCTCGGGTGAAAAACTGCACTGGTCCGGGACCTTGTACCGACCCCAAGTCCCGGACCAAGTCATTGATGCAATTCTCGGCCCTTTTTTGTGTATGGTCCGGGACTTTACCCTGGAACCAAGTCCCGGACCAAAGCTACATAATTGTATTATTAACATTTTCAAGCTTTGTTCAACTTGTTCTCTTCACCCATTGTTTACCCAAACTTCACACATGAACTTAGGCATACTCTAATACCAAAATATCACTTTGAACCTCCTTAAATCATTGTCCAAACTTGTTACTCAATTACTTACAAAATCTCTTAACACTTGTAATACTTTCCTTAGGTTTCTAAGTGTTAGTTTTATACCTCCAACACCACTAACCAAAATGCTACTCCACTAACACTACCACTACTCCATAAGCATTATTTTTCAGTTACACCTTCCATACACAACCTCTTTCAATTCCTCCACCAATTTACACTTAGTCTTCACAAGGCATTATTTTTCCTTAGATCACCAAAACTTGCACAAAACTTAGCACTTCACATATCATAACTTTGGTGTGTATAAAACACTCATTTAATTTCTAAATCCTCCAAGACTATGCCCAAGTCATCTTAACACTTAAGAACAACTTAGTTCACCTTCTTTCACCATCTTTACACTTTACCATTCCTAGTACCTTCTAGGTCATAAAATCTCATTACAACACATAAACTCCTTTGTTTATCAACTAAATTTTGCATAGCTTCTCTTGTATATTCTCACACCCAAACACTTAGGTTTTCACCTTTTGACAACCAAGAACCCTTAATCATTTAATACACACAAACATATTGTTTTTCATCCTTTAACCATCCAAGACATTCATCTTCACAAGAATGCTCTTTACACGCAACTAAACCTTTATACTACACTACATCACAATATAGTGCATAAACTTAAATTGCTTGGCTCTTAGGCCCTTAAATAACATGGCTTTTAGGCCCTTAAATTGCATTAAACTTAAACACTGAATTTCCCACATAATAATTGCCTTCAACCTACAAATACACTCAACATCACAATATGCCCTTTAATAATCTCCTTAAGAATAATTCACTAGCTCATTTGTCATTGGCTCCTTAGGTATTTTATTAAGCAAATCAAGCTCATTTTTCCTAAGACATTAAACTACATTGAGATAGTTCATTTACCTCTTTTCCTCTCAAACTTCTTTCTTGTTTCCTTGTACCGAAAATCAACAAGGAGTTTGATCACTTGTCAACTCTCTAATCAACATACAAACAAGGTAATGAGCATTCAAGCTTCATGCTTAAACACATTTATAAACCCTAACTTATACATTGTCTTAAAACATTAAGATACTTGTTTTACCTTGTAAATGGAAGGGAGTTTGAATAAGTAGCAAGAGAGGACTCCACCAAGCCCTTAGAAGATTGGAATGAAGCTAAAAACAAGGCAAAAGAAACACACCATGAATGGTGATTTTCGGCCAACACAAAAATGAAGGAAATAGAGTTTTCTTTGGTTTTTCCTTACCTTGAAGCAAAGGTGATCAACAAGGCATAAAAATATAAGCTCAAGCTCCTTCCATGGAATTTATCCTTGGCACTGAAATGGTGGTTTTGATGATTTGAAAAGACAAGATTGTAAAGCTTGACTAAACTAAGAGAATGGTGGTCTTGAAATTGAATTTGGATCATGGAGTCATGAGTTACAAGCATTCAAAGATGGAGAATGGGTACTTGCTGTAGCAAAACCGATGGAGAAGGTAGAAGAGGGGTCGGAGACGGTGGGAAATGAAGAAGGAAAGAAGAGAATGAAAGAAAACTAGCTTTGTTAAGATATTTATGTAAAAGTAAATAGTACCCTTACTTTATTACTTTCCTCCTTTAGCAAAATCAGCCTAGTGTGGTGAGTCGCCACATAAAAACCGGCCCCCTTAGTAGTTTAGGATGATTGGTGGTCTTGTTGACCAATTAAATCACTTATATTGACTTATGTTATAAACTAGCTTAATTTGGTTACTATTCACTAACCAAGGCACAAAATTGTGAAATTTTTTATTTCCCATTGATTTAAACTTCCTAATGTGATACTAAGTAGTACACATTTTGATTAAAGAGTAATGATGGACATTTAGCCACTCAAAACCCATTTCCAAGACAATTTTTCAAAAAAAAATGTGCTTTAAGGCTCCTTAAAGCACATTTTGTGTTTTAGCTTGTTTTCAAGCTTGGTTTTCTTTAGTAATTGATTTAATATGTTCATTAACATATAAATAAGGTCTTGGTAAGGTTATTAGGTCTTAACCAAACTTATCCCAAGCTTAGAGAACATTTTCGTCCATATTGGCTTTAAGGTATTTATTTGTGTTTTCTATGGTTTAAATTGTTCACTAATATTCCTAAGGCACTTTTTAGCCTTAATACACCATAGTTTAACATTTGAATAACTTATATAGGTTTGGGGTACCTCACACCAAGTCTAGGGCAAGTAGTTGCTTAATTTGACTTATGGTGTTTTCTTCGGTATAAATTGTCTACTAGTGTTTCTTAAGGGCTTATTTAGCCTTTTAAAAGATCATAATCACATATTTAATTAACACCTAAAGGTTTGGGGTATTTCAGACCTTATGCCAGACAACTTTGAGTTGAAAGACTCGACAAAGTTTGAAGTCACCTCAATTACATTAGTGTACTCTGGTATGGGATACCTCACCCATAAGTCAAAGTCCACGTTCTTCAAGTAGTTATAAGCTGACACAAAATTTTCTTTTATCTTGTTCAACATTGAATCCAAAGTTATTGGAGTATAGCCGTCGTAGCTTCCAAAAAAGATTCCTCATAAGAGTACCTACATGAGTTGAAGAGTAATCGTAACATGTTAGATAGAGTACATATAAAATGCATAAAAATCATGGTCTGAAAACTATAGAAAGATACCAGGATAATATTTCTTCAGGTTTGTGTAGAGATGCCTAAAAGAGATCCTTCTGGTCACTTCTGGCATTTCATCTTTCGATGCAAGTTCGACGCCCTTCTAACGATGAGATATTATCACTCATCTCTTCCTCGTATCCCAATTAACTATGTAACACCCCTACTAATTCTGCTCCTAAAAACAATATAATCGCAGCGGTAAATAACAGACTGTCGCTCCTATGGTGTCACAGTTATCACTCGCCCATACGGGTGATAACGAGTTACCTGATAATCAACATGCGAAACGTATTCCCGCAGTGACCACAAGAGAAAGATAGTAGAACTTTAAACAATCTAAAACAAACCAACAGTAACCAATTATTACAAACCGTACTCATGAGCATCTAAACAAATCCACCTCGGTTACACAACCCGAGTCCAAAACGTCACAGTATCAAACCGTACCAAGTCTTAAACAACATAAATATTACAACCGTCGCGCCTCGCGTCGACCCCAGCTACTCTCCTGAAATAAAAATGGTTTGTGGTATGGAATCAGCCCCTGCTGAGTATGTCATCACATGCCCCGTCATGCCCCCAAAGACCCCTCAATTATTTGGTCGAGAGCATGAGGTTCATTACATGCAATACCGTTTTAATATTTAAAACTGTAAATAAATAACATAATAACCATACACAACACAACCATCAACACATATACCACAAGTATAACCAATGAACAACAAAGCGAAACAACGAGAATAATAAACAAGTATTAAGTCTCGTCCATGGTATAGAAACCAATATTGTTCGCCACTGTATAATCTCAATGTTTAATTGTTCAGTTATACCTAGTGACAATGTCTCGTTAAAACGACATGTCTCTAGTTACCCATATATTATGGCGGGTCACCCACGGCAGTAGCCACTCCAACGGTAGAGTCTCCGACCAACGAGCCATTCTAGCTCACGGGAAATTTTCTTGATACTTGCGGACCCGTACGCGGACATCCTGGTATCGTTTTTGTGATCACAGCGCGCACCAAGAGCCACATCCTCTTGGCTTTACTTCCATTCTTATTAATTATTACCATCGCATCGCATTACCATTTTTTTCCTAACACAGCAGACTAAGGTCATTAGTCCAATCCGGAGTCTGTAAACTCGGGATCCAGTGTTAGATACGAGAGCGGCGTATAGAAAGGCCAATGCTCCGTATAAAAGTCTCAGATAATATGTATATGTTATTATCCTAGTGCTACAACGTTTTACTTACGTTCCTTATATTTCATATAAGATAGCACCATAGCCGCTAGTTCGTTTTATATATAGGTTCATATATACGAACCAATACTGTTAACTCAACAACAGTAAATAATAAGCAGCTATAAATATACAATTCATGCATATTAATTAACACATTCAGACAAACAATCTTATCACAGATCACACAGAAGTCTGAACTGAGGAAGCCCTCAGAGACACATAACAACATACCGTTCACCCTGATGTATTACGGTGGAGTATGAATCAAAGATCCTATGCTCCTTGTGTCGTCTCTAAGTCTAAACAATACATAATGCTACTGATTAGCATACTGTATAACAACACAATCCTACGGTACCCCGTACCGTCACTAACAACTCCCGGTTAACCCCCCGTTATAATGTCAATGTTTGTCGGGTTTTCGGTTTAACTCGAGATTGGAAAGTGTTAATTACATGCGTAGTCTTGTCTTGTATTAATATAGTTATTGTTGAACTTGTTATCGCATGTGACTTAACATACCCTTGTATGTCGTATAGTTTGTTTCATTATTGCATGTGTGATCCTTGTCATGCACTATGCATCTCACCTTAGTATTTATTTTTCTAAGGTTTGTCTCTTTTTTTTCCAATGTGGTATAATTCATTTGTAAACAATACTTTTAATTACATGAATCCTTATTATCACATGTACCCTCTTAACTTAGAATCCCATATCCAATGTTTGTAATTCTTTTTCCTTCCATCATATGTCATTTTAATTATGAAAATACATGGTCATTAAACCATGTTATATTTTCCACCATAACATATATTTACTTATAATCATGTATTATGGAACTATTTCTTATATGGTAAGTCTTATAATATATTCATTCTTTTTAATGAATACCTCTTATATTATAAATGTTATAACTCTTATAACATAAAAACCATATTATAAATTCCATTTTAAAATGTCAACATTTTCGAACAGCACTTATGTCTTAATATTTACAAAATCACCACATAATTAATGTAATGTTACATTATAGTTATATAACTATATTATGACATTTAAGTCATTAAAACAATTATACATATTTGTAAATTGTTGTAAAATACCAAACAACCCCTTATATTTTCGGTTTCCAAAACAACCACTAAACTTCTATAAATCACAAATCAATCCCAAATTATATTTCATTGTTACACTTATATCATATACCTTATATTATACCCTTTAAGCCTTAAAATAATTATAACCTATAGTTTTATTTTTTTTAAATAACCGAACATATTCTAATTATCTTTCCACCACTTAACTTTTATATTCACCAAATTCTCCTCTTTATAACTATAGTTTTCTAATATCATCAAAACTATATATTTACATATGTCTTTATAAAACCATATATAATTCCAAAAATCACCAAACTATACCAAAAGGTTATAAACATTATTCCTAACCTTATATTTTCTCCAAATCTCGGTTTTACCACATATGTTACCCATTTGTAACAATATCATAAAATATCTTATATTATACTTATATTCATATAAACTCCAAATTTAACCAAATAAATTTCTAAAAATTCCTAATAACCTAAGGTTTGTACTAAACTCCATTTAGTACCCCAAGTTTTCGGAAATTACATTATAGCCCCATCTCTTTTAAATCTTTTACAAATTAACACTTATCTTAATATAAGGTTGTATTTTAATTTCAAAATTCTCCAAACTTGGTCAAAGTCTCCTATATAGTCAACTTTGACTTCTAATACCAAATTGGAACCAACTTTTCGGTAATTACCAAACTTACCTATACTTTTCTATTTTTACAATTTTGACCCAAAACTTTATAAAATGTTATAATTTTTATTAAATTCATTTAAAAACCCTAAATTCCTCTATATTAAGCTCTCGGCCTAATATTTGTTAGTAATTACCGTTTGACCCCAATTTTAATTATAAGCATAAATAAAACTAAATAAGCTTATAAACTTAAATAAAATGGCCTAATGACATGGCCTTATTACAACCTTGAACTTGCAAAATAAATTACACAATAAATGTCTCAAAATATAATACATACTCACGGCCTCACTTGTATTTGATTATTTTTCCACATAATGTCATAATTTGACCATTATGTTAATTAAATCTCTTAAATGACTAGCTTAATTTATCTTAGTCATTTTTTTCCATTTTTAGGTCAATATGACCCTTATTTAATGTTTCACTCTCGGCAATAATAATATACAAGCTTAGAAATTATAAAAATCATAGATTTAAGGTGTTTATACCTTGATTTATCCTTGTATGCTCTCGGCCACTTGTAGGAAAATCACCACATGATTTAGACATGTTTAATACACAAAACAAGATATGGTTACACTCCAAGCTTGAGCTTAACCATAAGGAATAATTAATGTAAGATTTAAGGCAAAATCACCTTAAAAATGCAAGGAGTTCAGATGGTTTCGGCCTGAATCAAACACACCACAAGGTGTTAGATCCACCATATTGACATAGGAAATAGCTAGATCACAACAAGCTCTCTTGTTATTAGGTTTTACCTTGGAAAATGCCTTAAAAGAGGGTATTTCCTTTGGATCTCGGCCACCCTTGCTCCAAATGGCTAGCCAACTGATTGAACATGTAAATATGAAGATTATGAGTGTATAAACTCATAAAAATCAGAGGAAGAAAATCGGATGAAGAGTAGAGAAGCTTAAGGTATGTTTTTACCTTAAAATGAGATTTTGAGCAACCTTGGTCTCTAAACTTGTTTCATTCGAATTTGATTGATGTTAACCTTAGAACACTGAGAATAAGCCATAGGAACTGATTAGTCACGAGATCTAAGCATAGGTGGTGAAGAGATGAAGAAAAGAGCCAAAAACAAGCCTTAAACCATTAATTAGAAGCTTAGAAGTTAGGTTTACCTTCCCAACTGAAGAAGTTCGGTTGAGAGAGCTTGGGAGAGCTTGGAGGAGCTGCTTCACCGAATTGAATGCAGCTAGGAGAGAGAAGACTGAATTGGTATTATTAGAAAATGCTTTAGATTAGTTTATTTCTTTGTATTGAATGATGACTCACAAGGGGATAAGGAGGGGACAAGAGGTCGGCTGATTGAAGAAAGGAGAGGCTCTCCACGTTTTCCAGCTGGAGGATCAAATAATAGAGCTAAAGGGTGTATAAACTAATAAAAGGCAAAAGTAGCCCTTAAATTTGGATATGTTGGTTGTTTTTGATGTGCAAGTGGCTAATGGAGCCTCTCTTGCTGTAAATGTCGAACTTACATGGTCTAAGGGGTCAACTTTGACCTCTTGACCAATCTTAGTCAATATTGACTCCTGCGGGCCCCCTTTTAGGGTTTTATTAATATTTTAATATTAAATTTGTAAAAATTTGTAAAATTTGGAATTAAATTCCTAATATGATATAATGTGATATAATATCATATTTAAAGGTATTTATAACCTTTAACCCATTAAAAACCAATTTAGAAGGCAATTTCACAAAAATGTGCTTTAAGGAGTTTTAGTGCACATTTTGTGTTGCAAGGTGTTTCTGAGCTTAGTTTTCTTTGAGAACTGTTTTGTTTGTTCCTTACTTCATTATAATACTTAGGAATCCACTTTGGATCCTATCTGAGGTCATACAATCTTTATGGTGTCTTAAAGCACCTTTTTGGCTTTACCGATCTTAAGGCATGTTTTGCCTTGTTAAGATCTTTAGATTGTTCCCCAGTAATATTTAGATGTTTATTAACCATCTTAGATCATTAATAGATCATTTAATTATATTTTAAAGGTTAGGGGTATTTCAGTCTACCCCCCTTAAAAAGGCTTCGTCCCGAAGTCCTTAATCCTCTACAGTTCACCTAAGGAATCAAGTTCCACTAAGTAACCAAAGTCCATCGCTAGGGAGTAACTCCCACTAGGTTCAAACCTAGTCTATATACATACAGCATATATCAAATAGCCAAACCACATGGTATATACTCATTCATTTCATAGCACTAAACAAGGTGCACAACCAATTCATCAACAGGAGTACTCAGCGGTACTATATATATTCAAACAGGTGCACTAAGGCACATACATAAAATGTATTCAACATACAATCATCCAAACAACATGTATGACGCAGCATACCAACAAACACACCACCAAAACAAGACCTAATGCATAACATATGCGCAAGCCAAGTGGTGTCTACCCCCCTAAAAAAGGGTTTGACCACGAACCCGTACAAGTATCACAGCTACTACTCGAAGAGTGCGGGATACTTCGCTCTCATGGAGTCCTCTAACTCCCATGTAGCCTCCTCCTCATGGTTCGACCAGAGAACCTTGACCATGCTAACGGTCTTGTTCCTAGTCTGTCTCGTCTTCGTATCGAGAATGCGGAGTGGTACTTCCTCATATCGTAGAGCGGGGTCCAACTCTAAAGTCTCTGGCTGCAAAACGTGCGATGGGTGGGGCACATACTTCTTCAACTGTGAACTGAAATACGTCGTGCACCCTCCCGAGCTGGTCTGCTGGCAAATCCAGTCTGTAGGCTAATGGGCCCACTCGCTCCCTAATCGCATAAGGTCCAACATATTTGGGCTCAACTTGCCCTTCTGCCCAAACCGGAATATCCCCTTCATGGGTGACACTCTAAGGAATACCATATCGTCGGTAGTGAACTCAATCCCTCCTCTTGGTGTCTGCATATGATTTCTGCCGGTCCTGAGCTGCCTTCATGTTCTTCCTAATCTGTAGGACATCCTCCTTAATCTGCTCTAGGTACTCAGGTCCTAGAAGCGTATTCTCGCTGGCCTCATCCCAGCATAAGGAGTCCTACATGGTCTACCATAAAGTGCCTGAAATGGTGGCATCTGTATCGAGGAGTGGTAGCTGTTTTGTAGGCGAACTCTATCAGATGTAGTCGCTCTAACCAACTCCCCTGAAAATCTAAGGCACATGCTCTCAGCATGTCCTCCAGTGTCTGGATGGTCCTCTCACTCTGACCGTCGGTCTGTGGATGGAATGCCGTACTAAGCTTCAACTTCGTACCCAAGGCTTCCTGAACCTGTCCCCAGAATCTAAAAAATCGAGGGTCCCTATCAGAAACAATAGTCTTTGGCACACCATGGTGCCGGATCACCTCCTTCTGGAACAAGTCCGCTAATTTCGGGACCTTCCAGGTATCCTTCATCGCAACAAACTTAGCCACCTTCGTCAGACGGTCCACAATGACCCATATCGTGTTCAGTCCTCCCTTAGTCGGTGGAAGACCGACAACGAAATCCATCGAGATGTCCTCGAACTTCCAACAAGGAATAGGCATAGACTGCACTAAACCTCCGGGTCTCCTATGCTCAAACTTAACCTTCTGACAGGTCAAGCATCTAGTCACAAAGTCAGCTACATCCTTCTTCATCCCGCTCCACCAGAAATGAACCTTCAAATCCTTATACATCTTCGAAGAACCGGGGTGGACGGATAAGGATGAGCTATGAGCCTCCTGGAGTATCTTCTCCTTCAGGTCAGGAGAAGACTCCGGAATACACAAACGGCCATTCAGTTGAATCATGCCATCATTACACAGTTCGAAGTCATACTTCTGACTCTCAAAACAACCCTCCAACATTTTCTGCTTGATGCTCTCCATGTACTGATCACTCTCCTGTGCAGCTCGTATCTCATCAATCATGCTGCTGCTCGCTACCAGTGCAAATAGTGAATGAGCTCTGCGGCTCAGGGCGTCAGCTACTACATTCACCTTGCCCTCCTTGTATTTCAGGTCTATGTCGTAGTCCTTCAAGAACTCGACCCATCTTCTCTGTCGCATGTTCAGCTCCTTCTGAGAGAAGAGATGCTGTAAACTCTTATGATCAGAGTAGATAGTGACTGTCACACCGTAAGATAATGTCGCCAGATCTTCAAAGCGAAGACTACTGCGCCTAACTCAAGGTCGTGTGTGGGGTAATTCACCTCATGCTTCTTCAGCTGTCGGGATGCGTAGGCAACTACCTTCCCGTGCTGCATAAGCACACAGCCTAGACCGGTTCCAGAGGCATCACAGTATACCTCGAACCCATCGGTGCCCTCAGGGATAGTAAGAACGGGCGCCGATGTCAGGAGATCCTTCAGCGTCTGAAAGGACTGCTCACACTCTGCAGACCATAAGAACTGGGATTCCTTCTTCATGAGATTAGTCATTGGTTTGGCCTCTTTGGAGAAGTCCTTCACGAACCTTCTATAGTAACCAGCCAAACCCAGAAAGCTGCGGACGTCTGTAACTGTCTTTGGCCTTGGCCAACTCTTCACTGCCTCAATCTTAGCAGGGTCTACAGATATCCCGTCTGCTGATATGATGTGTCCTAAAATGACACGCTGTCTAACCAAAACTCACACTTCGAGAGCTTGGCATACAGCTGGTTCTTCCTCATAATATTCAACACCTGTCTCAAATGTAACTCATGATCTTCCCTGGTCTTCGAATAGATCAGAATATCGTCGATGAACACCACAACTGAACTATCAAGCTGTTCTCTGAAGAGACGGTTCATCAAATCCATGAATATGGCTGGCGCATTCGTCAATCCGAATGGCATAACGGTGAACTCGTAGTGTCCATACCGTGTCCTGAAAGCTGTCTTCTCTATGTCACCCTCTGCAATCCTAATCTGATGGTAGCCAGATCTGAGATCTATCTTCGAGAACACACTGGCCCCTCTCAACTGGTCAAATAAGTCATCAATCCGTGGTAACGGGTACTTGTTCTTGACCGTGACCGCATTAAGCTCGCGGTAGTCGATGCAGAGTCGCATACTGCCGTCCTTCTTCTTCACAAATAACTGGAGCACCCCAAGGAGAAACACTCGGTCGAATGAATCCCTTGTCGAGGAGGTCCTCCAGCTGTACCTTCAGCTCCCTCATCTCAGCTGGTGCCATACGGTAGGGTGCCTTAGCAATAGGGCCCGTACCTGGCAATAAGTCAACGGCGAACTCAACCTCACGCACAGGCGGCATGCCTGGCAACTCATCAGGAAACACATCGGAAAGTCTGCCACGACTGGAATGTCTACATCCATCTCGTCGCACTGTCTCGTGTCCTGTACATAACAGAGGAAGGCTTGTCGGCCCTTCCTAACATCCTTCATCAGGGACAATGCTGACACGATCTTGACAGTCGGCTCTCTCCTCACACTGCGGTACGACACTGTCTTGCTGCTCGGCCCCTTCAGTAATAGTCGGTGCTCTGCACAATGAAGGCGGCCCTTATGCTTCTGTAGCCAATCCATACCCACATAATGTCGAAGCCCAAGTTCTTAAACTCAATCAAATCAATGGGAAAAGTCTCATTCATAATACTGATCTCTGACCCTAAGTACTGTCTGGTGCAACCTACTTTCTCCTTCGATGGAAGGGTGACTGAAAAGTCTGAAAGCTGTTCGGGGGCAGCCCCCAGCTTCATAGCAAATGCCGAGGAAATGAAAGAATGTGAAGCCCCTGAGTCGAACAATACGGAAGCACTAACACCATCAACAGGAAAGGTACCTGAGATCATCTCTCGTATTAGCATCGAGTCCCAATAAATCAGTAATCTACTGTCGGTTGTAATTGTCATACCTGTGATGACATTACCGGACTCCTTGGCTTGCGCCATATCTAGGATGCAGATGGTACCCTCCTTTCCATTTTCATTATCGTAGCCTGAAGTCATGAATCAACGGTATCAACAACTGAACACATATGCTTGAAGGCATAAAACTCTTATTTCATTCATTCAACTATTATACAAGGTACACACTTAGCCACTGTTATTACATTAGTACTGTCTGAAAGTCAAATTTAAACGGCCAGGTCGGATGTGGGTATCATTCACTAGAGCTGGTGGGGCGGTATTGAGCTTAATGCTCTTAATACCATGGTATACAAGCCTAGCCTCTCCACCAAATACCAACACATCCCCAGACTTGAGGACGATCTTGCTTGCTAGATCCATCCTCTTCTGGTCTCCATAGATGAACTCAGCATCATCGCTGATGGAGAATGACACAACCGGTATTCCTCTGGTGATGGACTCGGTCGTCTCATCACGGTCCTGGTGCATTCCAAGTTTTCCTCCTGCTCGTAGTAGTTGATGATGCAAACGTCAGGTATCATGTCGGGTAATGGGTAAGTCTCACAGTCTTGAGCAATATCCATTGCGTCTCTCACCAAGGTTAGGAAACTCTCAGGTATCCTAGGTATAGGTACGCCACCTACCATCCTCACCTCTCGATAAACCCTAGCTTGTGGATCCCAATCTTTTCCTAAGCACATCATGTGCAGTTTCATTCTAGAACCATTATTAAATACAGGGGTATAAAATCCTCCTATGCCCTTACCCAAAGCTCTACACTCATTCACTATGGCGCTTTGCTCATCTAGGGTTAGGAACTCTCTGAGAAGTATCATGCCCGGTCTGATAGCATGACACAACTCACTAGGGTACTCCCGTCTTTCCTCCACGGGTCTAGGTGATCTCTGTCTTGTAAGTGTGGGATAGCAGATGTCGAAGTCTCCTAAGAGGTAAAGGTTTCCTAGATAAGTTGTTTATCTAAGCGGTAATTAAACACGCATTCATGCTAAGGTAAAGCGTTTAACACAGTCATGTTTCATACAATGGTTAAGGTTTCAAATGCTAACCTTCACCGCGCTGGGTACTAGTACCAGCGCCCGATGCTCCCGCTGCATTCAGCACGCGGTTGCCCGGCGGGTTCCTGGTTCTGGTTCTGCTGCTGCGGCTGCTGCTGCTGCTGCCCCCTCTGGGCTTGGGGCGCCGGCCCCCTCTGGCCACCTCGCTCTCACCTCCTCCAGTAGGTGCGCCCTGAGTCCCCTTCGGCGGGCGGTACGCTCGACTCTCCGGGTTCGAGAAGCACTCGAACGACCTGTGGCCCTTCTTCCCACAATGGTGGCAGTCTACCGCTTGCCCGTGCAGTCACACCCGGGTGGTCTTTACCACAGCGCTTGCAGTGAAAGTGGCGCTGGGGTGCAGAACCTATTATCATATCACACTCAGATTAATAAGGATGGTAATGGATAGTATAGCACACCATTCATTCACAAGGTTAGATCGCTTACCCTTAGGGGGTACGATCTAAGAGGCTGGGCATCGTAGGTAGGCCGGTCAGCATCGGGACCTTCTCTTTGCCCTTCTGGCTGGCCTGCTCCTTCTTCTTCTCCTTCCAGGAGAACTTCTTCTTCCTGTGATCGTCAAAGTGTCAGGAATAGCAGGTATAAAAGCAGGCAGCAAGTAAGTAATTTAAATGGATTAAATAACTTAAAGGTGGATCTTACTTCCAGCTCTTGCCGCTCCCGCTTCCAGCCGCAGCCTTCGCCTCCTTCTCTGGGGCCTTACGCTTCTGCCCCTGGCCGTCCTCATGGCTGTTCACCAACAGCTCCGTCCGGGAAGCAGCCTCGTAGCATTCCTACAATGCATCAATGAGTTCCCCAACTTGTAACAATTCAAACTGAGTTACAAGATATAATCTGTCAACTAATTTTACCTGAATCGTAGGGTATAAGGCAGCACCCATGGCGGCCTTGATCGCATATCGCAGCCCGCCTTTAAACTTCTCAACTTTTACAGTATCAGAATAAACGACTCCTGGGACAAAGTCCAAGAGCCCGATAAAAGTGGAGTAGTACTGATCCACTGTCATACTACCCTGCTTCAGGGCCTCAAACTCTTCCCGCTTCCTTTGCTTCAGATGCGCAGGATAGTATTTCTCCCTCAACAGTTCCACAAAACCTCTCCATCCAAAACCCTCAGTAGCAAGGTAATGCGCCTTCACGGACCTCCACCAAGTGCTGGCGGCATCCCTCAAGTGAAAGGCCGCTATGCCGACCCGGTGCTCAGCAGGCACGTGAATGGCATCGAAGGCCTTCTCATGCTCAATGATATATCTCTCCAGGGCGGTGGGGTCAGCTACCCCATCATAGGTGGGTACTCGTGTGTCAGCAACACTCTTCAGCCAATTAGGCTCTCTAGGTGCGGGTACGGGTGGGACTACAGGTGGTGTAGGTGGTGCTCCTATCTGGATGCCTCCCATCTGGGCTAGCTGAGCAAAGACGGCCGCTACCGTCTCAGCAACGCCCACGGCTGGGGCCTTAGGAGGTCCTCCTCCAGGCCCGCCGCCTCTTCCACCACCACCTCCGCCTCTGCCAGCTGATCGTCTTCCGGAAGACATCTGAAGAATTCAGAATCAAGGTCAGCTCTTGGTATAAATACTGTTCTTTCCTCAACCATAACTTAACTCAATCATTTTCAACTTTCTACTTGGTACTGGTGTGTGAATAACCTAAGCTCACGGTACTTTAGCTACTATCTCTTGTAATTAGAGCGGTACTCCGCTCTGATACCACTTTTGTAACACCCCTACTAATTCTGCTCCTAAAAACAATATAATCGCAGCGGTAAATAACAGGCTGTCGCTCCTATGGTGTCACAGTTATCACTCGCCCATACGGGTGATAACGAGTTACCTGATAATCAACATGCGAAACGTATTCCCGCAGTGACCACAAGAGATAGATAGTAGAACTTTAAACAATCTAAAACAAACCAACAGTAACCAATTATTACAAACCGTACTCGTGAGCATCTAAACAAATCCACCTCGGTTACACAACCCGAGTCCAAAACGTCACCAGTATTAAACCATACCAAGTCTTAAACAACCGAAATGTTACAACCGTCGCGCCTCGCGTCGACCTCCAGCTACTCTCCTGAAATAAAAATGGTTTGTGGTATGGAATCAGCCCCTGCTGAGTATGTCATCACAGCCCCGTCCTAGCCCCAAAAAACCCCTCAGTTATTTGGTCGAGAGCATGAGGTTCATTACATGCAATACCGTTTATAATAAAACTGTAAAATAAATGACAGTAATAACCATACAAACAACACAACCATCAACAACACATAGTATACCACAAGTATAACCAATGACAAACAAAGCGAAACAACGAAATAACAAACAAGTATAATTCTGGTCCATGGTGTAGAAACCATATTGTTCGCCACTGTTCATTTCTCAAATGTATTAATGTCCAGTTATACCTAGTGACAATGTCTCTTTAACACGACATGTCTCTAGTTACCCATATATTATGGCGGGGTCACCCACGGCAGTAGCCACTCCAACGGTTTAGAGTCTAGTCTCCGAACAAGAGCCATTCTAGCTCACGGGAGGAAAATTTTCTTCGATATACTACGCACCCTAGCGGACATCCTGGTATCGTTTTTGTGATCACAGCGCGCACCAAGAGCCACATCCTCTTGGCTTTACTTCCATTCTTTAATTAATTAATTATACCATCGCATCGCATTACCAATTTTTTCCTAATACAGCAGACCAAGGTCATTGGTCCAATCCGGAGTCTGTAAAACTCGGGATCCAGTGTTAGATACAGAGCGGCGTATATAGAAAGGCCAATGCTCCGTATAAAAGTCTCAGATAATATGTATATGTATTATCATAGTGCTACAACGTTTTACTTACGTTCCTATATTTCATATAAGATAGCACCATAGCCGCTAGTTCGTTTTATATATAGGTTCATATACGAACCAATACTGTTAACTCAAAACAGTAAATAATATGCAGCTATAAATATACAATTCATGCATATTAATTATCACATTCAGACAAACAATCTTATCACAGATCACACAGAAGTCTGAACTGAGGAAGCCCTCAGAGACAATCAAGACACATAACAACATACCGTTCACCCTGATGTATTACGGTGGAGTATGAATCAGTAAGATCCTATGCTCCTTGTGTAGTCTCTAACAGTCTAAACAATACATAATGCTACTGATTAGCATACCGTATAACAACACAATCCTACGGTACCCCGTACCGTCACTAACAACAACTCCCGGTTTAACCCCCGTTTATTAATTGTCAATGTTTGTCGGGTTTTCGGTTTAACTCGAGATTGGATAAGTGTTACATTACATGCGTAGTCTTGTCTTGATATTATATAGTTATTGTTGAACTTGTTATCGCATGTGACTTAACATACCCTTGTATGTCGTATAGTTTGTTTCATTTGCATGTGATTCTATGTCATGCACTTGCATCTCACCTTAGTATTATTTTTCTAAGGTTTGTCTTTTTTTTTTTCCACTGTGGTATAATTCATTTGTAAACAACACTTTTAATTACATGAATCCTTATTATCACATGTACACTCTCTTAACTTTAGAATCCCTTATCCAATGTTTGTAATTCTTTTTCCTTCCATCATATGTCATTTTAATTATGAAATACATGGTCATTAAACCATTTTATATTTTCCACCATAACATATATTTACTTATAATCATGATTATGGAACTATTTCTTATATGGTAAGTCTTATAATATATATTCATTCTTTTTAATGAATACCTCTTATATTATAAATGTTATAACTCTTATAACATAAAAACCATATATAAATTCCATTTTAAAATGTCAACATTTTCGAACAGCACTTATGCTCTTGAATATTTACAAAATCACCAATAATTAATGTAATGTTACATTATAGTTATATACATATATTATGACATTTAAGTCATTAAAACAATTATAACATATAGTTGTAAATTGTTGTAAAATACCAAACAAACCCCCTTATATTTTCGGTTTCCAAAACAACCACTAACTTCTATAAATCACAAATCAATCCCAAATTATATTTCATTGTTACACTTATATCATATACCTTATATTATACCCTTTAAGCCTCAAATAATTATAACCTATAGTTTATTTTTTTTTAAAATAACCGAACACTATTCTAATTATCTTTCCACCACTTAACTTTTATATTCACCAAATTCTCTTCTTTATAACATATAGTTTTCTAATATCATCAAAACTATATATTGTACATATGTCTTTATAAAACCTTATAGATAATTCCAAAAATCACCAAACTATACCAAAAGGTTATAAACATTATTCCTAACCTTATATTTTCTCCAAATCTCGGTTTTACCACATATGTTACCCATTTGTAACAAATCATAAAATATATTATATTATACTTATATAATTCATATACACTCCAAATTTAACCAAATAAATTTCTAAAAATTCCTAATAACCTAAGGTTTGTACTAAACTCCATATAGTACCCCAAGTTTTCAGAAATTACATTATAGCCCCATCTCTTTTAAATCTTTTACAAATTAACACTTAACTTAATATAAGGTTGTATTTTAATTTCAAAAATTCTCCAAAGTTGGTCAAAGTCTCCTATATAGTCAACTTTGACTTCTAATACCAAATTGGACTCAAACTTTTCGGTAATCACCAAACTTCACCCATACTTTTCTATTTTTACAATTTTGACCCAAAACTTTATAAAATGTTATAATTTTATTAAATTCATTTAAAAACCCTAAATTTCTCTAAATTAAGCCCACAGCCTAATATTTTGTTAGTAATTACCGTTTGGCCCCAATTTTAATTGTAAGCATAAATAAAACTAAATAAGCTTATAAACTTAAATTAAAATGGCCTAATGACATGGCCTTATTACAACCTTGAACTTGCAAAATAAATTACACAATAAATGTCTCAAAATATAATACATACTCACGGCCTCACTTGTATTTGATTATTTTTCCACATAATATCATAATTTGACCATTATGTTAATTAAATCTCTTAAATGACTAGCTTAATTTCTCTTAGTCATTTTTTTCATTTTTAGGTCAATAAGACCCTTCTTTAATGTTTCACTCACGGCAATAATAATATACAAGCTTAGAAATTATAAAAATCATAGATTTAAGGTGTTTATACCTTGATTTATCCTTGTATGCTCTCGGCCACTTGTAGGAAAATTCACCACATGATTTAGACATGTTTAATACACAAAAACAAGATATGGTTACACTCCAAGCTTGAGCTTAACCATAAGGAATAATTAATGTAAGATTTAAGGCAAAAATCACCTTAAAATGCAAGGAGAGTTGGAGATGGTTTCAGCCTGAATTAAACACACCACAAGGTGTTAGATCCACCATATTGACATAGGAAATAGCTAGATCACAACAAGCTCTCTTGTTATTAGGTTTTACCTTGGAAAATGCCTTAAAAGAGTATTTCCTTTGGATCTCGGCCACCCTTGCTCCAAATGGCTAGCCAACTGATTGAACATGTAAATATGAATATTATGAGTGTATAAACGCATAAAAATCAGAGGAAGAAAATCGGATGAAGAGTAGAGAAGCTTAAGGTATGTTTTTACCTTAAAATGAGATTTTGGGCAACCTTGGTCTCTAAACTTGTTTCATTCGAAATTGATTGATGTTATAACCTTAGAACACTGAGAATAAGCCATAGGAACTGATTAGTCACGAGATCTAAGCATAGGTGGTGAAGAGATGAAGAAAAAGAGCCAAAAACAAGCCTTAAACCATTAATTAGAAGCTTAGAAGTTAGGTTTACCTTCCCAACTGAAGAAGTTCGGTTGAGAGAGCTTGGGAGAGCTTGGAGGAGCTGCTTCACCGAATTGAATGCAGCTAGGAGAGAGAAGAAGCTTGGAATTGGTATTATTAGGTTAAAAATGTGCTTTAGATTAGTTTATTCTTTGTTATTGAATGATGACTCACCAAGGGGATAAGGAGGGGAAAAGAGGCTGCTGATGATTGAAAGGAGAGGCTCTCACACGTTTTCCAGCTGGAGGATTCACATAATAGAGCTAAAGGAGTGTATAAACTAATAAAAGGCAAAAGTAGCCCTTAAATCATGGAGATATGTTGGTGTGCTGTCTTTTGGATGTGCAAGTGGCTAAATGGAGCCTCTCTTGCTGTAAATGTCGAACTTACATGGTCTAAGGGGTCAACTTTGACCTCTTGACCAATCTTAGTCAATATTGACTCCTACGGGCCCCCTTTTAGGGTTTTATTAATATTTTAATATTAAATTTGTAAAAATTTGTAAAATTTGGAATTAAATTCCTAATATGATATATTGTGATATAATATCATATTTAGAGGTATTTATAACCTTTAAGCCCATTTAAAACCAGTTTAGAAGGCAATTTCACAAAAATGTGCTTTAAGGAGTTTTAGTGCACATTTTGTGTTGCGAGGTGTTTCTGAGCTTAGTTTTCTTTGAGAACTGTTTTGTTGTGTTCCTTACTTCATTATAATACTTAGGAATCCACTTTGGATCCTATCTGAGGTCATACAATCTTTATGGTGTCTTAAAGCACCTTTTTGGCTTTACCGATCTTAAGGCATGTTTTGCCTTGTTAAGATCTTTAGATTGTTCCCCAGTAATATTTAAATGTTTATTGACCATCTTAGATCATTAATAGATCATTTAATTATATTTTAAAGGTTAGGGGTATTTCAAACTATCTTCTTTTGCTGATTGAAGAAGTACTTCTAGGTGCTGGTAGACTCACTTTGGACCACGGAAAATGCTATTGGAAATATACATTATTTCCATCAATGGCGATTGTTGTCAAAAGTACTCCTTCAAATGGGCCTTTAAGGTGACAACCATCTACACCACTGAATGGCCTACATCCACGAAGGAACCCTCAACCTGAGCATGAAAGAAAATAAAAAATCTCGTGAAAATGGGAGGAGAAGTCATATATTCCTGGTACCGAAGGTCAATGATGGAACTGGGATTTCTGTCTTAAGCAATTTTGCAGTACTAATGAATCCTTGCATAAGACTTATCATGGTTCCCATCAACTATCTTCAAAGTCGTTTTCATGCTTTGTAACACTTATATAGTATTTAATATTTTAAACACTATTTAGAATTTTTTTAGGGAATACAATACCACTAAAATGTTTCATAATTCGTGATATATCCTTTTTTTGAAACTTGTCCCTCATATGCCACGAAAATGTTTGGAAATTCAAAAAAAATGCCACGATTTGGTACTGGACGTTAATTGCGCCCTAGAAAGTCACCATATTGCCCCTGAAAATTTTATTTTATTTTTTTTAATTAGTGGTTTTATAACAATTATTTTTTTATTTTTTTAAAAGTTCACAATCTACCCCTGTTTTTACAAAAAGTTCATAAAACACCCTTGTTTTTACAAAAAAAGTTTACAATATGGCCTTGTTTTTATAAAAAGTTCACAATATGCCCCTATTTTTCGTAAAAATGTTCACAATATGCCTCTATTTTCCTTTAAAGCTATTGTAACAACTATTTTTCTATTCAAACGGAAAGCCATACTACAATTGTTGAGCTTACGGTTTCTTTCAATGATGGGCACCGGTGATGCAAGATCAATACAACCCTTATCCTAAAGTAAGACACACTTTCAAAGAAATCGCAAGCACATCAGTTGTAATATGCCCTGCCAACTGAAGTGTTCTTGCGTGAAAGCGTGAGGTTGGATGGAGCTTCACATTTGCAACGGATTGTTTGAAACTTTTCCGTTGATAACAAGAGGGTGCTTATGTAGGCAAAAAGATTTGTTGGAGTCAAACTAACCATTTGAACAGGAAAATATAGTTGTAACAATAGCTTAAATAGGAAAACAGAGGCATATTGTGATTATTTTTGTAAAAACAGGGGCATATTGTTTAATTTTTTGTAAAATCGAGGTATATTGTGAGGTTTTTGTAAAATAGGGGTATATTGTGAACTTTTTTATCAAAAAAATAATCGTTATAAAGACCACTAACTTTAAAAAAATTTAAAAATAAATTTGTCAGGGGCAATATGATCATTTTCCAGAGCATAGTTAACGTGTGTTACCAAATTGTGGCATTTTATAAATTTCAAAACATTTTCGTGGCATAAGAGGGACAAGTTTAAAAAAAGGGGTATATCACAAATTATGAAACATTTTAGTGGCATATTAAGAATTTTCTCTTTAATTTATATTCTATTTTACAGATAACTTTATGACATAATATTTCTTGTTATCTACAAAATATTATGTCATAATGTTATCTACAAAATAGAATATAAATTTTTTAAAAAAATTTCTGATTTGCAAAAGAATTGGCCCCAATTCCAAGACATGCCAAAGCCAAAAAATTAGGGTCATGGTCCCAACAATGATGGATCTCAAGCCTGTGGTGTTCAGTCTGCTTCATAAAGAAAGAGAAAAAGGAACGCGCAGTGATTGTAAGTTTAACTTTGTTATTTCTATTGATTGTATGTGTAAGTTTGTTGTCTCACAATGTATCCAATTCTAATGTGCTTCTCTTTTGCTAGTTTGATTATAGGTTGTTCTGATGCATTTGAGCAGTTGCTTCTTTTAAACCTTTGTTCCACTTGTGCACTTTATGTATTAGGCGGACACAAGTAGTGATGCTCGAATTATTGTAGTGTTTTGACAAGTAGTGATGTAATGAACAACTCCAGAAATCTTTGAGTTGTGGTTTTGTAATGAAGTGTTGGAATTATTTGAGTCGTGGTTTGGTACTCTGACAAGTAGTGATGTAATGAACAACTCTGCTCTTGGTTTTACTTCCTATTAGTGAGGATCTGTCTCTAAATGGTAGATTGACAAAACTAGTGTACTACTTCTTTTATTTCCTGTAATCAGTTTTGGCCGACGAAAATGTCTTGAATGCTTACATGGTTGTTTTGGATTGTTCTATGCCCACTTTAAGATTTTGGTCTGAATTGATATCATAATAAGAACCTCAATTTGCTTGCATAATAACAAACATATAGTGAGCATCATCTCCTTCTAGAAGCATTTAATCATGAGTGTTGACATTTTTTTAAATTCCTAAGCATCCAAGGAGTTTCATTTTAATTTCATCCACTATTTCTCCTATCTTGTGATTGTGCTTCTATTTTGTAGGCTTGTGTTTGGTTTCCAATTTCTGGTGCTTGGTTTTGAAGTGGTCTTGATAGTAGTAGTAGTAGTAGTAATTTTGGAAAGGGTGGTCTTGATAGTAGTATGAGTAGTAGCAGTGGTGAAGGATATTTGATTCTTCTGCTGGCGGCATCTTCTTGTTCCTCTAAGGAGAAGGACAAATCCATGAATCAGTTTTGGAAATGTAACAGTTGCAGTTTTAGAAAGGGTTAGTGGCATTATAACCGAAAGATGGTGTGTCAAATGTAAGAAAAAATACATGTGCATGACTCTGAAATTGCTATTGTTGTGATTACTGATTCAAACTATATCTGCCAGAACTTTGATTAGATTCTCTGTTGAGAAGGAAAAGGAAGTTGATCAACCCGCAAAGGTGATCCAATATTGTCATTACAACATCTCAATAAAAGTCATTACAACAAATCTCATTAAAAGTCATTACAAAAGATTTCATTAAAAGTCATTACAAGACCTAAAGTCAGTACATAACTGAAACCTGAAAGAAAAATAACGCTAGTACTATGACAAACACTATTTTCACGTAACCATCATTTGTTGCCTTAAGCTCATCCAATTTTGTCTTTTGTATCTCCTCGAGTTTATTCAATAGGCATGCTGTAATACCCACACTTCACTAAGGTAAAACCAACCAACTTATATATTAAACTTTAATGTCGTAGCGGAAACTTACAATTTTTTCCCTTTTCTTCCTCGGGTGTTACAGCCACATCCACACACCTATTGTGGATGCTAAGGCTAAAAAACTTGTACCACCCCTATCCCAAAAATTGTTACATCCCTTATATCTTATCTTTCCACCAAAATCAAAGTAAGCTGCTTACAATAACTTCTACTGTTAAAAAAAAAAGAACTTAAGTAAACTACAGGAAAAGAGCAAAACACTTCTTCACTTCCTCAACCGTCATGGTTCGTATCCTAGCTTGCCTTGTAGCGGGACGATAGATTAAAGCCTTCAGGATAGTCTTCCTTGTAATGACTACCTAGACTCTTGTAACTAGTCCCAATTTGTTTACTAAGTATACATCGACAAAGTAGCTAAAAGTTGAAGCGTCGCCCTCCCACTTAGCCATCCAGATATATTCAATTTGCAACCATAAAACCATACACAGAGAAAGGGGTCGCAGGTAAAGTCAAAAAAAACTGAGCAATTCTTGTCACCACCTATAAAATTCATTTTAGTTTATAAAACACTTTAATCCGCATAATAACACACAAGTAGATACAGCAAGTCATACCATAGAAAAACCTTATCAAAATACAAGATATATACCAACCAAGAAGTTACCACCACAACTTTTAGTCCAAATTAATTATTCCACCAATCCTCGGGCACACTGGTCTTTCGACAAAGGGCACTAAAACCCTCAGCCTCTTGGACAATTAGTTCCACCTCACCCCATGTCCTTAAATGTGCACACCCCCTATAGGTCACCAGCCCATAAAGTAGATCATGATGGCTTGCCCACAATTCATTGGTAGTGGGAAAAATCAGTGTCTGGCTTCTAAGGGCTCATAAACTTGTGTAACCAGATTCCATAGTGAGTATGTAGTGTTTAGGTTGTCCAACCATTTTATTATCCTTATCAAACATTCACACAATATACCAATAAGATCAAATCACATAACCACTACTAAGCAAACAAAAACAAAGTTAAAGCACATATAAAACACCTTCAAGATACCTTTAGAACAAATCCTTATTTAAGGTCTTACCTCTGTGTAACTTCAACCTACCTTTTTAAGAATTCAATATCATGATCTTATGAGTAATTATCATGAAATCAAATCAAGATACCACCGAAAACATCTTCAAAATTTCAACAGAGATTAGAAAGGCTTAAAGCATGTTTTTAGGTTTTATCTTACCCTTAACTCATCAAAACGCAACTAGTGAACTTACCCACGAAGTGGAATATTGAAGAGTGATAAGTATACACAATTTTAGCTTAAAACCCATGGAGGTTATTTACGAAAGTTATACACAAAGATGGCTCCAATTTAAAGCACAAAAATCATAGAAATCAACATCAAGAATCCAAGGGTTTTCACCAAGTTTCCAAGATCTTGTTGAGGCCTATTATATATCAAAATCACCATTGAAGACTTTAATTTCACACCAGGAAAAGCGTTAGAAGATAATCACAACTTAAGTTGTCGAAATAAACCCAAACAGAAACTGTCGCCAGAATTGACACATGAGGAAGGAATGGTGGAGCACAAGAACTACCTGGCTTCTTCTTTCCATAACTTATGACCACGACTTAGTACTTAAATAGGGTAAAAAGGACTTCAAGACCTTTCAAGAACTCCCCCAAGAGCACCTTGGAAACTCCTCACTTCTACTCGGTTTCAACACCTCCTTGGCTCCTTAGCTCCGATTTTGGAGCTCTTGGTTGGCTAGCTTGCCCTTCCTTATAGCTCAAGTTTCTTTGTGTTCAAAGAGGTTAGGGAAGTATATTTGTATGTGGAATAATCCCAGGTCGTAGCTCCTCTTATATAGGCAAGGATGAGAAGACTTAATACTAAGGTAAGGTTTAATAAGATGACACATCACCTAACACATTCTCTTCTCTCATTGACTATTGGTTTAGCTAAGTTAAATAAAGACACATAAGTGATAATGATGATGGAAAGGGCATGTTGGCAAGGGGGCTGGCCATCATGAGCTGAAAACTAATCATGACAAGTAATAAATGGCATTGAATGTGACCGAAAATTAAGGCTTATTTGCCTTGTCTTGGCCGTTTTTTTGCTCGGCTGGGTTTGGTAACATGTCCTACTAATGTGTAAGTGTAAATGGAAGTGAATACACTTTAGGTTATATCTCATTTAAGGCACCACTTAAGTGTACAAAAGGAATTAAGTTGTTTTAAGTGTATTAAGGAACATGTTGTTGTACTTTGACTTAAAACCTAACCAATGACCTCATGAACCTCCTACTTGCTTGCTAGCTTGTGTGGATCCTATTGGACAGCATGTTAACCAATCATTTCATGCCACCTCGTGCTTCCCGACACCTCGTGCTTAGGTTAACTATGTTGCCACCTCGTGCTTACTACCTACTAGGTCGCCACCTCGTACTTACCTCAACCAGGTCGCCACCTCGTGCTTAACAAGCTGCTTAAGATGTTACTTAAGAAGAAAAGTGATTATGGGGTAAAACTAGTTATGGGAGAATTTTCGGCAACTATGAATTTATAAGGTCTTTTAAGGCCTCCCAAGGCTTCTCATCTTGAGTTACTAGGGTTTCCTAGGGTTTTATTAAGTTTCCAAGGCTTTCTTAGAGTTTTTAGACCATTTCCATGATTCTTGGTTTTTTTGGACTTTCAGGAACTAGGGTTTCTAGCATTTCTAGGACTTCTTGGACTTTAGGGTTTCTCATAACTTGGGGTATTTCACATGCATTTTGATTTTCTGTTCCAGCAACATAGATTCAATGTCACCAGCGGGAGAAGAAGCCCTAGATGAAGCATGGATTGGTGGGTAGATGTCTCTCCACATATGAAAAATTTACACTTGTTGGTGGCGCAATTAAAGTACGGTTCTTGTAGTTTCTAACGTTACGAGTAACATGCAACTGGGCACTCGAATTATAGTGATAATTCACATCCCTCACGGGGTTGAGTTGAAATTGTGCCCACTTGAGGAAGACATTCTGCATGGAAAATCAAACAAAAATGCAAACCCAAGTGTATCACAACAAGGGAGCTCAGATTGGTCCTTATGGCCCACATCATTGCTTCATAAGTGGGTTATGATTCTTTATATGCCGTATCTATGGAGCAACCCTATCATAAACCTCTTCAACGTGTTTAAGCGAAGCAGTTACATGAAGAACCACTTCTACAAAGATAAGTACTCATAAAGTCATAACCACAGATAAAAGGCCATTTTGCAAAAACATCATCGATAAACATATTCAGAAACTGCAGATAGCAATGCAACACATACACTAGAGCACACATCAGAAGGGAAATTGTTTCCTCATCACCAAGAACATATAAATGCACATTTCAATCTATTCTAGCCAGACAAAACGAATAAGACAAATATTCTAGACAACAACAGATAACAGAAGCAATAGAGAATTTATTTCTCAACTAATAGTCCACCAAGAACGATAGTGAGAAGACGTGACTAAGGCAACAATGTAGCTCGTGAATACAGCCGACAAAATTAAGTTTTTTTACTCAATTTTTGTTGCCCAAATTCAAACCATGATTCGACACGTGAATAAACCAAAGGAAGTGTAACACCCTGGATTTACCTTAAATAAAAGCTTGCAAAATACGATTCCAACGGCACAAACGGATCCAAAAAACGGACTCCAACGAGTCCAAAAAAGTGAAAAACAATTCTGGTCCGAACTTGTGTCCGGATAGGAAGTTCGGACACAAGATGAGAATTTAGAAAACCAGAAATCGGTGTAACACCCCTAAATTTTTAGTGTTTTTTTAGGACAGCAGAAGACTAACTTAATCTGGGTGTTACCGCCACGCCCAAAAGAGCGCTAAGGCTATAAGTTAACAAATTCCAATTTAGAAAAATCTTAAATCAATTAAAACTTATCCTTAGAAGAAATTTATCAAGGCCCATTTATTACATTAATCACCATTGTTCCGGACATAAAAGTAACCTAAGATAATTAATCTAAAAGCCTTAACATCCACCAAGTTACAAATTCAATTACAAGCCAAACTTTAAGACTAGTTTTATTTTGGTCTTAACTCTATGCTATTTGACATCCTAGTGTTAGGTGATCACTCCCCATGCCCGTGCACTCGATCTGATCGTTACCTGCTTAACAACACATTTTAAACGGCACACAAAAAACAATAGTCAGCAAAGCTGAGTAACACTAGCATCATATACAAACTGTTAATGTGGGGAAATTATGGCCTTATAGTATATGATATCCATCCAATTTCTCATAACCAATTAAGATACCATCAAAATATTCAGTATTGACTACCAAACCACATGCTCGCTTTTTATCAACCAATTTTTAACCATCAATCCAAAATAATTTAACCACGCTCCAGTTATTCATTGGAGCTTGCTGTCGGGCTCTCCACGAGACACCGACACTAAACCATTCATAATCATCAAGCCATAGTAATTTAACCTCACTCCAGTTTTAACACTGGAGCTTGCTGTCGGGCTCTCCGCGAGACACCGACACCACCACCTCACTCTAGCATCCTTAAGTGTGCACACCCCTCAGATAGCTCAAAAACTATAAGGAGTAGATTACTAGAGCTTATGATCCGGGCCCTCCGCGGGTAACCGGTAAAACCAAACCATATTATTCCATAATAACCAAATATTAACCATAAATCAAGCCATAGTAATAACCTCACTCTAGTTTAACACTGGAGCTTGCTGTCGAGCTCTCCACGAGACACCGACGCCACCACCTCACTCTAGCATCCTTAAGTGTGCACACCCCCCTGATAGCTTGAAAACTAAAAGGAGTAGATTACTAGAGCTTAAGAACGGGCCCTCCGCAGGTAACCGGAAAATACCAAACCATGTCATGTCATAATAACCAAATAATAACCATAAACTTTGCCAACTGATCTCAAACTTAACCATTCCATAAAATTTTTCATCACACATTTCCATAGAAAAATATTACTTTACCGCTTAAGACCGGGCCCTCTGCGGATAACCGGAAAATACCAAACCATGTCATGTCATAATAACCAAATAATAACCATAAACTTTGCCAACTGATCTCAAACTTAACCATTCCATAAAATTTTTCATCACACATTTCCATAGAAAAATATTACTTTACCGATTAAGACCGGGCCCTCTGCGGATAACCGGAAAATACCAAACTATGTCATGTCATAATAACCAAAAATAACCATAAACTTTGCCAACTGATCTCAAACTTAACCATTCCATAAAATTTTTCGTCACACATTTCCATAGAAAAATATTACTTTACCGCTTAAGACCGGGCCCTCTGCGGGTAACCGGAAAATACCAAACCATGTGAAATACCCCAAATTAATTTAAATTAATTTAGGGATTTAAAACCTTTAATAATACTATTAAGTATTAAATTATATGGAATTATGAATATTAAATTATTATATGGAATATGAATATTAAATTATTATATGGAATTATGAATATTAAATTATTATATGGAATTATGAATATTAAATTATTATATGGAATTATGAATATTAAATTATTATATGGAATTGTGAAATTTATTTAGGGGTTTTCTCCTATTAACCCTAATTATTATATATTAATATAGTATTATGAATTTAATAATAAGATTTATAAGTCAATAAATCTTGGGAAAATTTCTAAACACTCCAATTATATATTATAAAGATTTTAGGAAGTGTTGGAACATTGTTTTGAAACATAAAAGTCAATATAAAATTCTAGAAACCTTAAAGCTTATTAAGCCTTGCTAGAGTTGACTTTTTGAGAATGGTCAAACCAGGCCATGAAACCTTTACCAATAAATAGGTTATGGAAAACCATGAAGATCGATAAAAAGAACGTCAAAATGGATCATCCTAGCCAAAGTTATGCTAGATTGAAGTTTTGAATCAAAAATTTGAAAGTTGCCACGTGTCAAGCTCACAGGCGCCAGGACTTAAACGATTCTGGATTCCCTGAATTTCGATAACAGAATTCAATACTTTGCCCTAACTTTAGACGGCTATATCTCATTCATCTCTCCATATTTTTCAATGCCGTCTTCTTTGTTGTCTTCTCCTACATTTCCTCTAAACAACTATAACTCATACAAACCCTAACTCATTCTGAATCAACCGGAAAATCGAGTCAAAGTAGCCACCTTGCAAAAACCGAAACTGCAATTCCAGTTTTCTCTTCGAATTAGGTAAATTCGATCAGCCATAACTTCTTCGTTACTCATCCAAATTCCATGTTCTTTAGCTCGTTTTGAAGAGCTCTAATTCCTCTAAAACTTTCGTGTTTAGGGCCTAAGCTAATTCTCAACCGATTGGAAGAGTAAGGCGTCTAAAGTTTCGGTTTCACCAGCACATAAAATCATACCGAAACAGAGAGGTAAACTCGTGATTTGCGACTTCAATATCTTTCTGTATGGTGCGAGTTAGGTTTAGTTCTTGCTATCAATACGTAGATCTAAGTTTGCTCTTTCCAATGAGCCCTTACTCATAGCCTAACTCGTTTTGTACTGCTAGTTATAGATCTTCGAAGTTGGCACCACGAACTGCTCAAAGTTCATATTTTTTTTCCAGTTTCCGAATCTGAATTCACACAATTCGCACAATCCGGTGAGTCTCCGATCAAATTTCTCCGATATTGCTATTCGTAGTCGTGTTTCCGACCTAACCCATGTTTTAATTGAATCAATTACGTGCCATATTAAGGGAATTCGTCGAAATGTTTTCGAATAGAGGTCTGTAATCGATATGAACCCTAACTCTCGAATTGATTTCGAAACTTGATGAACTCTGCATTATAATTGGGGAAATTGGCACCAATAGAACCGAAATTTGATTACGAAACTATAGAAACAAGAATCACTCGATTTCGTTCTGTAGATTGTGAGAAAACTAGATTTAGTACTCGGGTTACAATTCGGAATCGCTGAAGAACACAGGCTTCAGGGACCGTCCGATCGGAGTTTAAAGAATTGGACGGTCCAGATTAGATCGTGCTATTAAATAATTATTATAAGTTTATTAAAATTCAGTAAATAGCTCTAACTTATTGATTTTATTTAATGGTGTAACACCCCATCCAACAACAAATACATAACAACATCCTGCAGCGGAAAACATACTACTTCACATTACTTAATTCGTTGGTGTTACACGCCGTTAACCACCCACGTGGCCAACAAGGCTATTACATAAACATTGTACCGGTCTGATGGACTAGATTCCCGAGCGTCTACACATTATTATCCCTTTCCATTAACAACAAAACATACCTTCCAACTGTACCGAGTATTCACAAACTGATGCCGATAACAATTTCGGTCTTACTACACCTACTGCATATATACAACTTAAGTGATTACCCATGTACAACGACTACCCCGTCCTACTCTCGAACGGCTTCCAGCTCCTTGTACCTGAAATAGGAAAAGAAGAGAAAGGGTGGCCCCCAAGGGGATCAGCACCTTTGCTGGTATGGTAATCCCGCAGCCCACATGCTACCGGGCCACGCACAACTAATTGTCGTCTTAGCATGCGATTGATTATATTTAAACCATGCATGCAACTGTAAACACACAACACATAACATTTCGCCTCAATGGGCTCAACAAACGGATAATACATCCTTACTTGATAAGTCACTCATGGTATTCATTATCCCTAGAGTGTTCCTCCTCTAATGGAGCTACTTCCTTAATAGACGACACTTACCCATGAATCGGGTTATCCTTAAACGCCTCTTATCACAAACTGGGATTCATATCCATGATCCACATACTTCATATTTTACAACATATAACATTCCTCACATAACAAAACATAACAACACTTTTCACGTTTCGACGTGCACGTGATAACATTGCGATAGAAATTGCATTACAACACATCACATAACATAACGGGAACGGTCCTCTTAGGAACCGACCCAAACATTGTTAATTCACTGGTGAGCCTAGAGAATGAAGTCACCCTCATGATAAGCTCGTTATACAACAACAACAACACTCATTACCGTCCTAATAGTCGGACGAGTAACTTAAGTTAAGATGGTTTGGGTTTGGAGGCCCGAACACACCACACAAACACATGTTCCCCCTAAACCGATCATAAGTCAGAATAGCTAAGCTTTGGAATAAGCTAATGGGAGATCATAACCCGTGAGGGAAACAACCATAACAGAGAGAACGGTAAGGCTAAGAAGGATACCCACTCCCAAACAACACGCGACCGGCCAAACCGGATTCCTCACCACTGTTAGTACATACTTACTTTTAGATATTAGTTAGAACCCCACTATGGAGTCTATCACATCTACACACCACACAGTATTACAACTGAGTTAAACATACAAGGGAGATCCCTACATTTACACACACACATATCACACAATTAACACACGCATAGCCGTGGTTAGAACGTCTCATGGTTCGGGTCGTTTACTCCGAATACCGAACTCTCATGTGATCCTAGACTCAGTTAACTAAGGTTAACACTTCCGAGGTTAAATGGTTTCAGAGTTGAACACGCCACATAAATGAATTACTGTAAACTCATTACATGTTTTATCTTACAACGTGGCAAACATACAGAAAAACACATTGGCATACAAGCCGGTGTAATCCGGTAGGACACAGGTTGCAGAAAACCATACCTGTCACCGGAGTCCACTTTATTATGTCAACTTATGTTCCTTGAGCAACTCTCGAACAACTGATAACATTACATGTACTTTTATTAACATCGGGGTAACATGGTTGTTTAAAGTCTAATGCTTATAACTTATCCCGTTAACTTAGTTAAATAACTTCACATTTTAACTTATTTTACCTTTACATTTTAATATAACTTTTCCCCCGCTAAATTGTCATTATTACTCACTCAACATGTCCTTAAAAATTTTATAACATCATTACTTAATAATCCCCATCATCTTGTAACCTTAAACAATGTTTTGTTTTTTTTTTTACATATTTTGGGCCGTCCGACCCACCGTCCGACCCACAACTGGGTCGGACCGTTCTAGAAACTTTTCCCGTCTTTTAAATACACCTGTCCGACCCATGTCCGACCCAACCATCTGGGTCGGACCATTCCAGAGACTTAGAGCACTCATGTCCGACCCATGTCCGACCCAAGACCTCTGGGTCGGACCATTCCAGAAACTCCAACGATTGAATTAACAAGGCTGTCCGACCCACCCTGGGTCGGACCACTGGGTCGGACAACATCAAAAATTGTCCAAAACTTGTCAAACTTTCTCCAAACTTTTCCTCAAGCCTCCTAATGTGTTCTAACATCATTTGGCACATCAAACACATCTTTAGCCATGTACTAAACTCTTTAATTCACTCACCAAAACCATTTTATCATTCACAAATTTCTTACAAAATTCCTAGCACTTGGAATGTTTTCTCCTTAAGATTTCTAAGTGGTATTTCACCTATAATGACCACAATACCAAGGTGTTTCCTCTACACCTTAACATCATCTCTCAAACTTCTTTTCCTACTAACTAAATCTCCTTTTTCACATCTTACCTAAACATCATTTCTTCCTTGCACATCAACATTCCTAAACCTTAAACAAACTTCTCCAAGACTTTAATACATTCTCAAAAACACACATTGGATTCCTAGAACTTCGAAGATAATACCTAAATCCTTGTATCACTCTAAATCATCTTAATACATGCTTTTTTCCCTAGTAAAACATTTGTTCACTTTTAACACTTCCTAGTTCACCAAAACTTATTTAAAGCACTTAGAACTTCTTATACATTTTCCAAATTTTGCCATAGCTCCTCTTGTATATTCTCACATCCAAACACTTAGGTTTTTACCTTATTCCATTCAAGAACACCTAAAATCCATCACGAGTATTCTCACACACAACACTTCACCAATTTACACTACATCACAATATAGTGCATAAACTTAAATTGCTTGGCACTTAGGCCCTTAAATAACATGGCTCTTAGGCCCATAAATAACATAAACTTTAAACACTGAATTTCACACATAAATATTGCCTTTGACCTGCAATTACATACAACAACACATATGCCCTTTAAAAATCTCCTTAAGAACATTTTACTAGGTCTTTCACCATTGGCTCCTTAGGTATTTTATTAAGCAAATCAAGCTCATTTTTCCTAAGGCATTTAAACTACATTGAGGTAGTTTGTTTACCTCTTTTCCCTCACAAACTTCTTTCTTGTTTCCTTGTAAAACCGGTAAGGTGTTTGGTTGTTTGTCAACTTCTAAACAATGTACACATAATAGAATGAGTATCCAAGCATTATGCTTCATCTCATTGTAAACCCTAGTTACATATATTGTTTTAAGGTATTAAAATGATTGTTTTACCTTGGAATGGAAAGGGAGCTTGAATAAGTATCAAGAGAGGACTCCTCCTAGCCCTTGGAAGATTCAAATGAAGCTAAAACAAGACAAGAGAAGGCACCATTACTGAAATACCCCTAACCTTTAAAATATAATTAAATGATCTATTAATGATCTAAGATGATTATAAACATCTAAATATATTGGGGAACAATCTAAAAGATCTCAACAAGGCAAAACACGCCTTAAGATCGGTAAAGCCAAAAATGTGCTTTAAGACACCATAAAGTTGTATGACCTCAAATAGGATCCAAAGTGGATTCCTAAGTATTATAATGAAGTAAGGAACACAACAAAACCGTTCTCAAGGAGAACTAAGCTCAGGAACACCCTGTGACACAAAAATGTGCGCTAAAACTCCTTAAAGCACGTTTTTGTGAGATTGCCTTTTAAATTGATTTTTAATGGGCTTAAAAATTATAATTATCCTTAAATATGATATTTTATCATATTGTATCATATTAGGAATTTAATTCCAGAAATTTACGAATTTTTACAAAAATTAATATTAAAATATTAATAAAACCCTAAAGTGGGGCCCGCATGAGTCAATATTGACCAAGTATGGTCAATGGTCAATTAATTGACCCACTTGGACCATGGAAATCGGCTGGCAATAAGAGAGGAGACAGCTTGCAATGATTATGAGACAAATTACTACCTAATGTTCAATTTGCAATAGTAACTTTACTTTTTTCATTAATTCAAACCTTTCCCACCTTCTCCTTTCTTCCTTGTCCGATTCCACCTTGCCCAGCCGAGTTCCTCCCTTCCTTTGAAGCTCTCAAGGCTTGTTCTTGAGCTTGGAAGGCAAACCTAGCTCCTAAGCTCTTAAGGTAAGTGTTTTAATGTCATTTTTAGCCCTTTTTCTTCATCTCTTCACTACCAACACCTAGATTTCGTGGCTCATCAATTCCTATGGCTTATTCTCAGTGTTATAAGGTTAGAACAAGAGCTAAACTCGGTTGAGACAAGTAGAGGGACCAAGGTTGCTCAAAATTGCATTTTAAGGTAAAAACATACCTTAAGCCTCTCCACTCTACATCCGATTTTCTTCCTTGAATTTTTATGAGTTTATACACTCATAATCTTCATATTTACATGTTCATTCAGTTGGTTAGCCATTTGGAGCAAGGGTGGTCGAAATCCAAGAGAAATACTCTCTTTTAAGGCATTTTTCCAAGGTAAAACCTAATAACAAGGCAACTTGTTGTGATCTAGCTATTTCCTATGTTAATATGGTGGATCTAACACCTTGTGGTGTGTTTGATTCAGGCCGATTTCACCTAGAACTTCCCTTGCATTTTTAAGGTGATTTTTGCCTTAAATCTTACATTAATTATTCCTTATGGTTAAGCTCAAGCTTGGAGTGTAACCATATCTTGTTTTTGTGTATTAAACATGTCTAAATCAAGTGGTGAATTTTCCTACAAGAGACCGAGCCCATACAAGGAATAATCAAGGTATAAACACCTTAAACTTATGATTTTTATAATTTCTAAGCATATATATATATATATATGGCCGAGAGTGAAATTATATATATAGGTCATATTGACCTAAAAATGGAAAAAAATGGCTAAGATTAATTAAGCTAGTCATTTAAGAGATTTAATTGACATAATGGTCAAATTATGACATTATGTGGAAAAATATTTAAACCAAGGTGAGGCCGAAAATATATGCTATATTTTGAGACATTTATTGTGTAATTTATTTTGCAAGTTCAAGGTTGTAATAAGGCCATGTCAATAGGCCATTTTAATTTAAGTTTATAAGCTTATTTAGTTTTATTTATGCTTATAAAATTAAGTTGGGGCCAAATCATAATTACTGGAAAATATAAAGCCGTGGGCTTAATTTAGAGGAGTTTAGGGTTTTTAAATGAATTTAATAAAAATTATAACATTTTATAAAGTTTTGGGTCAAAATTGTAAAAATAGAAAAGTATGGGGTATTGTTGGTAATTACCGAAAGTTTGAGTCCCAATTGGTATTAGAAGTCAAAGTTGACTATATAGGGACTTTGACCAACTTTGGAGAATTTTAGAAATTAAAATACTACCTTATAATAAGATACTTATTAAATTGTAAAAGATTTATAAGACTTGGGGTGGTATTGTGATTTCCGAAAACTTGGGGGTACTAAAGGAGTTTAGTACAAACCTTAGGTTATTAGGAATTTTTAGGAATTGATTTGGTTAAATTTGGAGTTAATATGAATTAAATAAGTATAATATAAGGTATTTCATAATATTGTTACAAATGGGTAACATATGTGGTAAAATCGAGATTTAGAGAAAGTATAAGGTTAGGAATAATGTTTATAACCTTTTGGTATAGTTTGGTGATTTTTGGAATTATATACAAGGTTTTATAAGGACATATGTATATATGATTTTAATGGAATTAGAAAACTATATGTTATAAAGAGGGGAAATTGGTGAATATAGAAAGTTAAGTGGTGGAAAAATAATTTAAATAGACCATGGGGTCTGTTCGGTTATTTTGAGAAAATATAACCATGGGTTATAATTATATTAAGGAATAAGGATTATAATATAAGGTATATACTATAAGTGTAACAAGGAAATATAATTTGGGGTTGAGTTGTAAATTATGGAAGTTTGGTGGGAATTAATTAATACCGAGAGTTTTAAGGGCTGTTTGGTATTTATTAACAATATATAACTATAAGTTATAATTGTCTTAATGACATAGTTGTCAAATATATGTTATATAACTATAATATAACATGGTATAAATTATGTGGTGGATTTTGTAAATAATTAAGGAACATAGGTGCTGTTCGGAAATATTAATTTTTGAATGAAATTTATAATATGGTTTTAAGTGTTATAAGAGGTATAACATTTATAATATAAGAGGTATTCATTAAAAGGAATGAATATATATATTATAAAGACTTCCATATACAAATAAGTCCCATAATTCATATATACAAATAAATATAGTTATGGAGTAGAAAAATATAATATGGTTTAATAACCATGTAATATCATAATTAAAATGATATACGGTAAAGGGAAAAGGAATTACAAACATTAGATATGGAAGTTCTAATGTTAGGAGTGTACATGGAAATGAGGATTTATATAATCCAAAAGTACTGTTACATATGAATTATACTCCATTAAATGTGGGAAAACAAACCTTAGGAAAATAAATACTAAGGCGAAATGTATAATGCATGATTAAGAATTATACATACAATGTAGAAACAAACTACATGATATACAAGGGTATATTAAGTTACATGCGATAACAAAGTTCAACAATAAGTATATTAATATACGAGACAAGACTACGCATGTAATATAACATTGTTCCAAATCCCGAGTTAAACCGAAAACCCGACAGACATTTATAGCTAACAACGGGGAATAAACCGGGATGGATTAGTAACGGTACGGGGTGCCGTAGTGTACTATTAGTATGAGATGCTGATGCATGGTGTGATGCATATTGATAGATTGTAAGAGACGACACGAGGAGCATCGGATCTAGCTGAATCATACTCCACCGTAATACTTTCAGGGTGAACGGTATGTTATTTATGTGGCTTGATTGTCTCTGAGGATTTCCTCAGTTCAGACATTTTGTGAAAATCTGTGATAAGATTGAATGTCTGCTTGTGTGAATTAATATGCTTGAGTTGTGTATTAATGCTGTTATTATTACTGTTGTGCGATAACAGTACCGTTCGTATATATGAACATATTATAAAACGAACTAGCGGCAATGATGCTATCTTATATGTGTAATATAAGGAACGTAAGTAAACGTTGTAGCATTAGGATAATAAGATAAAATATCTGAGACTTATATACGGAGCATTGGCCTCTTTAACGCCGCTCTCGTATCTAGCACTGGATCCCGAGTCGACATACTCAGGATTGGACTACGACCTTGGTCTTGTGTTAGAAAAAATAAAAGCGATGCGATGGTATAGATAAGTTTATCAAGGATGTGGCTCTTGCTGTGAACTGTGATCCATTAACGATACTAGGACACCGTGTGGTAGCCGTAAGTATCTGGATAAATTTCCAACGAACTACAGATTGTTCGTAGGACGGAGACTCTACCGCTGGAGTGGCTATTGCCGTGGGTGACCCGCCATAAGAGATGGGTAACTTAGAGACACGTCGTTCTAACGAGACGTTGTCATTAGACATGACTGAACAATTACGAACGACTATATTAACTCGTACATTAGGCGAACATTATTTGGGCTTGCATGCCAAAGACGAGAGTTCATACTCGTTTATAATTCTCGTTACTTCGCCTTGTTGTTCATTGGTTGTGCTTTGTGGTTATGTGTGGTATGTTGGTGGATTTGTTTGAACGAGCCATTGTGCTCATATTGTGTGTTGTGAACTGGTTGTGTCGAGTCACCGTACTCATGTGTGGATTGTGGTTGGGTGTCTGGTCGAGTGAGTCGCTGAACTCAATTATGAATTATTAAGTGTTTGTTGGAATGGAGTCTCTGTACTCATATAAGCGCTGTAAACGCTTTCAGTGGTTTATTACGATGCGATGTGTGAAGCCGGGGGCTTGTTTGTTATTTGAGATTACTGCAATATATTGTTGTTTTACAGTTTCAACATTGAACTATTTGTATGGAAACGAATTGCATACTCTCGACCAAATAACTGAATGGTCCGAGGGTGCATGACAGTCAGGTAATAACATACTCAGCAGGGGCTGATTCCATACCACAAACTACCATTTTTGCAGGTATGCAACTTCCGGTGTCGGCAAAGAGAGTGACGCGCTGGGTAGTTTGATTACAGTTATTTAAACATGCACTGTTGCATTTTAATACGAACCAAGAAACATGTATAGGTTTTGGATACGTAGAAAGCTCACTGTGAATGTATTTTATATTGGTTTTGGGAGTTTAGATCTATCTCTTGTTGTCACTGCGAGAAAATGTTTCGTATTTAAGAGCTTATCAGGAAGCACGTTATTACTCGTATGGGCGAGCAAGAACGGTGACCAGTAGTCAATTGTTGAGATTACCGCTGCGATTATATTGTTAAGTAAGATGATTAGGAGCCGAATAGAGTAGGGGTGTTACAAAAGTGGTATCAGAGCGGAGTACCGCTCTGATGACAAGAGATAGTAGGATTTATACAGTGAGCATAGGTTTTGGGAATACGGGAAACGTTGTGAGGATACGTGACCTTGCGGGGTTGATGCAATGCTTAAAGCTTGCACACCATAGCCGTGGAGGCACTTCAAAATAAATGACCGAGACTACGGTATTAGACCAAGTAAAGGTCTAACCCGTCCTCTTGACTTATGTCAGAGAGAGGTCAGGGTAACAGTACTAAGGAAGAACACGGAGCAGCGGAAGGTGGTGAAGGTCCAGCAACCCCAAGTAACGCGAAGATGGTATGAACGCTCGCACTTGATGGGAGAGCATCCCGGGAAATTTGCAATGGTACCCCACCCGCCGCAGCCCGTACTCGAGTGTATCTAGTGAGCAATGAAATGAGAAACACCACGGAGATAACTCTCCTGATCGGAAAGACCCGATGTGGATGCTAAAAGATTATGTTAAATGTAGAAAATAAGACTTTGTGTTTTGGTGTAATGTTTAGGACCGGGGGTCCTGGTAATGACATAATGTCTACCATACGAGGCTGAGATAAATAATAGACCGAGTTTGAGGAGAAACTCCTGTAGGACTAATGGGGCTAGCTTGCTATAAAGCAAGACAACCCTGTCTTACATCCAGGAAGCACCGATGGGCGGGGGAGAAAAGAGGTAGAAACGGCGAGTAATGATTTTAGATATATGTAGACGGAAGGAATTACCTTTAGAAGTCTCACCCGAAGCGAGTAACTCTAAAACCATGCAACACTGAAGGTTCAAGATGGCCCGACGTGCATGAGGAGAGATCATGAGAACTGTAGAACAAGAACTCGCTAAGTTGCTATCATGCAACCTCGTGAGGAAAGTAAGAACTTACTACCACGGTAAACTTGTGGGAACGAGTGCGGGAGTGAGACTGTATTAATTTGAACAAGAACTTTGACAGAACAGGAACCCGATTAGGGAATAACACTGCACTGACACACCGTACGGTGGCTCAGTCTGCATGGTGCACTTGCCACTGCAAGTGCCACATTAACCAAAGCATTAAAATTCAACCTTGCGCACTTGCTACAGCAAGTGCAGCGACGGTAAACTAACCCTAAAGGATGTGGTGGTCCAGGCGGTTACCAATAAACACTAAATCTTATGTAAGTCCGTAATGAAATAAAACAGGACACATCCTTCTTAAGGGCAGGGGTACGAAACCCTTGGGTTTGAGGTCGATAGAACCTCGAGAAGACCTAGCCGGTCTGACCATTAAACCAAAAAAAAAAATACACCATTTAGTAGAATATTAAAAGGGGAGTGAATGAGAATAACAATAGTTAGTGCCTACAAGTCTAACCCCAGTGCCGGTATGGACATTAAACGTCAACCATTACCGGTGGGGAGTGACGGGTCTTCAGGACCAGCATAACCATATTTAGAGAGTGCGTGACACTCGTGGTTAAACCACTACGATTGAACATTGCCAGAGGGCAAGAAGTGAGCTATATGAGGCAGGACCTTTTAAAAAAAATAATAATAGGCAGATGTGAACGTGCAATAAAAAGGGGCCGATGTAATGCCCGCACCACACACGCCGGAGGTGTCGTGATCCATTATGCTGCTAGACTCCGTATGGAGGGCAGTGGATATAAACTAAAAAGTGAAAATTGCCTGATGACGGAAGATACCGTTACCTCAAAGAGGATGGAGGAAATATGAGTTGAATAAGAGTAAGGACCACACAATGAAGAGGAATGATTAGCGGAAACCACTAAGTTGTGGGCACCCAATTGTAACCTCAGGAGAAAGTATTAAACCAACTAGGAATAAATTAAAAACAAGACTAACAATCATTTAACTATCAGAATAAGTATTGAGTCTGAATATCGTATGGCATAGGCCTACGGAGGGATACCTTAGTACCACCAAAGTGACCCAAAACTAGGGGAAAAAGGGTGATGAATCACAAGTACTGATTAATATCAGACTAACGGGACTACCATAAGAGGGGAAACACGAGGTGTCAACCTTTATCATGGAGTCCGGAAACACCATATGGTGTAACCCAATAGATTGGGTGGAATCGAATACTGAAAACTCATGTCTGAAGGCGTTAACAGCCTAGGAGTGAACGGGAGAATAAGGTAGTTACTGATCCCCACTCACAAATACCAGATGACGAACATGTGGAAACCAGAATTAGGGCGATAAGTCGCAAACACCTATCTTAGAGAAAGTAAAGGAAATATACATTAATAAAAGAAACCATAGAACCTAATATTAGGGCCATTCTGACATTAAAGGTTAAGAATTGGCAGCATAGCTACTCAAACATAAGTTACCAAGACTAAGAGTACGATAATCACCGGGTACGAACGCTACGAGTGCACTAAACGAGACATGGGACGACCGCACTCCTAGGAGCTTGTGGGCCTGACAAACTATATGAAGTTAGTTGGGTAAGTAGTAATGTATCAGTATGGTACCCCATGCATGTAAACGAGTGGTGTAGGACCCAGGAGGTAATCAACTCTGTGTCTAAGTCAGCGAATGGAACCCTGACTAGGTAAACCATGTAATGACGAGAGAGATCTCAGTCAAACTAGCAAGGTTAGGAAAATCAAGGATAGCTTGATAATAAAGTGACATAAGGTCGCAACTCCACAGTGGAGGAGTTAAACATAAGTTTTGGGGATTTTAGTAAACGAGGAAACTAAGGCCAATTTAATGGTAATGGCAAGTTGAACTCATGAATGAAAAGAGGAATTGAGGTATCTAAGGAAGTTATATTAGAGAAACCTTTGTGATAATAGATGCTACCCAAAAAGGGGGCACAGAGAGAATTATACCACGCGCTGAGGGCGCCGCGATGATGTCGCATTAAATAATAATAACCACATGCTCAAGTCATAAACGTTAGTATGTTAGTACCAATTAGGTTGAACAGAAAATGAATACCAAGCTAAAACCCACAGTCGTATTATATGTTTACAACAGACGAAGGGCAAAAGCGAGCATTACAAGAGATACTCTAAGCTGGAGATTAGATACTCCATGCAAACCGCAACGGCGGATAACCGTCCAATCGACTGGTACATGGTGCGCAACAAGCGACCATTATAATAACTGTTAAATACTAAAGTACCAACACACGAGGGATACGAGTTTACACTAGCAAAAGCGGACCTACAAGGTACCCAAAGAACGAACTCATTCCAGAGGGAAATAACTTAGAGTCATGAGGCGCCAGTTGGTTGCGCATATCAGACTCGTCTTGACATTTTAGAGATAACTACTGCAAGCACTAGGTGCTAGAGCATAGCTCGACAACCCTTTTACTGAAGGTTAGTTCGGTAGGGTGACATGAACTCATGGGAATATACCATGAGCATGTATAGAATTCAGGAGAGCTGAATAAAATGGCTAGTTGAAAAATAAGTGTGTGTGACTAACGATACCACACAGCCGAATAAATTACTCCATTTCTATAATTATGGAAGACTGTGTAGAAAACACCGTCACATGGAGTTGAAACCGACATGAAACTACTACCCAAAAGGGGTAAAATAACCATATAGTGGTTGGGCAGACTGCTTGCGGAGCGAGTGGGCCCATATTGCTTAGGTTTGACATACCTAGCAGGTTTGAGGAACACAAATGATGTGTTTACATCTCCCGATCAAACCGTATATGAATATACATACACCTAAGCGAGGTAGGCGGTATAACCTGAGGGGCTAAAGCCCGACCCTATGGAAAAAGGGGTAATGAAATATGTACACATTAGGGCACGAATAATCCACTGGAATGGAACATCTTGAACTTATTACTTCACGATGATATATTCGTAGATTACGTGGGCGTAATCATTTTAAGGGGGGTAGACGATTCGATAAAATATACCGTACGTAGGAGTACGTAGCGCATGGTACACATGCTGCAAAACTATTATTGTACGTAGAGTACAAGTGTCATGACTGTATTATATATTGTGATGTATGTGTATGTATAATATATATATATATTTTAGTTCGCATTGTATGGCGAATAGGAAAGGGAGAACAGATAGAGTGTTCTTATCCTAATTCCGATTATTTATGCAAACGTTGCGAACACTAAACACAAACGCCTAACTTGTTATCTCCGGTTGAGAGTTCAAGTAGGTCTATCTGGTAGCGATGGGAGATGGCAAATGGAAGGAGTAGAAAGCTCCATACTATATGATTTGTGACTCGGTATGAAACCGATTGTTGGAATGCGATGAGTGAGTCGGCATGAGACCGATGTAACCTAGTGGAGGTAAAACCTCTAGGAATTGTATGAATAATTATAAGTCGAGTGAACTTGGTACGTGGTTAGGATACATAATCCTGTATGCCGGTGATTAGATTAATTACACTAGTTGACTTGTGTATCTATGGGACACAAGACGGCAAATATCAAGAGGAAACAAGATTAGAAGTGAATAAACAATTGATTGATTGAATTGACGTGGGAAGTTGAACTTGATCCTGGTCCGATCAAGGGAAACCGAACACAAATTGAGGTGAGGATAGTTCAACACTGACGCTGACCACGTCGGGGTTGAATGATTCTCGAAACTTCCTACAAGTGGACACAGATATGAATAGAAATTGGAATTTAGGGCGTCACTCGAAGAGCCGTGGACCGTGGAGTCCTTCGTCATTAGACCGGTGTGTCTGCGAGTGACATCACCCAGAGAGCCGTGGACCGCAGAGCCTTTGTCATTAGACCGGTGTGTCTGTGGGTGACTAAGGAAATAAGGTGACTGTCCGAGGAGCCGTGGACCGCAGTGTCCTTCGTTATAAACCGGTGTGTCCGCGGGTAGTAGACGTTGGCTGGGTTGGGGATCGTCAAGTCCTGGTCTTTAAGACTGCTTCCCTGTGATTGTCAACGTTAACTATATGTGCACACATACATGTGGAATGATGTGTGGGTATCCTCGCGAGATACTAACATGTAGATAGGGATGCGTGGAGTATCCCTTGCAAACACCTTTGAGTACTTTATGAGTTTTGCACCTTGTCTAGTGCTGTGTACATGAGTTTTGCACCTTGTCTAGTGCTGTGTACATGAGTTTTGCACCTTGTCTAGTGCTGTGTACTATGAGTTTTGCACCTGGTTGAATATATAATAGTACCGCTGAGTACTTTTGTGGATGAATTGGATGTGCACCTTGTTTAGTGCTATGAAACGAATGAGCTTATACCATGAGTTTGACTACTTGATATATGCTGTATGTATAGACTAGGTCTGAACCTAGTGGGAGTTACTCCCTAGCAATGGACTGTTTGGTTACTTAGTGGAACTTGATTCCTTAGGTGAACTGTAGAGGTTAAGGACTTCGGGACGAAGCCTTTTTAAGGGGGGTAGACTGAAATACCCCTAACCTTTAAAATATAATTAAATGATCTATTAATGATCTAAGATGATTATAAACATCTAAATATTATTGGGGAACAATCTAAAAGATCTCAACAAGGCAAAACACGCCTTAAGATCGGTAAAGCCAAAAATGTGCTTTAAGACACCATAAAGATTGTATGACCTCAAATAGGATCCAAAGTGGATTCCTAAGTATTATAATGAAGTAAGGAACACAAAAAACCGTTCTCAAGGAGAACTAAGCTCAGGAACACCCTGTGACACAAAAATGTGCGCTAAAACTCCTTAAAGCACGTTTTTGTGAGATTGCCTTTTAAATTGATTTTTAATGGGCTTAAAAATTATAATTATCCTTAAATATGATATTTTATCATATTGTATCATATTAGGAATTTAATTCCAGAAATTTACGAATTTTTACAAATTAATATTAAAATATTAATAAAACCCTAAAGTGGGGCCCGCATGAGTCAATATTGACCAAGTATGGTCAATGGTCAATTAATTGACCCACTTGGACCATGGAAATCGGCTGGCAATAAGAGAGGAGACAGCTTGCAATGATTATGAGACAAATTACTACCTAATGTTCAATTTGCAATAGTAACTTTACTTTTTTCATTAATTCAAACCTTTCCCACCTTCTCCTTTCTCCTTGTCCGATTCCACCTTGCCCAGCCGAGTTCCTCCCTTCCTTTGAAGCTCTCAAGCTTGTTCTTGAGCATGGAAGGCAAACCTAGCTCCTAAGCTCTTAAGGTAAGTGTTTTAATGTCATTTTTAGCCCTTTTTCTTCATCTCTTCACTACCAACACCTAGATTTCGTGGCTCATCAATTCCTATGGCTTATTCTCAGTGTTCTAAGGTTAGAACAAGAGCTAAACTCGGTTGAGAAGTAGAGGGACCAAGGTTTCAAATTACATTTTAAGGTAAAAACATACCTTAAGCCTTCCACTTTCATCCTTTTCTTCCTGATTTTTATGATTTATACACTCATAATCTTCATATTTACATGTTCATTCAGTTGGTTAGCCATTTGGAGCAAGGGTGGTCGAAGATCCAAGAGAAATACTCTCTTTTAAGGCATTTTTCCAAGGTAAAACCTAATAACAAGGCAACTTGTTGTGATCTAGCTATTTCCTATGTCAATATGGTGGATCTAACACCTTGTGGTGTGTTTGGTTCAGGCCGATCACCTAGAACTTCCCTTGCATTTTTAAGGTGATTTTTGCCTTAAATCTTACATTAATTATTCCTTATGGTTAAGCTCAAGCTTGGAGTGTAACCATATCTTGTTTTTGTGTATTAAACATGTCTAAATCAAGTGGTGAATTTTCCTACAAGAGGACCGAGCCCATACAAGGAATAATCAAGGTATAAACACCTTAAACTTATGATTTTTAATTTTAAGCATATATATATATATATGGCCGAGAGTGAAATTATATATATAGGTCATATTGACCTAAAAATGGAAAAAAAATGGCTAAGATAATTAAGCTAGTCATTTAAGAGATTTAATTAACATAATGGTCAAATTATGACATTATGTGGAAAAATATTAAACCAAGGTGAGGCCGAAATATATGCTATATTTTGAGACATTTATTGTGTAATTTATTTTGCAAGTTCAAGGTTGTAATAAGGCCATGTCATTAGGCCATTTTAATTTAAGTTTATAAGCTTATTTAGTTTTATTTATGCTTATATAATTAAGTTGGGGCCAAATCGTAATTACTGGAAAATATAAAGCCGTGGGCTTAATTTAGAGGAGTTTAGGGTTTTTAAATGAATTTAATAAAAATTATAACATTTTATAAAGTTTTGGGTCAAAATTGTAAAAATAGAAAAGTATGGGGTATTGTTGGTAATTACCGAAAGTTTGAGTCCCAATTGGTATTAGAAGTCAAAGTTGACTATATAGGAGACTTTGACCAACTTTGGAGAATTTTAGAAATTAAAATACTACCTTATAATAAGATACTTATTAAATTGTAAAAGATTTATAAGACTTGGGGTGGTATTGTGATTTCCGAAAACTTGGGGGTACTAAAGGAGTTTAGTACAAACCTTAGGTTATTAGGAATTTTTAGGAATTGATTTGGTTAAATTTGGAGTTAATATGAATTAAATAAGTATAATATAAGGTATTTCATAATATTGTTACAAATGGGTAACATATGTGGTAAAATCGAGATTTAGAGAAAGTATAAGGTTAGGAATAATGTTTATAACCTTTTGGTATAGTTTGGTGATTTTTGGAATTATATACAAGGTTTTATAAGGACATATGTATAATATATGATTTTAATGGAATTAGAAAACTATATGTTATAAAGAGGGGAAATTGGTGAATATAGAAAGTTAAGTGGTGGAAAAATAATTTAAATAGACCATGGGGTCTGTTCGGTTATTTTGAGAAAATATAACCATGGGTTATAATTATATTAAGGAATAAGGATTATAATATAAGGTATATACTATAAGTGTAACAAGGAAATATAATTTGGGGTTGAGTTGTAAATTATGGAAGTTTGGTGGGAATTAATTAATACCGAGAGTTTTAAGGGCTGTTTGGTATTTATTACAATATAACTATAAGTTATAATTGTCTTAATGACATAGTTGTCAAATATATGTTATATAACTATAATATAACATGGTATAAATTATGTGGTGGATTTTGTAAATAATTAAGGAACATAGGTGCTGTTCGGAAATATTAATATTTTTGAATGAAATTTATAATATGGTTTTAAGTGTTATAAGAGGTATAACATTTATAATATAAGAGGTATTCATTAAAAGGAATGAATATATATTATAAAGACTTCCATATAACAAATAAGTCCCATAATTCATATATACAAATAAATATATGTTATGGAGTAGAAAATATAATATGGTTTAATAACCATGTAATATCATAATTAAAATGATATACGGTAAAGGGAAAAGGAATTACAAACATTAGATATGGAAGTTCTAATGTTAGGAGTGTACATGGAAATGAGGATTTATATAATCCAAAAGTACTGTTACATATGAATTATACTCCATTAAATGTGGGAAAACAAACCTTAGGAAAATAAATACTAAGGCGAAATGTATAATGCATGATTAAGAATTATACATACAATGTAGAAACAAACTACATGATATACAAGGGTATATTAAGTTACATGCGATAACAAAGTTCAACAATAAGTATATTAATATACGAGACAAGACTACGCATGTAATATAACATTGTTCCAAATCCCGAGTTAAACCGAAAACCCGACAGACGTTTATAGCTAACAACGGGGAATAAACCGGGATGGATTAGTAACGGTACGGGGTGCCGTAGTGTACTGTTAGTATGAGATGCTGATGCATGGTGTGATGCATATTGATAGATTGTTAGAGACGACACGAGGAGCATCGGATCTAGCTGAATCATACTCCACCGTAATACTTTCAGGGTGAACGGTATGTTATTTATGTGGCTTGATTGTCTCTGAGGATTTCCTCAGTTCAGACATTGTGTGAAAATCTGTGATAAGATTGAATGTCTGCTTGTGTGAATTAATATGCTTGAGTTGTGTATTAATGCTGCTTTATTATTACTGTTGTGCGATAACAGTACCGTTCGTATATATGAACATATTATAAAACGAACTAGCGGCATGATGCTATCTTATATGTGTAATATAAGGAACGTAAGTAAAACGTTGTAGCATTAGGATAATAAGAAATTATCTGAGACTTATATACGGAGCATTGGCCTCTTTAACGCCGCTCTCGTATCTAGCACTGGATCCCGAGTCGACATACTCAGGATTGGACTACGACCTTGGTCTTGTGTTAGAAAAATAGTAAAGCGATGCGATGGTATAGATAAGTTTATCAAGGATGTGGCTCTTGCTGTGAACTGTGATCCATTAACGATACTAGGAACCATGTGGTACCGTAAGTATCTGGATAAATTTCCAACGAACTACAGATTGTTCGTAGGACGGAGACTCTACCGCTGGAGTGGCTATTGCCGTGGGTGACCCGCCATAAGAGATGGGTAACTTAGAGACACGTCGTTCTAACGAGACGTTGTCATTAGACATGACTGAACAATTACGAACGACTATATTAACTCGTACATTAGGCGAACATTATTTGGGCTTGCATGCCAAAGACGAGAGTTCATACTCGTTTATAATTCTCGTTACTTCGCCTTGTTGTTCATTGGTTGTGCTTTGTGGTTATGTGTGGTATGTTGGTGGATTTGTTTGAACGAGCCATTGTGCTCATATTGTGTGTTGTGAACTGGTTGTGTCGAGTCACCGTACTCATGTGTGGATTGTGGTTGGGTGTCTGGTCGAGTGAGTCGCTGAACTCAATTATGAATTATTAAGTGTTTGTTGGAATGGAGTCTCTGTACTCATATAAGCGCTGTAAACGCTTTCAGTGGTTTATTACGATGCGATGTGTGAAGCCGGGGGCTTGTTTGTTATTTGAGATTACTGCAATATATATTGTTGTTTTACAGTTTCAACATTGAACTATTTGTATGGAAACGAATTGCATACTCTCGACCAAATAACTGAATGGTCCGAGGGTGCATGACAGTCAGGTAATAACATACTCAGCAGGGGCTGATTCCATACCACAAACTACCATTTTTGCAGGTATGCAACTTCCGGTGTCGGCAAAGAGAGTGACGCGCTGGGTAGTTTGATTACAGTTATTTAAACATGCACTGTTGCATTTTAATACGAACCTAGAAACATGTATAGGTTTTGGATACGTAGAAAGCTCACTGTGAATGTATTTTATATTGGTTTTGGGAGTTTAGATCTATCTCTTGTTGTCACTGCGAGAAAATGTTTCGTATTTAAGAGCTTATCAGGAAGCACGTTATTACTCGTATGGGCGAGCAAGAACGGTGACAGTAGTCAATTGTTGAGATTACCGCTGCGATTATATTGTTAAGTAAGATGATTGGGAGCCGAATAGAGTAGGGGGGGTGTTACAAATACAAGGTGTATTTTCGGTCAACACCAAAAATGAAGGAAATGGAGTTTTCTTTGGTTTTTTCCTTACCTTGAAGCAAAGGTGATCAACAAGGCATAAAAATGTAAGCTCAAGCTCCTTCCATGGAAGTTCTCCTTGGCACCGAAATGGTGGTTTTGATGATTTGAAAAGACACTGTTGTAGAGCTTGCTCCAACTAAGAGAACGGTAGTCTCGGAATTAAATTCGGAGCATGGAGTTAGGAGTTACAAGTGAAAGGAGTTGGAAATGGTGAGGTGCTGTAGCATAACCGATGGAGCTTGAGAGAATGAGAGAATGGAGGAAGGGAACCGTGGGAATACAAGAAGGAGAAGAGAGAATGAAGGTAAGTTTGCTTTTTTGTTAAGATATTTATGTATAAAGCAAAATAGTACTTTACTTTACAAGCTTTACTTTTCTTATTTGATTTCTTTTACAAGTTGGTGACTCACACCTTAAAAAACCGCCCCCCATATAATTAGAAGGGTATAATAGTTTTTGTTGACCAATTTAATTACTTATAACAACATATGTTACAAACTAGCTTATAAAAGTTACTATTCATAAAAACAAGGCACATAGAAGTGAAATTTTTGATTTCCCATTGATATAGACTTCCAAATGTGATACTATATAGTCCACATGTTAATTAAAGAGTAATGATGGACATTTAGCCATTCAAAACTCATTTACAAGACAATTTTTCAAAAACGTGCTTTAAGACTCCTTAAAGCACTTTTTGTGTTTTAACTTGTTTTCAAGCTTGGTTTCTTTGGTAATTGGTTTTATATGTTCATTAAAATATTTATAAGGTATAGGTATGACCTTTAGGTCTTATACAAATTTATCCCAAGCTTAGAGCACATTTTTGCTCTTATTGACTTTAAGGTATATTCTTGTGTTTGTTTGGTTTAACTGTCTACCAAGGTTTCCTAAGGACTTAATTAGCCTTATTAAATCATAATTGAATATTATTAAGTCTTGGTAGGTTCTTTGGGTCCTAACCAAGTTCACTCCAAGCTTAAAGCATGTTTTTGCTCAAACTGTATCTTAGTGCTTTATTGCATTTTACTATGGTTTAAATTGTTCACTGATGTTTCTAAGGCACTTTTTAGCCTTTACATACCATAGTTTAATATTTGAACCACATATCAAGGTTTGGGGTATTTCAATTGGCCTTCCCGAAGGTATTTTGACTTGAAATTTTAACCATAGATTCCTTATTTAATCTAGTTTATTTTGATGTAAATTATTATGGTTTTGGAGTTTTTAAACATAAGTAATGATTTTTACAAGTTACGGGTTTTCTGGAATTATTTGGCAAAATTAAAAAGATATTTTTATGAAATAAAAATTTTATAATATGTCTAAAATGTTATAGTTACTGTATATTAAATTTGGGAATTTTTGGGCAATGGTAAAAGGTTTTAAAAATTGTGTTTATGAGTTTTCATAAGGATAACCTATAGTATATGGTTTTTAATGTAACCAAAAATTAAAGTAAGGTTTGTTAATTAACTTTTAAGCTGGGGAAAATAAAGGAAACTAAATTAACATTTTATAATAGTAAGTTTATAAATGTTTTTGTATTAGCTTTTAAGAGAAGTGAAATTATTTACATATAAGTATATATACTTACTCAGTAGAAACTTATATAAATTAAGGAATTTAATTATCCTACATTTTATTTACTATATTATGTGGGAGTTAATATTTTTAATTAAACTAAGGAATAAATATATATATATTAATATATATATTTACGCATTTATAAAAAGGGAATAAAGTAGTAACTTAGAGTAAAGCAAGGAACTAATAAATTAACACTTATAATAACTAAATATTATAAGGGCTAGTATCCTAAGATATAGTTAAAGGAAATACTTTATAGAACATACATGGAATGCAGTTAGTAATAGGATAGTTTAAATATAATAAGTTACGTAGGGGATGTCTTAATTAAATTGAAATACCCCAAACCTAGTTATGGTGTTTAAACATTTAAATATGGTATATTAAGACTAAAAAGAGTCTTAGAAACATTAGTAAGCAATTTAAACCATAGAAAACACAAAATGTGCTTTAAGGTCAATAAAGGCCAAAATGTGCTCTAAGCTTGGGATAAGCTTGGTTAAGACCTAATGAACTTACCAAGACCTTATTTATATACTAATGAACATATTAAACCAATTAGCAAAGAAAACCAAGCTTGAAAACAAGTTAAAACACAAAATGTGCTTTAAGGAGTCTTAAAGCACATTTTTGAAAAATTGTCTTGTAAATGAGTTTTGAATGGCTAAATGTCCATCATTACTCTTTAATTAATATGTGTACTATATAGTATCACATTTTGAAGTCTATATCAATGGGAAATCAAAAATTTCACTTCTATGTGCCTTGTTTTTATGAATAGTGACTTTAATAAACTAGTTTGTAACATATGTTATTATAAGTGGGACAATTGATTAATAAAGACTAAAATACCCCTAAGTACTATTGGGGGCCGGTTTTTAAGGTGTGGTGACTCACCACCCTTGTTAACATGTTAAGTAAATAAAAGATGACTACTTAGTTACTATTTACTTTATTAAGTACAAATATCTTCTAAAAGCAAGACTTATCTCATTCTCTCTTTCCTTCCTTCATTTCCCACCGTCTCCAACACTTCACCTTCTCCATTCTTGCTCTCTCTCTCTCACGATAATACACCACCACCATCAAAACTCCATCTTTGATCTCTTGTTATTTCTAGCTCACTTAACCAAATCAAAAACAAACACCACCATTCTCTTAGTCTCATCAAGCTCCTCATTCCTATCTTCTCAAAACTTCAAGACCACCATTTTGGTGCCATGGAGTTCCACCATTGAAGGAGCTTGAGCTTATATTTCTACATATTATTGTTCTCCTTTGCTTCTAGGTAAGGAATCTCAAATAAAAACTTCATTTCCTCCATGTTTTGTTGTTGACCGAAAATGCCCATTGAAGGTGCTCTTTATATGGCTTTGTTCTAGCTTCATTCCAACCTTTCAAGGACTTGGTGGGGTCCTCTCTTGATAGATATTCAAACTCTCATCAAGTTCTAAGGTAAAACAACTATCTTAATGTTTTTGGAAACAATGTGAAACTAGGGTTTACAATGAGTTTAAGCTTGGAGCTTGTATACTCATTACATTGCTTGTATATTGTTTAGTAGTTGACAAGGAATCAAATACCTAGCCGATTTTAAACAAGGAAACAAGAAAGAAGTTTGGGTGAAAAGAGGTAAATATGCTAACCTAATGTAGTTTAATGCCTTAGGAGAAATGAGCTTATAATGCTTGTCAAAACTACCTAAAGAGCAAATGGTAAATGACTTAGTGAGATGTTCTCAAGGAGACTAGTAAAAGGACATATGTGTTGTTGTATGTAATTGCAGGTCAAAGGCATATATATTGTGGAAATTCAGTGCTTATGATTTATGCATTTAAGGGCCTAAGTGCCATGCAATTTAAATTATGCACTATATTGTGATGTAGTGCTATATGTGTGAAGTTTGTGTATAAGAATGTGTTTGATGGATTTTTAGTGTTCTTGGTTGTTTGATGGTGAAAACAATGTGTTTAGTCTAGTAATGTTCTAGGGGAACCTATGTCAAAAGTTAGGTAACAAACAAGAAGTTCTAAGGGTTTAAAATGAGTTTGATAAGTTAAGAAATGTTTAGAATGGTTAAGTGCTTTCCTAGTGAAAGAAACATGCATTAAGGTGTTTAAAGATGTAAAAAGGGCTTAGGTGATGTTCTAGAGGATTTAGAATGCAAAAGAATGCTTTGGGACATTTCAAGATTCTTGATGAGATTGTATTTAGGACTTGTGTATTGTTGGTGAAAAAGGGATGAAGTGGATTGTTACATGAGAAGCTATAAACTTGTAAAGATGTTTAAGGAATTGTTTAGGAAGAAAAGATGTTTGGGAGATGATGTTGTAGTGGTGAGAAAGCATTTTGGGATAGTTGTTATCATAGATAGGAAACACCACTTAGATGTCTAAGGAAAAACATTATGCATAAGAGATTTTGGAATGAAATGAGTAAGTGTTTAAGGTGATAGATAATGAGTTTCATGGATGTTGTATGAGGATATAAGTGTACCAAATGATGTTAAAAAAACATTGGAAGGCCTTAGGAGAAGTTTGGACTTAAATGGGCAATGGAAAATAGGGGTCTGGAGCAGACCGACCTTGCGACCGAACTTGCCAAGGTCGGTCGAGCCCAGTTTACCCTGCGAGAATTGGTTTCTGGAATGGACCGACCTTGGGGACCGGACTTGCAAGGTCGGTCGGGCTTGTATTTTGTGTACGAATTAAGTTTCTGGAATCGACCGAACATGGGACCGGACTTGGCAAGTTCGGTCGGGCCTGAATTTTCAAAGGGAAGAAACTCTCGGGAATGGACCGAACATGTGACCGAACTTACAAGGTCGGTCGGAGTAGAAAAATTTTGACGGTAATATGTTCTGGAATGGACCGACCTTGTGTAAGGTCGGTCGGTAAGGTCGGTCGGACCTAAACTTGTAAAAAAAAAAACAAGAATGGCTTAAGTAATAAACCCTAGGGGGTATAATGTAGGTGATCAAGTATAAGTTAACACTTAAAACATGGCATAATAATCAATTAAAATTTAGTAAATTTGAGGAGGTTAAATAAATTAATTAACCGACGTTATAATCATGTATAGGAGTGACCTACGGTGGAAACAAATCGAAGCAAGGACCAAGGTATGGTTTCTTGCAATCTGTTGCTTCCGGTTTACACCGGCTTGTGTGTTGTTTGTTTCTGTGTGCTTATGACTTTGTAAGATTAAAGCATGTAAAGAGTTTACAGTTGTTGAATATTATTATGTTGTCAAGTATGACTCTCTCTTCCCTTGTGTGTGTCTAACAAGACTTGACAATTATTGTGAATTGTTAATTGAGTTCAATAATGAACTACTAACAAGTGCTAACGGGGGAAGTGAGGAGTCCGGTCTGTTCCGGCCACGCGTGTGAGTATGGGAGTCGATGTCATAACCGGTTCGATTCTCTGTGTATGTTATTGTTGGTTTCCAATTTGGTTTCCAACCTTCCCTTTAGCTTAACCAAGGCTATTTTACTGACTCACGTCGGGCCACAGGGGCATACTATGTGTTGTTTCAGTGTGCTTGATCACTATATCCGAGGCACCTTGTGTTAAGTTATCCGTTCAATCTAACAGGACGGTAACGAGTTATGTAACGAGCTTAGCATGAGCATGGCAACATTCTCTAGGCTCTCTCTATGGGGACTAACTGTGTTGGTTCTCTTCCTAAAAGGAATTGTTCTGGTGTGATGTGTGTGATGTTGTGTACAATACCCATGTTATGATATATGTATAAGTTGTGTGTTTTAAAATGAATGCCATGTCACCATGACAATTAGTTGCGCGTATCCCGGTAGCCAATGGGCTGCGCGTTAACCATACCAGCCAAGGGTTGCTGACCCCCTCGGGGGCTCCATATTTCTTTTACTGCAGGATGAGGATCGAAGAAGCGGAATGGCTTTAGATTCTAGGATGCAGGTTTACTTTTGATTACTTTGGATGTTGGGCCCGGGATGCGCCTGTGCTCCCGTGGCGTTATGTATTCTGGTTGTGAACAGTTTACAGTGATGGTTTACAGTGAAGGATGTAAGTAAATACTCGGTATTGTGTTTTTGTATATATGGTTATTAGTTCTATGCTCGGGAGTCTGATCATCAGACCGATACACTTGTATTTATTCAGCCTTGTTAACCCGTGGGTGGTTGACGGCGTTGTAGCACCAATCGTTTAGTTACTGGTTAGTTGTTTAAATTCCGCTGCGATTTCAAGTAATGTTATGTGCGTAGTAGGGGTGTTACAAAAAGTGGTATAAGAGCGAAGTATCGCTCTGATGGCAAGAATACCGAGCTTAGGGATATACCGAGTTAGGAAATCTAACCATAGTTACCTAAGTGAGGTTAACCGCTAACTAAGTGTGGAGATACCTTATTTTCGGGAAACGTTACAACCGTTGGAACCGATAAGTGTGCAAGCAGTGCTAATGAATGTTCATGTGAATTCAGATGTCAGGTCGACCGAGAGGTAGAGGCCGTGGACACAGCAATGGAGATACGGGTGACCAGGGCGAGAATACTACGGCTCAGGTTATGGCTAAGGCAGTAGCAGCCGCCGTAGCCCAGATGGTGCCCCAATTGGTAGCTGCGATGCAGCAGGGCAACAGCCCGGAGTTCAACCACCACCGCCACCGCCACGAGAGACCAACTGGGTCAAGGCGTTGGCTGATCTGAGGCCACCATCATTCAGTGGGGAAACCGACCCTCGTAAGCTGGAGGCATACATCTCCGAGATGGAGACTGCCTTCGAGACCTGGCGGTGCCTGAGGAGGTCAAGGTTCGACTTGCCGCATATTACTTGAAGGGTTCGGCACAGAGCTGGTGGAAGTTAGTACGGGAGGGCAGAGTTGCTGACCCGACCTTTCAGTGAAGGGAGTACACGGCTCTGCTGCGAGCCAAGTACTACCCGATACACGTGCAAGAGGCCAAGCGCCTGGAGTTGGACAATCTGAGGCAAGGGGATAAGATGACGGTAGATGAGTACTACTCAGCCTTCATCGGACTTATCCACCTGCTACCGGATCTGGGTTACTCAGACCGGATTCTTGTGAACCGTTTTTACAACGGATTGAGCTACCGTCTACGCTACGGCATGGGGGCCGAGCGGGTATACCACCTTGCAGGTAATGGGGCTACAATGTGATGTGAATAAGTATGTACAATGTGTTAATGTGATGTGAATTTGTTGGCGGGGCATAACTGACACCCTAAATATAGGAGTGCTACCATGCCGCTGCAATTGTGGAGATCACCGTCCGTCTGAGGGACGAGGAGAGTGCGCTCAAGCGCAAGGCCATGAACGAGGGCCAAGGCATGCAAGGGCAAGGGGGAGGAAAGAAGAGGAAGCCATACCCCCAGTCCCAGAAAGGACAGCAACAGGGTGGCAAGGGCCAGGCCCAGACACCACTGCTGAGGAGCCTCTGCAGCTCACCTATGCGTATGCGGCCAAGCCCTTACGTTCTTACCCACCCAAGGGTAATTAATAAATTTCAATACCAAAATCTAGTGTGTGTTATTAACTTGTGAAGTATGTACTAAGTGTGTGATGTGTTAGCAGCTAGCACGGGCTCTGGACCGGAGTGCCACTATTACTGCAAGTGGTGTAACGGAGACCACCCCGGCAAGGAGTGCAAGGGTAATGATGTGCAGTGCCGATACTGCAAAAAGATGGGTCACCGCGACTATGAGTGCTGGCAGAACCCGAACAGTAGAAACTACAGGCCCAAGGGGCAATGGAAGGGTAAGGCCACTGCGACCACTGATGGCCCGAAGACAGCGAATCAGCCACCCCCATATCAGAGGTACACAGATTCCCAGAAGAGGAAGGGGTCGGGGTCCGGCAAGGCCGCCCTGAATGTGGTGGACTGGTCTGAGGCGCCAGGGCCCTCTTCTAGACCAGGTACCGCCTAAACTACTGAGTGAAATAAGTGATTGCATACCGCATTTCATGCATGTGTGTTAGTGAGTTTAAGTAAACAACCATGTGAGTAAATAATTAAAGTATAGTGTGAAAGTCACCTAATTAGATAACTCTAAACTTAAAGGAACCTTCAATATATGTTATCCAATCCCACCCACACCAAACCCTGAAGAAACTACCATCGGCATCACCGACTTTCCAATGGAGCAATGTCAGGTCATCCAACCAGGCATGGTACTCTTAAATGGATACCTGACACCGGAAGCACAAACCCATATCATCAGACGATGCGATGAACTTGGAGCAAAACCTGGAGGTTTCTACACACCTGAATACCCGAGCGGATCAAGAATGAAATTGAAGATGATGTGCATGGGTAAGGACTGGAACCCTTACACCAAGACATATCAAGAAGTGCGAGCCGAAGATGGAGCAATGTACCGATGATACCTGAGGAGTTCCTAGCGGTCGTTAACCACGCCGTGGGAATTGCTCAACAAGTTGAAACGGATTCAATTCCAAATGTGAAGGCGGATCTATGTATTGTGAACTTCTACCAGAAAGGTGGACGGTTAGGGTTACACCAAGATAAGGACGAGTCACCCGGGTCTCTAAGTAAGGGAGTACCCGTGGTGTCTTGGTCCATTGGTGATACCGTAGTGTTTGTGTATGGCGAGCAGAAGCATGCTGATCTCGCAAAGAAGCTAGTGTTGAAATCAGGAGACGTGTTAATCATGGGTGGGCAGTCAAGGATGCTATATCATGGCATCAAGAAGATCAAACTGAATACCGCACCGTCGGCAGTGATCAATGCCACACACATGAAACCCGGACGTTTGAATTGACCTTCAGACAGTTCTAAGCCTTGTGTAATTATGTGATGTGTTGAACCAGTGTATGTTAAGGATGTTGTAAGTGTTAATCATGGCGACAGTATAAGCCAACGAATGTTGTAAAAACAGTGTGTTAATGAATAAAGTGGAGTTGTTTGAAGTATATCAACCGTGTTGTTACCCAGTACTTATTAGTTTGCCAATGAATTAGGTTGTGCTCTCGGAACGGGAGGTATACTGAGTGTCTGCAATGAGGCAGAAGCCGGCAAGAGCGGCACAATCCTCACCGGTACCTTTCCAATCAATGGCGTGGACGCTTCGATCTTGTTCGACTCCGGAGCCTCACATACATTTATTTCGCTATCCTTTGCGAAGAGGCTGGGGTTAGACGGTGATGAGATGCCAGACTTCCTAGTCACTCTCCCGTCGAAAGAGCGGATCAGGTGTACCCGCTACACCGAGATGTTGTTGTGAGAATCAGAGGTGAAGAATTTCCGATCGACTTGATAGAGTTCGACGGACTTGGTTTTGATGTGATTGTCGGGATGAACTGGTTGGAGCGGTACAAGGGCAGGATCCTGTGTGCCGAGCATCGTCTGCTTCTTCGGAGTCCATCTGGGGTTACCATATCTTACCGCCAGAGGCCCAGGGAGCCTTCGACTCAGATCATCACCGCCATGGCTGTGTATCGTGAATTACGACGAGGAGTGATGTATACCTCTGCTATGTCCAGGACATAGAGAGAGACCCAGAGTTTAGTCCTGATGTGCCGGTAGTGTCGGAGGTTCCTGATGTATTTCCTAAGGAACTGTCGGGCATGCCGCCAGCACGGGAAGTTGAGTTTGAGATCGACTTGGTTCCGGGCACCGGACCAATTGCGAAGGTGCCCTATCATATGGCTCCAGCAGAGATGACTGAGCTCAAGGAGCAGCTGAGAGACCTACTCGACAAGGGGTTCATCCGCCCTAGCGTTTCACCATGGGGAGCGCCGGTCCTCTTCGTGAAGAAGAAGGACGGTAGCCTCCGCCTGTGTATTGACTATCGGGAGCTAAATGCAGTTACAGTGAAGAACCGTTACCCTTTACCACACATCGACGACTTATTTGATCAGGTGAGGGGAGCATCAGTATTCTCCAAGATAGATCTACGATCCGGATACCATCAGATAGCCATCCGTGATAGTGACATTGAGAAGACAGCATTCAAAACTAGGTATGGACATTATGAGTTTACGGTTATGCCGTTTGGGTTATCCAATGCACCAGCGAAATTCATGGATTTGATGAACCGCTTGTTCCAAGATCAGTTGGACAAGTCTGTGGTAGTCTTCATCGATGATATACTTGTGTACTCGAAATCGAGAGGTGAGCATGAAAGCCACCTGAGAAGTGTGTTGCAAACATTGAGAAAGAACCAGTTGTATGCGAAATTTTCAAAGTGTGAATTTTGGTTGAACCAAGTATCCTTTCTTGGTCATGTGATTTCTGAGGCCGGGATCGCTGTTGATCCGGCTAAGATTGATGCAGTGCGCACCTGGCCTAGGCCGAAGACAGTTATCGATATCAGGAGCTTCCTTGGTCTGGCAGGTTATTATAGGAGGTTTGTAAAGGACTTCTCCAGTGTCTCGAAGCCGATGACTTCCTTGATGAAAAAGGATGCACCATTCGAGTGGACAGTCGACTGTGAGAGTTCTTTTCAGAGCCTCAAGGATGCTTTGACATCTGCACCAGTCCTGACTTTACCAGACGGTCCAGATGGTTTTGAGGTCTATTGCGACGCATCAGGCAGAGGTATGGGTGTGTGTTGATGCAACACGGGAAGGTCGTAGCCTACGCCAGACAGCTGAAGAAGCATGAAGAGAACTACCCTACCCACTACTTAGAATTGGGGGCCATTGTCTTCGCATTGAAGATATGGCGACATCACTTGTATGGGGTAAGTGTGACGATTTATTCTGACCACAAGAGTTTAAAGTACTTGTTCACTCAGAAGGAGTTGAACATGAGACAAAGAAGGTGGGTTGAATTTCTAAACGACTATGACATTAATCTGCAATATAAGGAGGGTAAGGCAAATGTGGTAGCTGACGCACTGAGTCGCCGAGCACACTCTCTCCATTCGCTAGTCTCTCATTCTAGCTTGGTTGAAGAGGTGCGGAGTGCTCAGATGACGGATCAGTACATGATGGAGATTAGACAGAAGCTTATTGATGGCACATTCGAGGGGCAGAAGTATGACTTCAGACTCCACGATGATGACCTGATTAGGCTTAATGGCCGATTGTGTATACCGAGGAGTAGCGCTGAGTTGAAGGAGCGCATATTGAGTGAATCCCATTGTTCTACTACTATTTTTGGTGGACTGGAATGAAAAAGGATGTGAATGACTATGTGTTGAGGTGTCTCACTTATCAGAAGGTCAAGTTTGAGCACCGACGGCCTGGTGGTATGGTACAGCCAATGCCAGTGCCTGAGTGGAAGTTCCATGATATTTTTCTATGGACTTCGTAGTAGGGCTTCCGCCTGCAAGGGGAGGTCTGAATATGATTTGGGTTGTTGTTGACCGACTGACCAAGGTGGCCCGATTCATCCGATGAAGGACACCTGGAAAGTGGCAAAACTAGCAGAGCTCTTTGATAGAGAGATCGTTCGGCACCACGGGGTACCGAAAACGATTGTATCTGACAGAGATACCAGATTCTTATCGAGGTATTGGAAATCCACACGAGAAGCACTGGGTACCGAACTTAACTGAGTATAGCGTTCCACCCACAGACAGATGGTCAGAGTGAGCGCACCATCCAGACACTTGAGGATATGTTACGTGCATGTGCACTTGACTTTCAGACCAGCTGGATTGACAAGTTACATATGATCGAGTTTAGCTACAACAACAGTTACCATGCTTCGATCAAGATGTCTCCCTTCCAGGCCTTGTACGGTAGACCATGCCGCACGCCATTATGCTGGGATGAGTCGAGTGAGACGGTCATTATAGGACCAGAGTATCTGGAGCAAGTTCAGGCAGAAGTTCACCAGATCCGGGCTAACATGAAGGCAGCTCAGGATAGACAGAAGTCGTACGCAGATGTGCGCAGACGTGACCTAGAGTTCGCCATGGGCGATCAGGTATTCTTGAGAGTATCTCCCATGAAGGGAGTGTTTCGTTTTGGCCAGAAAGGCAAGTTGAGCCCGAAATATGTGGGGCCATATGTAGTGACGGAGCGGATCGGCCCCGGTAGCTTACAGACTTGGTTTACCCGCCGAGCTGGGCAAGGTACATGATGTATTTCATGTGTCCCAATTGAAGAATACATGTCTCATCCGTCTCATGTACTTCAGCCTGAAAGGCTAACCTTAGATCCGACCATGCGATCAGTGGAGACTCCGGTACGGATTCTGGACACTAAGACTCGAGACACTCGCCATAAGTCTGTGAGACTGGTGAAGGTTCTCTGGTCTAACCAGGACGTTGAGGAGGCCACTTGGGAGCTGGAAGATAAGATGAAGGCGAAGTACCCGTCATTGTTTACTTCTTAGCGTTGTATGTATAGGGTACGGGGTGTACCCCTATTTAAGGGGGGTAGAGCCGTTTCGGTTATGTTTGTACGACATGTATTTGGATACATTGTCTGTGTTGTGTTGTTATGTTGTTACCCTGTTATGTTACAGACCGCTGAGTCTGAATGATGTTGTGATATATTGTTGTTTGGACCTTGTGTCCGATGTTATGTAAAGATGTTGTTAATGTTGTTATTGTAACGCCCCTACTTATCATAAATGCAGCGGAAATAAAATACTAAGGCGATTACAGATCATCGGGTTCCAAACACCCGACACCAAACCTCACCAATTACAACTTATGATATTACACACGCTACGGTCTGAACTCGAGAAAACATAATATAAAAGAATGATAACAAAAATACAATGGCTCTCCAAAGTTCCTAATTCCCATCCCATACACTCATACTCTTCGTGGCTACCTGTATAGCAATTCGTACCTGCAAGATGAAACCAAGCAGCCCACCCCAGGAGGGGTGAGTCAGTTCCCTGGAATGGAACTGGTACAACTCTCCAAAACAACAGTTTAAAAGCATACTCTTAAAATAAACAATAAGATGAAGCCAAACACTTAGAACAAAAGCAGAGAAAACAGGCACACCAAAACACCAAGTCAAAGATAACAAGTCAAGGATAGAGATAAATAACATGAAGGTAAAGTGGGCCAACATAAAAGAAACCACGCCAGAAGTTAGTGAACATCCATTGCTTAAGTTAGATTCAGTTCCAATTAGGATTAGATAGACCCAAGTAGTCACAAGGACTGGAAATGAAAGAAGATATCCAAGAACCCATAACTCAAGAGTGGAATAAACCCAATTGGGAGAGATGGCCCCCACCGCCAGTCAGTTGTCACAAGGACGAGGTAAACAGACCTCCGCTGTCAGTTGTCCATATGGACGAGGTATAGCAGACCTCCGCTGCCACCGACCCGTTCTCAGTCATCGGTGAAAAGTGAGTGCACCACTTATTAGAAATAATCCATACCTAATACCAAGATTGACATTTTCCATATTCCCACTAGATTATTAACTATACAAGTGCAATACCAAAACACTCAGTCCTACAGAGTGCAGAGGCGTAAACCCTCAACAGTCAATATCCAATGAGATAACCAGATAAAAAGGAACCAATGATCGTGTGAGTTGTACATCCAAGGCTCAGTTAGTCACAACAGGCTGAGTTAGTCACACAGACAATTCCTTTCAAGATACATTCATACTCATTTAGCGTTTCTCAAACGTTCCATAAAATTCGTCACCAAAAGCATCTGAGTACGAGAAATCGTACAAAACATTCCATCAAGTCCTTAACACATCAAGCTGAGTACGAGAAATCGTACCTGGTATATGTAGAAGCAGCAACCAAACTTGAAAATGCGAACTACTTCCACTAATCACCTATAATTAAAGTATTCCAAGTATTGATTAGTTAAGGCACTATAATGCTACACATCCCCCATTCTTATTAGTCTATATTTTCGTTTTACAGTTACACCCTCCTAAGGATCTGGCTAGATCTCGTAATTAAATTTTTAATGTAAACTTATCTTACCCCATTTACCCACTCCTGATTATAGGTTTGATTTAATTAATCCCTTGGGTTACGATTGGCTAACTTACTTTGTCACCTATTAAGGTTTAGGATGTGTATTTCCCCCTAATAGTCTACCTGGATGTCACACTGACCTTTAATATTTTTAATTGCCACGTAGGAATTAGGGTTATCCCAATTTTTCCCTCTTAATATGTTTCCCATAAGGAATGTTACTTCTCTTATTTACTTTTAATGTATTTGTATATACACTTATATTTTTCTTAGGATTTATCCAAAACATTCTTTAAGAAATTCTTATTGTATTTAATTATATCTAATATCTTTTAGACATCTCCACAACTGATATATGGTTTATAAAATAAAGTGTTTGCCCTAGTTTAATTAAGCATATTAACCTCCATAATAATAATATGTAGTTTAGTTTAATACCTCGATTTAATATAAGTCCCTATTTTATTCTTCTCATATATATATATTTATGTGTAAACAACTTTTACTTCATCGAAAAGATAACACCCAAAATATTTATAAACATACTGATGTAAAATGTTAATTTAGGTTTAATTATTTTCCCCATCCTAAAAAGTTAATTATCCAACCATACTTTAATTTTTGGTTACATTAAAAACTTATATTATAGGTTATTCTTATGAAAAACTCATAAACATAATTTTTAAACCTATTTACCCTTGCCCAAAAATTCCCAAACTTAATATATAATAACTATAACATTTTAGACATATTATAAATTTTATTCCATAAAAATATCTTTTAAATCACCCAAATAATTCCATAATACCCGTAACTTGCAAAATTCATAACTTATGTTTAAAAACTTAAAACTCATATTAATTTTCATCAAAATAAACTAGACTTTATAAGGAATCTATGGTTAAAATTTCAAGTCAAATACAATCGGGAAGGCCATTAAATAAATCTAGCAAGTTAGGACTTTATTCTGGAAATAATATAAAAACTTATACTTATATTTTGAAACGTTTTAATCGTGGCCGTCCGTTTCTTTTAATCGCGATCGGCGGCCCAGAACCCTCGAGTTCTTCAGCGTCTCCCCTTCCGACCCGAGTACTAATCACCCTATAACTCACAATCTACAGAACGAACTTCGATGATTCTTGTTCCTATCGATTCGTAATCAAATTCCGGTTCTAATGGTACCGATTTCCCCAATTATAATGCAGTATAAACCAAGTTTCGAAATCGATTCGAGAGTTAGGGTTTATTCGGTACAGAACTTAATTCGGTTGCAATTCCTACAAATTCTCCCATTGTAATGCATAATAGACTAAATGGCATGTGGGTTTGATCGGTGATGAAATTTCGAATGGCATCAATGGAACAATTTGACCAGAAACTTACCGGAATTGCATAAACGGGGGTGAAACCAAGTCGACAATTCTGGAATCGGTATTTTATGCGCGTTTCAGGTACGCCTCTTCTCGAATCAACTCGCACCAACTGAGAGAGATTCGATTCATGTAACCTATCACAATCCAAACTAGACATGTAACTCTAGATGCTAGTGGAAGAATCACTGATTTTGATGAACTAGGAAGAAAGTTATAGATCTCACAAGATCCGAGTTTACCTAGTTGGTTCGGGATGAAACTGGGCAGAATTACCGCCGTGATCGAGTGGGCAACTTTAGACAGATTTATCTCCCAACCCAGTGCGAATCTGCCTTGGCCATCAACATGAAAGTTATAGAGGGATTAGAGATCTTCAAAACAAGCTAAAGAACAAGAAATTTGGACGAGAAATGAAGAAGTTATGGCGTGACGAAGTTTACCCGATTTCAGGAAAAACTGCAGTTCTGGGTTACGAACTCGCGAGCGAGGAGGCAACTTTGGATCAACTTTCCGATCATTGTAGAAGGAGTTAGATGGTGTGTGAGTAATGGTTGGAAAGAGGAAAGATAGGAGAATCGAATGAAACAAACGGCATACCAAATGGTGGAGTAGAGAAAAAAGATATAGGCGTCTAAAGATCGCCTGTTGACATGCCAAAACCGCTGGAACTCAACCGATTAAGTGTCTTGGGTGCTGACTGGGCGCGACACGTGTCCTGGACACGTCAGCATCCTTCAAAATTTTGGCTCTAAACTTCAATTTTCATAACTTTGGCTAGGATGATCCGTTTTTAACGTTCTTTTATCGATCTTCATGGTTTTTCATAACCTATTTATTGGTATAGGTTTCATGGCCTGGTTTGACCATTCTCAAAAAGTCAACTCTAGCAAGGCTTAATAAGCTTTAAGGTTTCTAGAATTTTATATTGACTTTTATGTTTCAAAACAATGTTCCAACACTTCCTAAAATCTTTATAATATATTTGGAGTGTTTAGAAATTTTCCCAAGATTTATTGACTTATAAATCTTATTATTAATTTCATAATACTATATAATAATGTATAATAATTAGGGTTAAATAGGAGAAAACCCCTAAATAAATTTCACAACTCCATATAATAATTTAATATTCATTATTCCATATAATAATTTAATTTTAACAAAAGAAATCCCCTAAATTAATTTAAATTAATTTAGGGGTATTTCAGTATATCCCCCTTAAAAGAAACTTCGTCCCGAAGTTTAACACCAACTAATAGCTACTCACACCACATCAGGTGTGCTGTCAAAAATTACCAGAATGTTCATCCAATAACAATCCCAACCAAAATTCCATAATAACAATCCCAACCAAAATTCCATACCGATCCATTCCACTCATTTCCATTTCCAAATTCCACGCAAAATTATTCAGCGTCAAACCAAACCAAGATTTTCATAAATAGAAATCAAGATTCACACAATGTATAAATCAAGTACATGCATATCAAGATTCACACAATGTATAAATCAAGTACATGCATACACCTCTCCGTCATTCTTCTAACAAAACAAACAGGGCATAATCTGGATGAGGTAACGAAGGAAGAGTATGCACTACCCCCCCCCCCCCCGAAAGAGCCAAGGTACGCCCTCGTACCGCTATGAACAAGAACCCAGTAGAGGCAAGAATACAAGGAATATCATGGAAATAGGTGTGGGTACTTCACTCTCATAGAGTCCTCAGTCTCCCATAGCTTCTTCAACCCCATGATGCTCCCAAAGAACCTTCACTAGCTTGACTGATCTGCCTCTCGTTTCCTGGACCTTCGTGTCCAGGATCTGAATGGAGTCTCCTCATATCTCATGTAGGTTCAATCAATCTCCAATCTCTCTGGCTGTAGCACGTGAGAAGGGTCAGGTACATACTTCTTCAGCTGCGATACATGAAACACGTCATGTACCTTCCCCAACTCCGCTGGTAGGTCTAGTCGATACGCTGCTGGGCCCACGCGCTCCGTAATCCTGTACGGACCAACATACTTAGGGCTTAGCTTTCCTCTCATCCCAAATCTGAAGATACCTCTCATCGGAGACACACGTAGGAAAACCATATCGCTGATCTGAAATTCAAGCTCTCTGGTACGCTGATCCCCGTAAGATTTCTGCCTAGACTGCGCTGCCCTCATGTGCTGCTGAATAACTCTGATGTCATCCTGCAGTCTCTGATATACTCTGGGCCAATCAAAACTGTCTCAGCAGTCAGGGTCCTCCATGATAAAGGTGTCCGGCACGGTCTGCCATACAGAGCCTGAAATGGGGCCATGCCGATAGACGAGTGATAGGAATTGTTGTAGGGAACTCTACCAAGTGTAGACGCTCTATCCAACTCCCCTGATAGTCTAAGGCGACCGCTCTCAACATATCTTCCAGTGTCTGAATCGTCCTCTCGGTCTGCCCATCTGTTTGAGGGTGGAAGGCTGTGCTAAGTCGTAACTGAGTACCAAATGCCTCCTGCACCTGACGCCAAAATCTACTAAGGAAACGTGCATCACGATCGGAGACGATCGTCTTCGGTACCCCATGGTACCGGATGTGCTCTGTGGTGAACACCTCAGCTAGTTTGGGCACCTTCCAGGTGTCCTTGATAGGTATAAACTTAGCTGTCTTAGTTAACCTATCCACTATCACCCAAATTGTGTTCAATCCACCTCTAGCTGGAGGGAGACCGACCACAAAATCCATACTAATATCGTCAAACTTCCAGCACGGTACCGGTAATGACTGAATCTGGCCTCCTGGTCGCCGATGCTCGAACTTCACCTTCTGACAGGTGAGACATCGCGAGACGAAATCTGCTACATCCCTCTTCATCCCCCGCTCCACCAGAATAACTTCTTTAGATCCTTGTACATCTTGGTGGCTCCAGGATGTACTGACAATGTAGAGGAATGAGCTTCAGAGAGAATCCTGGTCTGAAGTTCGGTCGCATCCTCATCGAAACGCAGAGTCTGCCTCTGACTCGAAGTGTCCCTCGCTGTCTAGCTCGTAGTCATACTTCAGACCATCAGTCAACCCATCTGCTAATTTCTGCCTGATACCTGTAGATACACATCACTGTCCTGAGCTGCATATACCCCCTCCTCAGCTATCGTGGTCGTCTCTATGAGAGCAAGAAGTGAATGTGCCCTTCTGCTCAGAGCGTCTGCCACGACATTACCTTTACCCTCAGTGTACTGGAGGTCGATATCATAATCAGCTAGTAGTTCGATCCACCCCACCGCGCTGTCTCAAGTTCAGCTCCTTCTGGGTCCAGATGTATTTCAAACTCTTATGATCTGTCATAATTCGGACCGTGGCTCCATATAGGTAGTGTCGCCAGATTTTCAAGGCAAAAACTATGGCGAGGAGCTCAAGGTCGTGTGTGGGATAATTTTCTTCTTCGTGCCTTTTCAGCTGTCGAGAAGCGTAAGCCACGACTCTGCCATTTTGCATCAATACTCCACCGATCCCCTTGCCTGAAGCATCACAGTAAACCTCGAATCCCTCATTTCCCTCGAGGATCACCAATACAGGAGCTGTGGTCAGAGCATCCTTCAGTGCCTTAAAGGAGACCTCACATGCCTCTGTCCATACAAACGGGCTATCCTTCTTCATCAGAGAGGTTAAGGGCTTGGCTAGCCTGGAGAAATCCTTCATAAAGCATCTATAATAGCCAGCCAACCCAAGGAAGCTCCGAATCTCAGTCACTGAGCGAGGTCTGTGCCAGCTCTTTACCGCCTCAATTTTAGCTGGGTCCACTGAAACTCCTTCAGCTGAGATCACATGACCAAGAAATGATACCTTGTCCAGCTAGAATTCGCACTTGCTGAACTTGGCATAGAGTTGCCTCTCTCTCAGAGTCTCTAAGACTGTCCTCAAATGCTGCTCATGTTCCTCTTTGCTCTTGGAGAAGATCAGAATGTCGTCTATGAATACGACCACTGACTTATCTAGCTGGGCTTGGAAGACTCTCTGCATCAAATCCATAAATCTCGTCGGTGCATTGGTCAGTCCAAACGGCATCACTGTGAACTCATAGTGGCCGTATCTGGTCCGGAAGGCTGTCTTCTCTATATCTGACTCAGCTACAGCTATCTGATGATACCCGGAACGCAGATCAATTTTAGAGAACACCTTAGCTCCCCTCAGCTGGTCGAACAAGTCATCGATCCTGGGCAGTGGGTACTTGTTCTTGATCGTGACATTATTCAACTCCCTGTAGTCAATACATAATCTCATGCTTTCGTCCTTCTTCTTGACGAACAGCACAGGAGCACCCCAAGGTGAGACACTGGGTCGGATGAAACCCTTATCTAATAACTCCTGCAGTTGTTTCTTCTTCAATTCCACCATCTCCGCAGGGCCCATCCGGTATGGTGCTTTGGCAATCGGGCCTGTACCAGGTAGGAGGTCGATGTTGAACTCAACCTCCCTCAATGGTGGTAGTCCAGGTAACTCCTCCGGAAACGTCGGGGTACTCCGACACCACAGGTACGTCACTCTTGAACTTTGGATCTATCCTCAGATCCTGGGCATAACAGTAGTAGGCGGTCGCTCCCTTGGACACCTCCTTCATCAGGGATAATGCCGATACAACCTTCACAGTCGGCTGTTTGGGCTGCATTCGGTATGATACTGTGATCCCTGTAGCTGATTTCAGGAGGAGGCGATGCTCTGCACAGTGTAGCCTACCTCTGTATCGCTGTAGTGTGTCCATGCCTACAATTATATCAAACCCCATGCCAGGGAAGACAATGGCATCAAAGAGGAAATCTGCTCCCTTGATGTGTATGTTCAAGTTCCTACATTGCTTACTGCACTTGATTAACTCTCTAGATGGCAATAGGACTGAGCAGTCATGGATATCTTTTGTAGGGGCATCTATCTTAGCATGGAATGCCTGGGATATGAATGAATGGGAGGCTCCAGAATCAAACAGAACAGTGGCTTCCACCTCATTAATTAAGAACGTGCCTGAAATCACAGAGTAAATTCTAAGATTCTCAGGCATTACTTCCAAGGTAATAGATCAGGCTAGTAGTTATACCTGTGATGACCATCCCATTGCTCTTCGCTTGAGCCTGGTTCAACACAGTTAACCTGATCTCTGAGTTTCCAACCCCTACAACGACGAAACAAACTTATAAGATTTCCACTCTTATTAAGGTCATCATGAGCATTTTAATGATTACAATGCTGAAATTGCATATAAATTACAAGGCTAGATCTGTCTAAAGGTCAGGTTTAAACGGCCAGGTTTCATGTGGGTCTGGTTGATGATGGATGTGGGGGCTGTGTGGGGCTTAATTCTCTTCAGCCCATGGTAGATAAGTCTGGCTGCTCCCCCGAAAATCAGCACATCACCTGACTTCAGGAGGATCTTTGTAGCAAGATCCATTCTCTTCTGATCTCCAAATAGGAATTCCGCGTCGTCTCCAAGTGATATGGACACCACTGGAACTCCTCTGGTGATGGACTCTAGAGACTCGTCCCTATCCTGATGCATTCCTAGCTTACCTTCTTTCCCATAAAAGTTGATGATGCACACGTCTGAGGTTAGGTCTGGGACGGGCTCATCCTCCAATTCTTGGGCTGCTTTAACTGCTGCAGCTCCAATGATGGTCTGCAGATCTCCTGGAATTGGTGGTACCTCCTCCTCTTCGTAGCTTCTAGTGGTGTGGTCCCACTTCTTACCTAGGCACATGATCTTCACCTTCATGGTTGCACCATTCTTGAAGGTAGGAGTGTAAAAGTTTCCTCCTTTCACACCTAATTCTCTGATCTTGAGGATCAATGCATATTGGTCAGCTGGGGTCAAAAATTCTCGTAATAAGACCATCCCAGGTCTCAATATCTCACACTTCTCTGGCGGGTGTGGTTTGGCTTCAAAGGAAATGGTGGGTGTGGAAATAGGCAATACAGGAAAGCAAATATCGAAAGCTGAACGAAAACAACAGTTGCCATTAAGTAATCAAGTCAATGTTTGAACTGGTCTTAGCACAAAGGTGTAAAAGAAAGAGGGATTTATAGTTCATCCCTTTACAATGCAGAGGAAAAATTATTTGAAGAAATGAAGCAAAACGAAGGTCTAAGCTTCTTCAGTAGGAAAGTAGTCCTCACCAGGTGAACTCGGGTCATCACTCGCCGATTCGACACGGTCCACCAGGTTGAGAACTGGTGCTCTGCCTGGCCTCTGAGGGTAGTTCTGGGCAGGACGATGGGTAGATGGTCCAGCACCTCCGGTGCCACCTCTACCTCCTCCTCTACTTGTATTAGTAGCTGGGGCTTTAGTCGCTGACCCGTGCGTGGCTTGTAGTTCTTGGAATCCGGGTTCGAGAAGCACTCAAAGGATCTATGCCCCTTCCTGCCACAGTGGTGACACGTCACCAGAGTTCCGTCACACTCCTTTCCTGGATGGTCCTTCTCACACTTCCTGCAGAAGTACCTTCTTACGGGTTGGTTTCCTGTTCCAAGTCAAGGTCAGTAGCGTGATAGCAATATGTAACCTCATTGTAGATTCTGTATTATCTTACCACTAGGTGGCTGGGCGGATTGGCTCAGCATCGATATGTGAAGGGACTATGGCTTTTTCATTTTTCCCCTTGTAGAACTTGCCCTTCCTTTCATAGTTCTGGGAAGAGTTTCCTCCACTACCTCCACCAGCATCTCCCTTCCTCTTGCCTAGCACAGAATCCTGGTAGGCAATGGTGGTTTCACAGCCGTTTGCATCATCAGCTAGTTCCTGTCGTTACAATATGTGTTAGTGGGAAAATCTTATCGAACCAGAAATTCCAAAGTCATATTCCATACCTGTAAAGTCTTCCCCCTGGTGGAACCGATCATGTTCATGATCCTGAAGTTCAAGCCAGTATGAAATTTATCCACCAGGTACCTCGGAGCGTAAGCTCCCTCTCCAATGACAGCAAGCAACTCCACAAACTTGTCATAGTACTCAGCAACAGAAGAAGTCCCTTGCTTCAGCAGCTCAAATTCACTTCTCATCCTCTTCTGTAGGTAGGATGGGTAGAACTTAGCTCTCAAGGCCACCAGAAAAGCTTGGAAATCAAAGTTCGCCTGAGCGGTCAGCTCGGCTCTGGCTGTCTGCCACCATCGATGAGCTGGCCCTTGGAGGAAGTATGCTGCTATGTCCACTTGGCGATCTGCTGGGACATGTAGAGAGGTAAAAGCCTTTTGGATCTCAGCGATGTATTTCTCCAGGGCTTTCGGTACTGGCTGGCCTTCATAGACTGGGGGACGAAGATCGTTGACCGCTTTCAACCAGTTGAACTCTCGCGGACCGTGGGGTGGTGGTGGCGGTGGTTGAGGGATCTGAGCCTGCTGCTGAGCTAATGCAGCGGTTACAATCTGAGCTATGACCTCAGGGGTAACAGCATCGGGTCCGTAACCACCTGGGGGTCCCGCTCCTCGTCCTCCTCTTCCTCCGCGTCCTCCTCTTTGAGACATTTTAGCTGCTGAGGATGGTATTTGTTGTTCAGAAGTTGTATGTTAAATCTAGACATCTATGTAGTAACATGCAAAGTGTTTCATAACTACCCAAGGACGGTGTGTAGTTAGAGTGTTCATGAGTGATGTAAATAAGGTCAAGTATGGGGTAAGGGTAACGTGCCTTTCTGGAATCCTCACTTCCCAATTCTACCCCGCTTCCCCAGTTTTAAGGGCACCTATATTCTAAGTATTTCACTCGGCTTGTTTTCTCGGGCTCAGAGCGTAACTACGCTCTGATACCACTTTCTGTAACGCCCCTACTTATCATAAATGCAGCGGAAATAAATACTAAGGCGATTACAGATCATCGGGTTCCAAACACCCGGCACCAAACCTCACCAATTACAACTTATGATATTACACACGCTACGGTCTGAACTCGAGAAAACATAATATAAAAGAATGATAACAAAAATACAATGGCTCTCCAAAGTTCCTAATTCCCATCCCATACACTCATACTCTTCGTGGCTACCTGTATAGCAATTCGTACCTGCAAGATGAAACCAAGCAGCCCACCCCAGGAGGGGTGAGTCAGTTCCCTGGAATGGAACTGGTACAACTCTCCAAAACAACAGTTTAAAAGCATACTCTTAAAAATAAACAATAAGATGAAGCCAAACACTTAGAACAAAAGCAGAAGAACAAGGCACACCAAAACACCAAGTCAAAGATACAAGTCAAGGATAGAGATAAATAACATGAAGGTAAAGTGGGCCAACATAAAAGAAACCACGCCAGAAGTTAGTGAACATCCATTGCTTAAGTTAGATTCAGTTCCAATTAGGATTAGATAGACCCAAGTAGTCACAAGGACTGGAAATGAAAGAAGATATCCAAGAACCCATAACTCAAGAGTGGAATAAACCCAATTGGGAGAGATGGCCCCCACCGCCAGTCAGTTGTCACAAGGACGAGGTAAACAGACCTCCGCAGTCAGTTGTCCATATGGACGAGGTATAGCAGACCTCCGCTGCCACCGACCCGTTCTCAGTCATCGGTGAAAAGTGAGTGCACCACTTATTAGAAATAATCCATACCCAATACCAAGATTGACATTTTCCATATTCCCACTAGATTATTAACTGTACAAGTGCAATACCAAACACTCAGTCCTACAGAGTGCAGAGGAGAGGCGTAAACCCAACAGTCAATATCCAATGAGATAACCAGATAAAAAGGAACCAATGATCGTGTGAGTTGTACATCCAAGGCTCAGTTAGTCACAACAGGCTGAGTTAGTCACACAGACAATTTCCTTTCAAGATACATTCATACTCATTTATCGTTTCTCAAAACGTTCCATAAAATTCGTCACCAAAAGCATCTGAGTACGAGAAATCGTACAAAACATTCCATCAAGTCCTTAACACATCAAGCTGAGTACGAGAAATCGTACCTGGTATATGTAGAAGCAGCAACCAAACTTGAAAATGCGAACTACTTCCACTAATCACCTATAATTAAAGTATTCCAAGTATTGATTAGTTAAGGCACTATAATGCTACACACATCCCCCATTCTTATTAGTCTATATTTTCGTTTTACAGTTACACCCTCCTAAGGATCTGGCTAGATCTCGTAATTAATTTTTAATGTAAACTTATCTTACCCCATTTACCCACTCCTGATTATAGGTTTGATTTAATTAATCCCTTGGGTTACGATTGGCTAACTTACTTTGTCACCTATTAAGGTTTAGGATGTGTATTTCCCCCTAATAGTCTACCTGGATGTCAACTGACCTTTAATATTTTTAATTGCCACGTAGGAATAGGGTTATCCCAATTTTTCCCTCTTAATATGTTTCCCATAAGGAATGTTACTTCTCTTATTTACTTTTAATGTATTTGTATATACACTTATATTTTTCTTAGGATTTATCCAAAACATTCTTAAGAAATTCTTATTGTATTTAATTATATCTAATATCTTTTAGACATCTCCACAACTGATATACGTTTATAAAATAAAGTGTTTGCCCTAGTTTAATTAAGCATATTAACCTCCATAATAATAATATGTAGTTTAGTTTAATACCTCGATTTAATATAAGTCCCTATTTTATTCTTCTCATATATATATATTTATATGTAAACAACTTTTACTTCACCGAAAAGATAACACCCAAAATATTTATAAACATACTGATGTAAAATGTTAATTTAGGTTTAATTATTTTCCCCATCCTAAAAAGTTAATTACCCAACCATACTTTAATTTTTGGTTACATTAAAAACCTTATATTATAGGTTATTCTTATGAAAAACTCATAAACATAATTTTTAAACCTATTTACCCTTGCCCAAAAATTCCCAAACTTAATATATAATAACTATAACATTTTAGACATATTATAAAATTTTTATTCCATAAAAATATCTTTTAAAATCACCCAAATAATTCCATAATACCCGTAATTGCAAAATTCATAACTTATGTTTAAAAACTTAAAACTCATATTAATTTACATCAAAATAAACTAGACTTTATAAGGAATCTATGGTTAAAATTTTAAGTCAAAATACAATCGGGAAGGCCATTAAATAAATCTAGCAAGTTAGGACTTTATTCTGGAAATAATATAAAAACTTATACTTATATTTTGAAACGTTTTAATCGTGGCCGTCCGTTTCTTTTAATCGTGATCGGGCGGCCCAGAACCCTCGAGTTCTTCAGCGTTCTCCCCTTCCGACCCGAGTACTAATCACCCTATAACTCACAATCTACAGAACGAAATTCGATGATTCTTGTTCCTATCGATTCGTAATCAAATTCCGGTTCTAATGGTACCGATTTCCCCAATTATAATGCAGTATAAACACCAAGTTTCGAAATCGATTCGAGAGTTAGGGTTTATTTCGGTACAGAACTTAATTCGGTTGCAAATTTCTTACCAATTCTCCCATTTTATGTAATGATAATAGACTAAATTGGCATGTGGGGGTTTTGATCGGTGATGAAATTCGAGAATTGGGCATCAATCCGGAAAAAACAATTTGACCAGAAACTTACCGAATTGCATAAATTGAAAACGGGGTGAAACCAAGTCGACAATTCTGGAATCGGTATTTTATGCGCGTTTCAGGTACGCCTCTTCTCGAATCAACTCGCACCAACTGAGAGAGATTCGATTCATGTAACCTATCACATCCAAACTAGACATGTAACTCTAGATGCTAGTGGAAGAATCACTGATTTTGATGAACTAGGAAGAAAGTTATAGATCTCACAAGATCCGAGTTTACCTAGTTGGTTCGGGATGAAACTGGGCAGAATTACCGCGCCGTGATCGAGTGGGAAACTTTAGACAGATTTATCTCCCAACCCAGTGCGAATCTGCCTTGGCCATCAACATGAAAGTTATAGAGGGATTAGAGATCTTCAAAACAAGCTAAAGAACAAGAAATTTGGACGAGAAATGAAGAAGTTATGGCGTGACGAAGTTTACCCGATTTCAGGAAAAACTGCAGTTCTGGGTTACGAACTCGCGAGGAGGCAACTTTGGATCAACTTTCCGATTCATTGTAGAAGGAGTTAGATGGTGTGTGAGTTAATGGTTGGAAAGAGGAAAGATAGGAGAATCGAATGAAACAAACGGCATACCAAATGGTGGAGTAGAGAAAAGATATAGGCGTCTAAAGATCGCCTGTTGACATGCCAAAACCGCTGGAAACTCAACCGATTAAGTGTCTTGGGTGCTGACTGGGCGCGACACGTGTCCTGGACACGTCAGCATCCTTCAAACTTTTGGCTCTAAACTTCAATTTATCATAACTTTGGCTAGGATGACGTTCGTTTTAACGTTCTTTTTATCGATCTTCATGGTTTTTCATAACCTATTTATTGGTATAGGTTTCATGGCCTGGTTTTGACCATTCTCAAAAAGTCAACTCTAGCAAGGCTTAATAAGCTTTAAGGTTTTTAGAATTTTATATTGACTTTTATGTTTCAAAACAATGTTCCAACACTTCCTAAAATCTTTATAATATATTTGGAGTGTTTTAGAAATTTTCCCAAGATTATTGACTTATAAATCTTATTATTAATTTTTAATACTATATAATAATGTATAAAATTAGGGTTAAATAGGAGAAAACCCCTAAATAAATTTCACAACTCCATATAATATTAATATTCATTATTCCATATATAATTTAATTTTAACAAAAGAAATCCCCTAAATTAATTAAAATTAATTTAGGGGTATTTCAGTTTTGGAGAAGTTGTTGAGTTGATTTTTGTTGGTTGTGTTTGATATGTGTCCGTGTTAGTTCTCTATTTAGGATATGTGGAAGTATGAACTTTGGGGACAAAGTTCTTTTAAGGGGGGTAGATTGAAATACCCCAAACCTAGTTATGGTGTTTTAAACATTAAATATGGTATATTAAGACTAAAAAGAGTCTTAGAAACATTAGTAAGCAATTAAACCATAGAAAAACCAAAATGTGCTTTAAGGTCAATAAAGGCCAAAATGTGCTCTAAGCTTGGGATAGCTTGGTTAAGACCTAATGAACTTACCAAGACCTTATTTATATACTAATGAACATATTAAACCAATTATCAAAGAAAACCAAGCTTGAAAACAAGTTAAAACAAAAAATGTGCTTTAAGGAGTCTTAAGCACATTTTTGAAAAATTGTCTTGTAAATGAGTTTTGAATGGCTAAATGTCCATCATTACTCTTTAATTAATATGTGTACTATATATAGTATCACATTGGAAGTCTATATCAATGGGAATAAAAAATTTCACTTCTATGTGCCTTGTTTTTATGAATAGTGACTTTAATAAGCTAGTTTGTAACATATGTTATATAAGTGGGATAATTGATTAATAAAGACTAAAATACCCCTAAGTACTATTGGGGGCCGTTTTTAAGGTGTGGTGACTCACCATCCTTGTTAACATGTAAGTAAAATTAAAGATAGTTTAGTTACTATTTACTTTATTAAGTACAAATAACTTCTAAAAGCAAGACTTATCTCATTCTCTCTTTTCCTTCCTTCATTTCCCACCGTCTCCAACACTTCACCTTCTCCATTTCTTGCTCTCTCTCTCACGGTAATACACCACCACCATCAAAAAAACTCCATCTTTGATCTCTTGTTATTTCTAGCTCCTTAACCAAATCAAAAACAAACACCACCATTCTCTTAGTCTCATCAAGCTCTTCATTCCTATCTTCTCAAACTTCAAGACCACCATATCGGTGCCATGGAGTTCCACCATTGAAGGAGCTTGAGCTTATATTTCTACATATTATTGTTCTCCTTTGCTTCTAGGTAAGGAATCTCAAATAAAAACTTCATTTCCTCCATGTTTTTGTTGTTGACCGAAAATGCCCATTGAAGGTGCTCTTTATATGGCTTTGTTCTAGCTTCATTCCAACCTTTCAAGGACTTGGTGGAGTCCTCTCTTGATAGATATTCAAACTCTCTTCAAGTTCTAAGGTAAAACAACTATCTTAATGTTTTTGGAAACAATGTGAAACTAGGGCTTACAATGAGTTTAAGCTTGGAGCTTGTATACTCATTACATTGCTTGTATATTGTTTAGTAGACAAGGAATCAAATACCTAGCCGATTTTAAACAAGGAAACAAGAAAGAAGTTTGGGTGAAAAGAGGTAAATATGGTAACCTAATGTAGTTTAATGCCTTAGGAGAAATGAGCTTATAATGCTTGTCAAAACTACCTAAAGAGCAAATGGTAAATGACTTAGTGAGATGTTCTCAGGGAGACTAGTAAAAGGACATATGTGTTGTTGTATGTAATTGCAGGTCAAAGGCATATATATTGTGGAAATTCAGTGCTTATGATTTATGCATTTAAGGGCCTAAGTGCCATGCAGTTTAAATTATGCACTATATTGTGATGTAGTAGTGCTATATGTGTGGTGAAGTTGTGTATAAGAATGTGTTTGATGGATTTTTAGTGTTCTTGGTTGTTTGATTGTGGAAACAATGTGTTTTAGTCTAGTAATGTTCTAGGGGAACCTATGTCAAAAAGTTAGGTAACAAATAAGAAGTTCTAAGGGTTTAAAATGAGTTTGATAAGTTAAGAAATGTTTAGAATGGTTAAGTGCTTTCCTAGTGAAAGAAACATGCATTAAGGTGTTTAAGATGTTAAAGATGTATAAAGGGCTTAGGATATGTTCTAGAGGATTTAGAATGCAAAAGAATGATTTGGGACATTTCAAGATTCTTGATGAGATTGTATTTAGGACTTGTGTATTGTTGGTGAAAAAGGGATGAAGTGGATTGTTACATGAGAAGCTATAAACTTGTAAAGATGTTTAAGGAATTGTTTAGGAAGAAAAGATGTTTGGGAGATGATGTTGTAGTGGTGAGAAAACATTTTGGGATAGTTGTTATCATAGATAGGAAACACCACTTAGAAGTCTAAGGAAAAACATTATGCATAATAGATTTTGGTATGAAATGAGTAAGTGTTTAAGGTGATAAATAATGAGTTTCATGGATGTTGTATGAGGATATAAGTGTACCAAATGATGTTAAAAAAAACATTGGAAGGCCTTAGGAGAAGTTTGGAGTTAAATGGGCAATGGAAAATAGGGGTCTGTAGCAGACCGACCTTGCGACCGAACTTGCCAAGGTCGGTCGAGCCCAGTTTACCCTGCAAGAATTGGTTTCTGGAATGGACCGACCTTGGGGACCGGACTTGCAAGGTCGGTCGGGCTTGTATTTTGTGTACGAATTAAGTTTCTGGAATCGACCGAACATGGGACCGGACTTGGCCAGTTCGGTCGGGCCTGAATTTTCAAAGGGAAGAAACTCTCGGAATGGACCGAACATGCGACCGAACTTACAAGGTCGGTCGGAATAGAAAAATTTTGATGGTAATATGTTCTGGAATGGACCGACCTTGTGTAAGGTCGGTCGGTAAGGTCGGTCGGACCTAAACTTGTAAAAAAAAACAAGAATGGCTTAAGTAATAAACCCTAGGGGGTATAATGTAGGTGATCAAGTATAAGTTAAGACATTAAAACATGTCATATAATCATGTTAAACATTTAGTAAATTTGAGGTTAAATAAATTAATTAACCGACGTTATTAATCATGTATAGGAGTGACCTACGGTGGAAACAAATCGAAGCAAGGACCAAGGTATGGTTTTCTTGCAGTTTGTTGCCTACCGGTTTACACCGGCTTGTGTGTTGTTTGTTTTCTGTGTGCTTATGAATTTGTAAGATTAAAGCATGTAAAGAGTTTACAGTTGTTGAATATTATTATGTTGTCAAGTATGACTCTCTCTTCCCTTGTGTGTGTCTAACAAGACTTGACCAATTATTGTGAATTGTTTATTGAGTTCAATAATGAACTACTAACAAGTGCTAACGGGGGAAGTGAGGAGTCCGTCTGTCCGGCACGCGCAGGTAGTGTGAGTATGGGAGTCGATGTCATAACCGGTTTGATTCTCTTTGTATGTTATTGTGTTTCCAATTTGGTTTCCAACCTTCCCTTTAGCTTAACCAAGGCTATTTTACTGACTCACGTCGGGCCACAGGGGCATACTATGTGTGTTGTTCGGTGTGCTTGGATCACTATATCCGAGGCACCTTGTGTTAAGTTATCCATTCAATCTAACAGGACGGTAACGAGTTATGTAACGAGCTTAGCATGAGCATGGCAACATTCTCTAGGCTCTCTGGGGACTAACTGTGTTGGTTCTCTTCCTAAAAGGAATTGTTCTGGTGTGATGTGTGTGATGTTGTGTACAATACCCATGTTATGATATATGTATAAGTTGTGTGTTTTAAAATGAATGTCATGTCACCATGACAATTAGTTGCGCGTATCCCGTTAGCCGATGGGCTGCGCGTTAACCATACCAGCCAAGGGTTGCTGACCCCCTCGGGGGCTCCATATTTTTTACTGCAGGATGAGGATCGAAGAAGCGGAATGGCTTTAGATTCTAGGATGCAGGTTTACTTTTGATTACTTTTGGATGTTGGGCCCGGGATGCGCCTGTGCTCCCGTGGCGTTATGTATTCTGGTTGTGAACAGTTTACAGTGATGGTTTACAGTGAAGGATGTAAGTAATACTCGGTATTGTGTTTCTGTATATATGGTTATTAGTTCTATGCTCGGGAGTCTGATCATCAGACCGATACACTTGTATTTATTCAGCCTTGTTAACCACGTGGGTGGTTGACGGCGTTGTAGCACCAATCGTTTAGTTACTACTGGTTAGTTGTTTAAATTCCGTTGCGATTTCAAGTAATGTTATGTGCGTAGTAGGGGTGTTACATCTAATACAGGTATACTTTATATATTAAAGGGAAACACTTTATTTTATAAACCGTATATCGGTTTGTAGTTATACCTAAAAGTTTTTAAACATAATTAAATACAATAAATTACATAAATAATGTTTTGAACAAATCCTGGTATATATAAATATATATATAAAATAAAATTAGTTACCTTATAGGAAATATAATACGAAGGAATTAGTAAGTTAAACTAACCTCTACATAATACTAATGGCAGAATATTATATGAGGTGGTATTAGATTATAGTTATGTATTAGGCTTAATACCTTTGAGTTTCTAAGGTTTATATATAACCATATTGGAATGCATGTATAGTATTATTTGTCAGTAACCAGGATGTAAATCTAAAATTGGGATTAAGTGATTAATAAGTTAAACTTCGGAAAAATTGTGATTAGATTACATAAAATGTTGCACAAATAGATCTTATTCTATAATTAATGATAAACAAATGTAGTATGATTACATCTAAATATTCTTAATATATAACCATAATAGATAAGTAAAATACTTTACATCTAATGTGAGGTGGATTAGTAAGTCTAGATTTAATCATTTCTTAACATTTATGGTATTGGAATATAACTTAATGTTTTAAGATAAAATCATTAAAAGGGTTATGATATAAAACTATATTAAACTATGATTTGGAAATTTATCTAAATAATAATCCTTAAGTTTCCTGGCATTAGATAAGCCATATGAAATACATTTATAACATTTATTACCAATACTTAGGATGTGAGTTTACAATTAAGTGAGGTATTTAGTAGTTAGAATTTATAGAAGGTTTATAAATAGGAATTTGATACTTAAAACCTTTGAACCTTTGTTAGATAAAACTAAGTTACATCAGATATTATATTGATATACTTTACGGTAATGGGAATTAATGATAGGTTATTTGAATATAAAATATGAGAATTTTCATATAATTAACAATTCGCTTACGAACCAGAATTTAATTTATTAAGTTATTCCTTTGAAACCTTAGGCTTTGTAAAATAATTTAAAACGTATTTAAGGCTTAAGTTTATTGAAGGTTAGTACAAAAGGATTATACATAGTCTATAGAGTGTATATGTGTAAAAATAAAACATTTAGGAGATTAAAGGTAAGTAAGGATACATAAAAGGTTATATTTAAACACCTATTATATAGGTAATAATTAAGCAAATAATGTATCTTGTGAATACTAAATGTAAGGGTTCGATAAGTCTAAGTTAACTATAATATAGTTGTTTCAATATGAGAGGTAATTCAACATCTTATGGCAAGATTATTAGACGGTTATAATAGGAAGTCATTCTGAACTAAGGATATGATAACTGAGTTTAGTGGCTCAATTAAGTTATAATAAATTGTATCTACAACATTATGATTCCAATATACAAGATGTAGATCTTAATTAAGTTAAGGGAAAGACTTAATCATAATGGGTTGTCTAGTAGATATTGTTTAATACATAATCTTTATATTGTGAGATAATAGTATAGTATTCTGAGATGAGTCCATCATAGGTCATAATACAATGTTTATTCTAAATTAAGAATAAAGGTATTGAGCTTAAAGATTATTATCGAAATTCTTAGATTTAATTATATAACATAAACACATTTATGATATAGAAGTCTCAAAAGTCTTGAATGTGAGGATTTGGTTAAGTATGAATAAAGTGGATAGGAGTGGACAATTAGCAAATGTTGATCGAATACATTCCTGATCTTACCACCTTGGGCTATACAACGTTCTCAAATAACTCAAAGATTATACATAACACATGAGTGAGGGCTTAAAAGACAATTGAGACTTTGGAATAAGAGTAAGGAGTTTATTTAAGCTTAACTTAGGCTACAAGTGATTGATGATAGACTACCTTTAATATTCTTCAGAGTACTGTTGATTGTTTGTGTAAGTTGACTAGAACTGCTACAACGTACCCAGGTACGATTTCTCGTACTCAGCTTGTTGTGTTTGGACCTTATGGAATGTTTTGTACGATTTCTCATACTCAGCTTGTTGTGTTTTGGACCTTATGGAATGTTTTGTACGATTTCTCGTACTCCGTTACTTTTACTGATTGACTTGTGAGTCGTTTTCGGGAAACACTAACTGACTTTAAGAGGAATTTCTAAAAAGGAAATGGTTGTGTGACTAACTCAGCTTGTGTGACTAACTGAGCCTTGAATGTGAAACTCACTTGGGTATTGGTTCCTTCTCTTTGGTTGTTCCATTGGACATTGACTGCTTGGGGTTTACGCTTCTGCACTCTGTAGGACTGAGTGTTTTGGTATTGCTCTGGGTAGTTGGTGATCTGGTGGGAATTTGGAAAAGGTCAACTTTGGTAAATTCTTCTTTTGACTTTGGATATCGTTTCATCCATGAGCTGGTTCTTGAGGTTTCAATGTGCGCGCGTCTTCAATGGTAACAGCAGGGGGTTGTATATCCCTCGCCCATAGGGGCATTTATATTTAACAGCAGGGGCTGTATATCCCTCGTCCACCAGGATATTTTTAATCTGACAGCAGGGGGCTGTATATCCCTCGTCCATACGGACATTTATATCTGGCGGTGGGGGCCATCTCTCCCAATTGGTTTATTCCACTCTTGAGTATATTTTGTCTATGGGAATCATCTTCTAAAATGGTGGAGACATAAACTGTCTACCACGGGTTATGGATATTAATGTCACTCCTAGTCTTTTGTGACTACTTAAGTCTTTCTCTTCTTAACCAGAATTGGTTCTAACATCAACAATGGATGCTTACTAACTATGTGGTGTGACTACTTAAGTGGATGACTTGGTTTGGAAGTTCTTAATCTCTATCTTTGTCTAGTTTTCTTTTCTCTTTAACTTGATTGTTTTGAAGTGATATCTCTGCTTATTTTTAAGAGTTTGTTTTCATGTTACTGTTTATTTTGAAGAGTTATGTTTTATAAGTTTGTTTTTGGAGAATTGTACCAGTTCCATTCCAGGGAACTAACTCACCCCTCTCGGGGTGGGCTGCTTGGTTTCATCTTGCAGGTACGAATTGATTTACAGGTGGCCACGAAGAGAATGAGCGTTTGGGATGGGACTAGGATTTGTGGAGAGTTGATGTGTATAATTTCTATTATGTTTGAGTTAAGTTCTTCTCGAGTTCAGACCGTAACTAGATATTTGTAATAGTTGTAATTGGCGAGGTTGGTACCGGGTGTTTGGAACCCGATGGTCTGTTAACGCCTTTAGTATTTTATTTCCGTTGCAATTATGTTAAATAGGGGCGTTACAGAAAGTGGTATCACAGCGTAGTTACGCTCTGAACCCGAGAAAACAAGCCGAGTGAAATACTTAGAATATAGGTGCACTTAAAACTGGGGAATTGGGGTAGAATTGGGAAGTGAGGGTTCCAGTAAGGCACGACTCCTAACCCTTCTTAGATTAGGGAATGATTTCTTTATACACTTTTCTTTTTATGAATGTCTGTAGAGAATGGTGTGTTGTGGTTCTGTTTTGAACATTAAACTACGGTAGAAATATAGGTTGGAATATCATCTATTAAGTACGATAAGATTTTGGTTGGATAAATCGTATATTAAGCTATTCTTTCAAAAGCATGCTTATGGAGAATACATTGCTAAAATACTATCCTTTAAAAGCTGGTATACATATTCCTAGAATTCTAAGGAATACTTTTGGTGGAAAACAGTATACAAATAGATCTTTGAATAACTAAGTTAGTATTGACATTATGTACAAGTACTTCAACTCCTTTAAAGTTTGGAAATAAATTTCAAGAATTACTTGGTACAAGTTGTTGCCTAAAGATAATGTTAGGATAAATCTCAAGTCTAGAAAATTATTAAGTTAACAAGAAATAGTAGCATACATCCAAACTTGTAAACCACACTAAAACTCTACGCTAACTTTAGAAAGAAAACACCTAAACCTAACACTCTACGGGAAGTGCCTGGTGCGACGAAACTCCTAGGCCAAAAGTAGTGGGGGTGCACACCCACTGCTGGAAGTTTAGGGGCTAGACAAGCCTTGTCATCTGACCGGAAATAATCTTCCATGGAAGTGATGCATTATGTTGAACTTGATGAGGATTGGTGGTAAGACGTTACCATCATGAAATCTTGAGCTAGGCATATTTCATTGCTAGCCACAATGAACAATTCAAAATTTATATCTTAATATCCAGTATTAAATTCATACATGTAAAGGATTTATTGAGTTAAATCTTTGGTGTGAAAAATACCTATATATGGAGGAAGGGAATTTAAAATTTGGGTACTTCAAGGTAGAACATCTACCCCTTGTTGAATATCAAAACCATTAAAGGAAGTTACTTAAAGATTAAGTGAAGAGAAGAGTAACACTAAACTAAATATCATTGATCCTTAAATACTCGGAATATTGAGCATCTAGTGAGAAATTGAGAGTTACTTAAAGATTTGGAAATCCTCATGTTTATTTAGAAGTTTAACCTTATACATAGATAAAATCTTAGAAGTCACACTAAGAGTGATATTTACAAAAGCCACCATTGTCTAAGGGAGTACTAAGATTTAATAATCAGGAGAATACTTACATAGAACAAACCTTAAGAAAAATAATTACCAAGAGTGAGTGAGTTTTCATTAGACTAGCTCACTTGACTTAAAATTTTATATAGAGTCCCTACCTTAAAAAAATATATATATAAATTTTAAGATAAAGGAATCAGATTTTGGAAGAACTTCCTAAAATTCTGCCTTGGGTGAAGCTATATAATAAGTAAATTTTATAAAGTAAACACTGAATGAATCGTCTAAAATACGATAGTTAATTATAAAAAAAACAATTGAAACTTGAAAAGTCACAGGAAATATTTATCTTATAGAGTTTTAACATATGGTTGACTAATAAACCTTTGAAGATAATTTTGGAAGATTATTGAGGATTATTAAATGATCGGGAATATTAAGTTAACTACTCAAGTACGTTACACCTGGTTTATAGCTTGGTAATATAATTGATATGATAAATGATCATATATGGACATATAATTCGTATCAGTCATTAAATGAACGGATAATAATCATAAGATAAAATCTTATAACCACCAAGGAAATACAATTACATAACAATCAAGAGATACAGATATATGTAACGATCATAGATAAAATCAACAGTGCAGTAAATTCACAACAAAGCTGGTTAATAAGGTGTTGAATTCTTTGAATGTGCCGTTAGTAGCGGTACGAGGGCGTACCTTAGCTCTTTTAAGGGGGATATGCTGGCATACTCCTCCTTCGTTAGCTCATCCGGATTATGCCTCGTTGCATTATTAGTAAAAGGAGAACAGTATTAGCAGAATGAGAGGTGTTTGTATGTGCTTGGTTTTTACATTATGACTCAGTTATGACTCAGTATGTGACTTTGGATTTTTCATCATGCTATATCTTGGTATATCCTGGTTCAGTTTGATTTTTGAGTAATCTTGAGTGGAATGTTGTTATGGAAAGGGATGGAAATAAAGGATTGGTTTGGTATGGAATTTCATTGGAATTATTATTGTCTCAGCACACCCGAAGCGGTGTGAGTGCCTATTAGTTGATTTTTAAACTTCGAGGCGAAGTTTCTTTTAAGGGGGATATACTGAAATACCCCTAAATTAATTTAAATTAATTTAGGGGATTTCTTTATTAAACCTTTAATAATACTATTAAGTATTAAATTATTATATGGAATTATGAATATTAAATTATTATATGGAATTATGAATATTAAATTTATATTGGAATTATGAAATTTATTTAGGGGTTTTCTCCTATTTAACCCTAATTATATATATTATTATATAGTATTATGAATTTAATAATAAGATTTATAAGTCAATAAATCTTGAGAAAATTTCTAAACACTCCAATTATATTATAAAGATTTTAGGAAGTGTTGGAACATTGTTTTGAAACATAAAAGTCAATATAAAATTCTAGAAATCTTAAAGCTTATTAAGCCTTGCTAGAGTTGACTTTTTGAGAATGGTCAAACCAGGCCATGAAACCTATACCAATAAATAGGTTATGGAAAACCATGAAGATCGATAAAAAGAACGTCAAAAATGGATCATCCTAGCCAAAGTTATGCTAGATTGAAGTTTTGAATCAAAAATTTGAAAGTTGCCACGTGTCAAGCTCACAGGCGCCAAGACTTGACGATTCTGGATTCCCTGAATTTCGATAACAGAATTCAATACTTTGCCATAACTTTAGACGGCTATATCTCATTCATCTCTCCATATTTTTCAATGCCGTCTTCTTTGATGTCTTCTCTTACATTCCCTCTAAACAACTATAACTCATACAACCCTAACTCATTCTGAATCAACCGGAAAATCGAGTCAAGTACCCCACCTTGCAAAAACCGAAACATGCAATTCCAGTTTTCTCTTCGAATCAGGTAATTCGATCAGCCAATTAACTCTTCGTTACTCATCCAAATTCCATGTTCTTTAGCTCGTTTTGAAGAGCTCTAATTCCTCTAAAACTTTCGTGTTTATGGTCTAAGCTAATTCTCAACCGATGGAAGAGTAAGGCGTCTAAAGTTTCGGTTTCACCAGCACATAAAATCATACCGAAACAGAGAGGAAACTCGTGATTTGCGACTTCAATATCTTTCTGTATGGTGCGAGTTAGGTTTAGTTCTTGCTATCAATACGTAGATCTAAGTTTGCTCTTTCCAATGAGCCCTTACTCATAGCCTAACTCGTTTTGTACTGCTAGTTATAGATCTTCGAAGTTGGCACCATGAACTGCTCAAAGTTCATATTTTTTTCCAGTTTCCGAATCTGAATTCACACAATTCGCACAATCCGGTGAGTCTCCGATCAAATTGCTCCGATTTTGCTGTTCGTAGTCGTGTTTCCGACCTAACCCATGTTTTAATTGAATCAATTACGTGCCATATTAAGGGAATTTGTCGAAATTGTTTTCGAATTGAGGTCTGTAATCGATATGAACCCTAACTCTCGAATTGATTTCGAAACTTGATGAACTCTGCATTATAATTGGGGAAATTGACACCAATAGAACCGAAATTTGATTACGAAACTATAGAAACAAGAATCACTCGATTTCGTTCTGTAGATTGTGAGAAAAACGAGATTTAGTACTCGGGTTACAATTCGGATCGCTGAAGAACACGGGCTTCAGGGACCGTCCGATCGGAGTTTAAAGAATTGGACGGTCCAGATTAGATCGTGCTATTAAATAATTATTATAAGTTTATTAAAATTCAGTAAATAGCTCTAACTTGTTGATTTTATTTAATGGTCTTCCCGAAGGTATTTTGACTTGAAATTTAACCATAGATTCCTTATTTAATCTAGCTTATTTTGATGTAAATTATTATGGTTTTGGAGTTTTTAAACATAAGTAATGATTTTTACAAGTTACGGGTTTTTGGAATGGATTTGCAAAATTAAAAAGATATTTTATGAAATAAAAATTTTATAATATGTCTAAAATGTTATAGTTACTGTATATTAAATTTGGGAATTTTTGGGCAATGGTAAAAGGTTTTAAAAATTGTGTTTATGAGTTTTCATAAGGATAACCTATAGTATATGGTTTTTAATGTAACCAAAAATTAAAGTAAGGTTTGTTAATTAACTTTTAAGCTGGGGAAAATAAAGGAAACTAAATTAACATTTTATAACAGTAAGTTATAAATGTTTTTGTATTAGCTTTAAGAGAAGTGAAATTATTTACATATAAGTATATATACTTACTCAGTAGAGAAACTTATATAAATTAAGGAATTTAATTATCCTACATTTTATTTACTATATTATATGGGAGTTAATATTTTTAATTAAACTAAGGAATATATATATATTTTTACGCATTTATAAAAAGGGAATAAAGTAGTAACTTAGAGTAAAGCAAGGAACTAATAAATTAACACTTATAATAACTAAATATTATAAGAGCTAGTATCCTAAGATATAGTTAAACGAAATACTTTATAGAACATACATGGAATGCAGTTAGTTATAGGATAGTTTAAATATAATAAGTTACGTAGGGGATGTCTTAATTAAATTCTAATACAGGTATACTTATATATATTAAAGGGAAACACTTTATTTTATAAACCGTATATCGGTTGTAGTTATGCCTAAAAGTTTTTAAACATAATTAAATACAATAAATTACATAAATAATGTTTTGAACAAATCCTGGTATATATAAATATATATATAAATAAAATTAGTTACCTTATAGGAAATATAATACGAAGGAATTAGTAAGTTAAACTAAACCTCTACATAATACTAATGGCAGAATATTATATGAGGTGGTATTTATAGTTATGTATTAGGCTTAAGAATTACCTTTGAGTTTCTAAGGTTTATATATAACCATATTGGAATGCATGTATAGTATTATTTGTCAGTAACCAGGATGTAAATCTAAAATTGGGATTAAGTGATTAATAAGTTAAAACTTAGGAAAAATTGTGATTAGATTACATAAAATGTTGCACAAATAGATCTTATTCTATAATTAATGATAAACAAATGTAGTATGATTACATCTAAATATTCTTAATATATAAACCATAATAGATAAGTAAAATACTTTTACATCTAAATGTGAGGTGGATTAGTAAGTCTAGATTTAATCATTTCTTAACATTTATGGTATTGGAATATAACTTAATGTTTTAAGATAAAATCATTAAAAGGGTTATGATATAAAACTATATTAAACTATGATTTGGAAATTTATCTAAATAATAATCCTTAAGTTTCCTGGCATTAGATAAGCCATATGAAATACATTTATAACATTTATTACCAATACTTAGGATGTGAGTTTACAATTAAGTGAGGTCTTTAGTAGTTAGAATTTATAGAAGGTTTATAAATAGGAATTTGATACTTAAAACCTTTGAACCTTTGTTAGATAAAACTAAGTTACATCAGATATTATATTGATATACTTTACGGTAATGGGAATTAATGATAGGTTATTTGAATATAAAATATGAGAATTTTCATATAATTAACAATTTCGCTTACAAACCAGAATTTAATTCTTTGATACATTCTACTCTATGTAGATATATTGTCCATCCTAAATACAATAAAGGGAATTAATTTATTAAGTTATTCCTTTGAAACCTTAGGCTTTGTAAAATAATTTAAAACGTATTTAAGGCTTAAGTTTATTGAAGGTTAGTACAAAAGGATTATACATAGTCTATAGAGTGTACGTATGTGTGTAAAAATAAAACATTTAGGAGATTAAAGGTAAGTAAGGATACAAAAAAGGTTATATTTAAACACCTTATTATATAGGTAATAATTAAGCAAATAATGTACCTTGTGAATACTAAATGTAAGGGTTCGATAAGTCTAAGTTAACTATAATATAGTTGTTTCAATATGAGAGGTAATTCAACATCTTATGGCAAGATTATTAGACGGTTATAATAGGAAGTCATTCTGAACTAAGGATATGATAACTGAGTTTAGTGGCTCAATTAAGTTATAATAAATTGTATCTACAACATTATGATTCCAATATACAAGATGTAGATCTTAATTAAGTTAAGGGAAAAACTTAATCATAATGGGTTGTCTAGTAGATATTGTTTAAATACATAATCTTTACATTGTGAGATAATAGTATAGTATTCTGAGATGAGTCCATCATAGGTCATAATACAATGTTTATTCTAAATTAAGAATAAAGGTATTGAGCTTAAGATTATTATCGAAATTCTTAGATTTAATTATATAACATAAACATTTATGATATAGAGGTCTCAAAAGTCTTGAATGTGAGGATTATGGTTAAGTATGAATAATGTGGATAGGAGTGGACAATTAGCAAATGTTGATCGAATACATTCCTTGATCTTACCACCTTGGGCTATACAACGTTCTCAAATCTCAAAGATTATACATAACACATGAGTGAGGGATTAAAAGACAATTGAGACTTTGGAATAAGAGTAAGGAGTTTATTTAAGCTTAACTTAGGCTACAAGTGATTGATGATAGACTACCTTTGATATTCTTCAGAGTACTGTTGATTGTTTGTGCAAGTTGACTAGAACTGCTACAGCGTTACCCAGGTACGATTTCTCGTACTCAGCATATTGTGTTTTGGACCTTATGGAATGTTTTGTACGATTTCTCGTACTCAGCTTGTTGTGTTTTGGACCTTATGGAATGTTTTGTACGATTTCTCGTACTCCGTTACTTTTGCTGATTGACTTGTGAGTCGTTTTCAGGAAACACTAACTGACTTTAAGAGGAATTTCTAAAAAGGAAATGGTTGTGTGACTAACTCAGCTTGTGTGACTAACTGAGCCTTGAATGTGAAACTCACTTGGGTATTGGTTCCTTCTCTTTGGTTGTTCCATTGGACATTGACTGCTTGGGGTTTACGCTTGGGTGTGGATTCAGTCCTGGACGTTTAGGTGATCCCTGAACGGTCCTGGACAGTTTTTTTCTTTTTGTGCAGCTTTTAAACAAATGTAAATGGTATTACATTTGGTGCATTATAGATATTCCGATGGTATTAGATCAAAGATGGTGTGGTACTTGTATATATATGTCTTTGGTATACCATAAACTTATTTCGCATATAATTATTTTTACACTGGTTTTTACTTATATTTGTTAAGATATTAAAGGTACAATTTGTAGGTATTTTGCGGTAAGGTTTGAAGTTGTAAATAATGCAGGTGTTTGAACAATGGTACAATGTTACGTTAGTATTAGAATGACAATGGTGTGGTACTTGTATATATATGTCCATAGTATTTCATAAACTTATTTCACATATAATTATTTTTACATTGGTTTATGGTATTTCGTGTATAAAAAAGTGATGCTAATTCAATGAAGTAGTGGTACTAATACACCCACATATTGGTACATTGTATATAAACAGTCTCCTCTTCAATCTTTTTTCAGCCTATCTTCAACTGGTGTGCAATCTAAGATATTAGACTTGGTACATTATAGATTTTACGTTGGTATTAGAATGAAGATGGTGTGGTACTTGTATATATATGTCTATAGTATTTCAGGAACTTAGTTCACATATAATTATTTTTACATTGGTTTATGGTATTTCGTGTATGAAAAATTGGTGCTAATTCAGTGAAGTAGTGGTATTAATACATCCACATATTGGTACACCGTATATAACAGTTCCCTCCTCCTCATCTTCAACTGGTGTGCAAGATGCAACAAGTCTAGTCATTTGGTTCACACTGCTGCGTTCCAGTGATTTATCTCTACAAATGTGCAGACAAAAAAAATGAACAGAGGTGTAATTGCTCACCACCATAAGCAGTGTTTCAACGGAAATCAAGTTCAAAAAAAGTTACAGAAAGGGTAGGAGAGGAGAAAGATAGGCACCCAGAAAAATAAAGAAACCATTAATTGCTCACAACAACGGATGACACAGTGTGATTATATTCCCTCTTACCGGATGAATTGTTTTCATCACCGTCTTCAATCTGGTGTGGGGGATGCAGGAAGTCTTCAATCTGGTGTAGGGGATGCAGGAAGAGAATAAATAGAGAAGCATCTGGTGTGGGGATGCAAGAAGAGGATGAATAGAGGCGGGATGCAGGAAGAGGATGAAGGCGCATCTGGTGTTGGGGATGCAGGCAGAGGCGCTGCGTATATATTGGTTAGGGTTACCAAATTAATTTATACCAAATTAATTTATAATAGACGTAATCTGAACCTTTCACTATTAATTTTTCTAATCCAATGGTTTAGATTTAGTCCAGGATGGTTAAGGGACTTTTACTAGCCCTTAATAATATCTATATTCTTTACGCTTCTGCACTCTGTAGGACTGAGTGTTTTGGTATTGCTCTGGGTAGTTGGTGATCTGGTGGGAATTTGGAAAAGGTCAACTTTGGTAAATTCTTCTTTTGACTCTGGATATCGTTTCATCCATGAGCTGGTTCTTGAGGTTTCGACGTGCGCGCGTCTTCAATGGTAACAGCAGGGGGCTGTATATCCCTCGTCCACCAGGACATTTTTAATCTGACAGCAGGGGGCTGTATATCCCTCGTCAATACGGACATTTATATCTGGCGGTGGGGCCATCTCTCCCAATTGGTTTATTCCACTCTTGAGTATATTTTGTCTATGGGAATCATCTTCTGAAATGGTGGAGACATAAACTGTCTACCACGGGTTATGGATATTAATGTCACTCCTAGTCCTTTGTGACTACTTAAGTCTTTCTCTTCTTAACCAGAATTGGTTCTAACATCAACAATGGATGCTTACTAACTATGTGGTGTGACTACTTAAGTGGATGACTTGGTTTGGAAGTTCTTAATCTCTATCTTTGTCTAGTTTTCTTTTCTCTTTAACTTGATTGTTTTGAAGTGCTTTATCTGTAACACCCCAACTCAATCCAAATGTGGTCTCGCAACTTAACAGTATATATATAAACATGTCACAGCGGAATTCTTTACAATCCAGGACCTTGCCACGGTCTGACTACAGAATATACCGAACATTAGTCTAATAACCTTAACCATTTACATATCCTTCTTACACCCCCTCACAACCTATACATCTTACTAACTCAATTTGCCATACGAGTGTACATGCACAACTCGTAGGCCACACTAAACCCTTAACTGCTGTATCCTCTTCTTACTCTTGCGACGATCGCTTCCTGATGTACCTGTGTAGTAAAAACAGCCCCCAAAGGGGGTCAGCACGAATGCTGGTACGATCCCCTCATGGCCCCAAGCTAACGTGGCTACGACGACTAATTGTCGATAGCATGGAGGTTGATTATATGCACAACATAATAATGAATGCTGTAAACAACGATCCAAATATGAACAATCAAAGTTCACACACAATGAACGACTTAAATGCGTTCCCTTAATTAGAGAGTTAGTTCTTTAACTCTATAAGTAATGTTCCCTCTTAATCTTAATCCAACCTTAACTCACCTCAATCTTAGTCTTATCTTAATCTTAGAAACAACCATCCTTTAATAAGGAGTGGATGTCACTTATCTTAATCTTAATTATACAAACCATCCTTTAAAGAGGAATGGGTTGCAACTCATCTTAACCTTAACTTAATCTTAATCTTAACTTAATCTTAATCTTAACAATACAAATCATCCTTTAAAAAGGAATGATTGTAACTTATCTTAATCTTAACTTAAGTATGCCAACCGTTCTCTCATTGGGAACAGGTTAGCCCTTAGTTCGTTGTTTATTTTTGTAGGGCTTGGTTAACCCTAGCCAGCAGCAGGACACTTACCAGCAATAAACAACATTCTTAAATTGTTGGGGATGTAGGCTTGATCCCCCCACGCCATCTTAAAGCCACCTACCTTGGACTGGATGTCCAATGTAGCCGAGCCGGTCAACCGACCCAAGGCTACTAGTCCGAGGACTAGTCCTTAATCGGAAGTCGAATCTGCTATAGATACCGACCCCTTTCCTTAGCATGCATGACCGGAGATCGGTCCCGGGTTTCCTCACTCATGTTCCAGTTAGTAGTAGTCTCAAGACCATGTTTGTTGGTTAACCTCTTTCGGTTTATATCGTCCCTTATTAGGGGCGTTCCTTAGTCTCACTTAATTCCTTACTAAACATTGGTTAGTAAGTTCTCACAGTATGTTGTGTTAGTTTTCAAACATCACACAACAATACATATATATAATATGTTCCGGTTGCATGCTTTATCTTGTTTAGTGAGCACACAAAACAAATAGCACACAAGCCGAGGGACACCTCGTTAGCAAGCAGGTCACAAGAGAACTGTACCGTTCACCGTTGGTCGTTCGGCTGCTTACTCTCTTCCGGAGTCCAAACTCCCAAGTCCTAAAACATTCATTCAGTTTTGGGTTGTTAATCACTTAACTTAATATGACTTACTTAACTTGTTTAACTTACTTAATTCCTTAATGATCCCCACCTAACACCTCTTAGGTCTTACACTTAATCTCACAAACTTAATCTTAAACTTTCAATTTTATACTTCACTTAACTTAATCTCTTAAGTTCTTAGGGTCTCAATCATTACTACCCTACCAAAGGCATACCTTATTACCCATTGCCATTCTTAGAATTCAAATTTTCTCTTTTTTTTTTGTTTTTAGGCTCGACCGGACTTACCGACCGGACTTGCCAAGTCCGGTCCGTTCCAGTACCCTTTTACCGCTGGAAAATTCACTCCGACCGGACTTACATGTCCGGTCCTATGTCCGGTCGATTCCAGAGACTTATAATCCGTACAAAATTCATGCCGACCGGACTTGACAAGTCCGGTCCCACGTCCGGTCCATTCCAGAAACATTTTCCCTCTCACAAAACAAGCCCGACCGGACTTGTAAGTCCGGTCCCCAAGTCCGGTCGATTCCAGAAACATTTCCCGGTAGTGTAACAGAGCCCGACCGACCTTGCAAGTCCGGTCCTAAGGCCGGTCGGCTCTAGAAACTTGTTTCTAAATTCTTTTTCAACTCCAAACTTCTCCTCATATATTCTAATATGTTATAACCTCATTTGGGCACCTCAAATACACCTTAAGCCCTCCTTCAAATACCTTAAATCATCCACCAAGATCCACCTTAGTCATTATGCATTTTCCTTGTAATAATGCTAACACTTGTAATGTTTCCTCTAGGTTTCTAGGTGGTGGTTCATACCTAGTGTAACCACTATGCCAAATGTTCTCTTCACCACTATAACATCATCTCCCAAGCATCTCTCACTATCTAAAACTCTTTTTATGCCTTTACTTAAAGTTCCTTCCTAAGCGTAAGCTTCCATCCACCAACACCTTATTTCCTTCCTAGTTGTTTACCAACATTTGCCTAAGTCCTAGATGCTCAATTACATTCTCTTGATTCTTAAATCTTCCAAGTAATGCCTAAGTCATTATAACTCATTACCACACTTTATCTCACCCCTTTTTTTATCAAGACAACCTCTACGACTTCCTAGTACTTCCTTAGTCATTAATTCCCCTTAGAACATAATCAAATCACCTTAATCATTATACCTTCTCCTTAATCTTATGCACACTTCTTATATTCCTCATCTCATGATTTTGGTGTGCTCAAAACACTCACCATTCCTCTAACTTCTCCTAGACATCTCTAGGTCATCCTAAACCTCAAGAACTCCTTAATTAACTAATCTCCACTCAAATTCCTTATAATGATTCCTAGTAAATCCTAGGTCATATTAGTTCACCACCATCGCCTAAAAACTTATTTTCTACTCAAATTTTGCCATAGCACCTCTAGCATCATAGCATGCCCAAACACATTATTTTTCCTCATTTAACCATCTCACACACCTCAAGTTCTTTCTCATCATATCTCATCACCCAAACCAACTCATTCACAACAAACTCAATATATTGCAATAATCTTAAATTGCATAGCACTAAGGCTCTTAAATGACATGGCTCTTAGGCCCTTAAATGACTTAAACTTAAACACTGAATTTCCCACATATATAAGCTTTCAACCTGCAAATACACTCATCAATCTCATAGTAGTTATAATGCTCTTAAAATCCACCTTAAACTTATATTACTAACTCATTCTCATTAGCTCCTTAATTACAAGTTCATAAGCTTGTTTAAGTTCTTTCTTAGGTTATATATCCCAATACACAATGTAAGCTTTAAGCCACATTGGTATTTATCTAAAACTCATTCCTTAATCTTAAACCACCATTAGGTAAGCATTTTACCTTGTTTTCTCAAGCTTATCTTAATCTCCTCCTTAGGCCTTCTTCTTGCATAGATCTCGGCCACCACTTAAATTCCTTTTGCCAATGTTCTAATCAATATGTAAGGACTCATATGAGTACTAAACAATGCACTAACCTCAAGGAATAAAAACCTAGGTTAGAAATGTGTTCTAAGGCATAAAAGTGGATGATTACCTTTGAAGTCTCAAGGTAGACTTTGGCATTGAATGAAATAGGACCTCCACTAGTCCTTGGTGAATAAATCAAGCTAGAACAAGGCATAAAAACATAGCCCCATGAGAAGGAATTTTCGGCCATGTACAAGAAATGATGGAAACATGGTTTTTCTTACATTTTCTTTACCTTAAGAGAATGGAGAAGCTAATGAGCTCTTCAAACTTGATTTTCCCCCATCAATGGAGTTTTCTCATGGCACCAAAATGGAGCTTTGAAAGATTTGAAAAGATAGAAAGATAGGTCTTGACCTAACTAAGACAAATATGCAATTTGTTTTGGATTTGGAGCTTGGAGTTGTATTTGGCAAGTGATTGAAGGTGGAGAACCATGGAGGAGCAACACTCTCGGTTTTGGAACAGAGAGAAGAAGAAGAAACCGTGGGTGAAGGAGAGAAATGGAGAATAAAGGAGAGAAGTGAGCTAATATAAGATATTTTGATTTAATAAAGCAAATAGTACTTCTTTACTTATCTCTTTTTCCTTTCTCATTTGATGACTCATGTGGTGACTCCCCACATAAAAACCGGCCACCCTCTTAATATAAGGCTAACATGGTCTTTGTTGACCAATTAATTGACTTATATTGATTAAAACTTAAACTAGTCAATAAATAGTTACTATTCACTAAACAAGGCACATAATCGGGAAATTTTTGATTTCCCATTGATTTAGACCTCCTAATGTGATACTAATTAGTACACATGTTGATTAAAGAGTAATGATGGACATTTAGCCACTCAAAACTCAATTCTAAGACAATTTCTCAAAAAGGTGCTTTAAGACTTCTTAAAGCACATTTTGTGTTTTAACTTGTTTTCAAGCTTGGTTTTCTTTGCTAATTGATTTAAAATGACCATTAGGATATTACTAAGGTCTTATCATGATATTTGGGTACTCACCCAAGTCTCTCCAAGCTTAGAGCATATTTTTGCCCTAATTGCCCTTAAGGCACTTTCTTGTATTTTCCTTGGTTAAAATTGTCTACCAATCTTTCTAAGGCATATTTTAGCCTTAATACATCATGATTTGATGTTTACTTAGCATACTTAGGTTTGGGGTATTTCATTATCTCTGCTTATTTTTAAGAGTTTGTTTTCATGTTACTGTTTATTTTGAAGAGTTATGTTTTATAAGTTTGTTTTTGGAGAATTGTACCAGTTCCATTTCAGGGAACTGACTCACCCCTCTCGGGGTGGGCTGCTTGGTTTCATCTTGCAGGTACGAATTGATTTACAGGTGGCCACAAAGAGAATGAGCGTTTGGGATGGGACTAGGATTTGTGGAGAGTTGATGTGTTTAATTTCTATTATGTTTGAGTTAAGTTCTTCTCGAGTTCAGACCGTAACTTAGATATTTGTAATAGTTGTAATTGGTGAGGTTGGTACCGGGTGTTTGGAACCTGGTATGGTTTAGTTATATTTTATTTTATTATTCGCTACAATTATGTTAAATAGGGGCGTTACACCATGTCATTTCATAATAACCAATTAATAACCATAAACTTTGCCAACTGATCTCAAACTTAACCATTCCATAAAATTTGTCATCACACATTTCCATAGATTATATTACTTTACCTTTACCATGTCAATCCATTGCTTTTGAATCACAAAAATCAAAGTTTTAACATATCAGTGTCAAAATATCAAAGCGATAAAACGTATAATTCCACACATTTACAGATAGGATAGTTGTCCCTAAGAACAACTAGATGTCCAGGTTACCTTTCGAAGTTAAAACTCCCAAACTGCCTCTATGGTTCACTAGGTTAACCGGATACTTCACAGAAACAATGGCACCTTGGAAGGTTTCCTAAAAAATTATGCACTCAAGAGGAAGGAGTTGATGGCGACACCTACTAGAAGAATTCCTGAACCAGCTCAGATTACCAATTACTAGGATGGAGAAGGATTGAGGTGTGTGAGAGAAAACGTATCGGTTTACATCCCTATATATAGTGCAAGGAGGGGAGAGAATACCTAGGTAATTTAGAGGTGTTTGAAAAATTTCGGAAAGTTGAAAAATTTAATAGGGTGGAGACTGATTTAAAACAGAATGTAATTTAAAATAACCGGTCTAAATACTTAATGAGGAGTAATGAGTCATTTGGAGATAGACCATGGAAATCCAAAGGTCATTATGACAATTAAAGCATTAGTGGGATGTAATTCAGTGATCGCAAGAAGAGATGGTAATTATCTTTGAATATTGAATCTCAAGTCTTATTTAATAGTGATGAGTTCTGTAGCACTGGAAAATGATTGCCCAAAGTCAAAGATAAGTCCAATGTTTTAATGACAATTAAGGTTTAAAGAGGATTAAATTGGTAAAAGGGATACTTTGAATATTGATATTCTTGAATTAATTAAGAAAGATAAGGCATTTAAAAACTGGAAAAAGAAGACCAAAGGTCAAAATAAGACTTTAAAGCCATTAATGACATTATTTTTGTGTGTCAAGGAATTAAAGAGGGTTTGATTTGGTAAAAGAGATGGGAAATTTCGAATATTGATCTTACTGGATTAATAAGAGAGAGAAGACATTTGAAAACATTAAAAGAATACCAAAGGTCAAGATATGACTTTAAGACCATTAATGACATTTTTGTGCTTAAAGGCATTAAAGAGGATGCAACTATTAAATGTTGAGTGAAACATCTGTTTAAATGGATAAGCTAATCCGGAATTAAATAAATATTTCCAGCACATTTAGTAACCAACCAAGAATAATAAATTATTTAAAGGACACCAAGGCACTTTTCATGCTTTAAAGGATTAATGAGGATTTTACCATGTAAATATTAAACACTGAGTAGAAATTGTTTTTCTAACTTAAGTAAGAGTATAAAAGTCCTGGTAGCACATTAAATAACCACCAAAAGGATAAATTCTCTTTAAGGACAAACGGATACTTTTGTGCTTTAAATAAGATATCGTTTTTAAGATAAGGTAACTTCCCACCAATTTATTTTAGCTCATTAATTTGTTAGTGGAATTTAGACAAGTCAATATACCATGGTGGATCAATTTCTCGACTTGGGTAAATTACCAAAATATCCCTAGTGGTCAAAGTCAACTTTTGGGTCAAAATTACCAAAATACCCGTTTTGATCAACTTAAGGAAAAATACATTCTGAACCCAATGGAACACATCTCATCCCTTAAAAATTCTCCATAAAGTCTCTATTCCCGAATTACCCTCAAAAGTGACCAAAATAATGTTTTAAGGCGTTCAAACTCATAAATAGATTTTTGGGGTATTTCAATCGGTGACGTTCGAACTTATGTCCGGACATTGGAAGTTCGGACACAAGTCGAGAGTGGAAACAGAATAAGTATGAGCTTGTGTCCGGACACTGATGTTCGGACACAAGTCGAGAGTTGAAAAATTAGAAAATGAAAGCGTCCGAACTTGTGTCCAGACATTGATGTTCGGACACAAGTCGTAGATCAAAAGTTCCGAAAAAATTCTTACGTGGTCCGAACATTGGTCCGAGCTTGTAAGTTCGGACCTAAGTCGAAACCTACAAGTGGATTCGTCCTCTTCGCATGCTGTCGAACATTGAAGTTCGGACAGATGTTCGGACACATAGATAAGGGAAATCAATGTAAATCTTTGGGGCCTATCCGAAAATTGATGTCCGGACAGACATTCGGACAGGTTCTGAAATGCGATTTGAAGTACGAGATCAGAGTCAGAAAAAAACACCAAAAGGTTTATGAAATCAATGTCAATAGATTCCTTATTTAATCTAGCTTATTTTGATGTAAATTATTATGGTTTTGGAGTTTTTAAACATAAGTAATGATTTTACAAGTTACGGGTTTTCTGGAATTATTTGGCAAAATTAAAAAGATATTTTTATGAAATAAAAATTTATAATATGTCTAAAATGTTATAGTTACTGTATATTAAATTTGGGAATTTTTGGGCAATGGTAAAAGGTTTTAAAATTGTGTTTATGAGTTTTCATAAGGATAACCTATAGTATATGGTTTTTAATGTAACCAAAAATTAAAGTAAGGTTTGTTAATTAACTTTTAAGCTGGGGAAAATAAAGGAAACTAAATTAACATTTTATAACAGTAAGTTTATAAATGTTTTTGTATTAGCTTTTAAGAGAAGTGAAATTATTTACATATAAGTATATATACTTACTCAGTAGAAACTTATATAAATTAAGGAATTTAATTATCCTACATTTTATTTACTATATTATATGGGAGTTAATATTTTTAATTAAACTAAGGAATATATATATATTTTTACGCATTTATAAAAAGGGAATAAAGTAGTAACTTAGAGTAAAGCAAGGAACTAATAAATTAACACTTATAATAACTAAATATATAAGAGCTAGTATCCTAAGATATAGTTAAACGAAATACTTTATAGAACATACATGGAATGCAGTTAGTTATAGGATAGTTTAAATATAATAAGTTACGTAGGGGATGTCTTAATTAAATTCTAATACAGGTATACTTATATATTAAAGGGAAACACTTTATTTTATAAACCGTATATCGGTTGTAGTTATGCCTAAAAGTTTTTAAACATAATTAAATACAATAAATTACATAAATAATGTTTTGAACAAATCCTGGTATATATAAAATATATATAAATAAAATTAGTTACCTTATAGGAATATAATACGAAGGAATTAGTAAGTTAAACTAAACCTCTACATAATACTAATGGCAGAATATTATATGAGGTGGTATTATAGTTATGTATTAGGCTTAAGAATTACCTTTGAGTTTCTAAGGTTTATATATAACCATATTGGAATGCATGTATAGTATTATTTGTCAGTAACCAGGAGTAAATCTAAAATTGGGATTAAGTGATTAATAAGTTAAAACTTAGGAAAAATTGTGATTAGATTACATAAAATGTTGCACAAATAGATCTTATTCTATAATTAATGATAAACAAATGTAGTATGATTACATCTAAATATTCTTAATATATAAACCATAATAGATAAGTAAAATACTTTTACATCTAAATGTGAGGTGGATTAGTAAGTCTAGATTTAATCATTTTCTTACATTTATGGTATTGGAATATAACTTAATGTTTTAAGATAAAATCATTAAAAGGGTTATGATATAAACTATATTAAACTATGATTTGGAAATTTATCTAAATAATAATCCTTAAGTTTCCTGGCATTAGATAAGCCATATGAAATACATTTATAACATTTATTACCAATACTTAGGATGTGAGTTTACAATTAAGTGAGGTCTTTAGTAGTTAGAATTTATAGAAGGTTTATAAATAGGAATTGATACTTAAAACCTTTGAACCTTTTGTTAGATAAAACTAAGTTACATCAGATATTATATTGATATACTTTACGGTAATGGGAATTAATGATAGGTTATTTGAATATAAAATATGAGAATTTTCATATAATTAACAATTTCGCTTACAAACCAGAATTTAATTCTTTGATACATTCTACTCTATGTAGATATATTGTCCATCCTAAATACAATAAAGGGAATTAATTTATTAAGTTATTCCTTTGAAACCTTAGGCTTTGTAAAATAATTTAAAACGTATTTAAGGCTTAAGTTTATTGAAGGTTAGTACAAAAGGATTATACATAGTCTATAGAGTGTACGTATGTGTGTAAAAATAAAACATTTAGGAGATTAAAGGTAAGTAAGGATACAAAAAAGGTTATATTTAAACACCTTATTATATAGGTAATAATTAAGCAAATAATGTACCTTGTGAATACTAAATGTAAGGGTTCGATAAGTCTAAGTTAACTATAATATAGTTGTTTCAATATGAGAGGTAATTCAACATCTTATGGCAAGATTATTAGACGGTTATAATAGGAAGTCATTCTGAACTAAGGATATGATAACTGAGTTTAGTGGCTCAATTAAGTTATAATAAATTGTATCTACAACATTATGATTCCAATATACAAGATGTAGATCTTAATTAAGTTAAGGGAAAAACTTAATCATAATGGGTTGTCTAGTAGATATTGTTTAAATACATAATCTTTACATTGTGAGATAATAGTATATATATAGAGAGATGATGAGTCCATCATAGGTCATAATACAATGTTTATTCTAAATTAAGAATAAAGGTATTGAGCTTAAGATTATTATCGAAATTCTTAGATTTAATTATATAACATAAACACATTTATGATATAGAGGTCTCAAAAGTCTTGAATGTGAGGATTATGGTTAAGTATGAATAATGTGGATAGGAGTGGACAATTAGCAAATGTTGATCGAATACATTCCTTGATCTTACCACCTTGGGCTATACAACGTTCTCAAATCTCAAAGATTATACATAACACATGAGTGAGGGATTAAAAGACAATTGAGACTTTGGAATAAGAGTAAGGAGTTTATTTAAGCTTAACTTAGGCTACAAGTGATTGATGATAGACTACCTTTGATATTCTTCAGAGTACTGTTGATTGTTTGTGCAAGTTGACTAGAACTGCTACAGCGTTACCCAGGTACGATTTCTCGTACTCAGCATATTGTGTTTTGGACCTTATGGAATGTTTTGTACGATTTCTCGTACTCATCTTGTTGTGTTTTGGACCTTATGGAATGTTTTGTACGATTTCTCGTACTCCGTTACTTTTGCTGATTGACTTGTGAGTCGTTTTCAGGAAACACTAACTGACTTTAAGAGGAATTTCTAAAAAGGAAATGGTTGTGTGACTAACTCAGCTTGTGTGACTAACTGAGCCTTGAATGTGAAACTCACTTGGGTATTGGTTCCTCTCTTTGGTTGTTCCATTGGACATTGACTGCTTGGGGTTTACGCTTGGGTGTGGATTCAGTCCTGGACGTTTAGGTGATCCCTGAACGGTCCTGGACAGTTTTTTTCTTTTTGTGCAGCTTTTAAACAAATGTAAATGGTATTACATTTGGTGCATTATAGATATTCCGATGGTATTAGATCAAAGATGGTGTGGTACTTGTATATATATGTCTTTGGTATACCATAAACTTATTTCGCATATAATTATTTTTACACTGGTTTTTACTTATATTTGTTAAGATATTAAAGGTACAATTTGTAGGTATTTTGCGGTAAGGTTTGAAGTTGTAAATAATGCAGGTGTTTGAACAATGGTACAATGTATGTTAGTATTAGAATGACAATGGTGTGGTACTTGTATATATATGTCCATAGTATTTCATAAACTTATTTCACATATAATTATTTTTACATTGGTTTATGGTATTTCGTGTATAAAAAAGTGATGCTAATTCAATGAAGTAGTGGTACTAATACACCCACATATTGGTACATTGTATATAAACAGTCTCCTCTTCAATCTTTTTTCAGCCTATCTTCAACTGGTGTGCAATCTAAGATATTAGACTTGGTACATTATAGATTTTACGTTGGTATTAGAATGAAGATGGTGTGGTACTGTATATATATGTCTATAGTATTTCAGGAACTTAGTTCACATATAATTATTTTTACATTGGTTTATGGTATTTCGTGTATGAAAAATTGGTGCTAATTCAGTGAAGTAGTGGTATTAATACATCCACATATTGGTACACCGTATATAACAGTTCCCTCCTCCTCATCTTCAACTTCCTCATCTTCAACTGGTGTGCAAGATGCAACAAGTCTAGTCATTTGGTTCACACTGCTGCGTTCCAGTGATTTATCTCTACAAATGTGCAGACAAAAAAAATGAACAGAGGTGTAATTGCTCACCACCATAAGCAGTGTTTCAACGGAAATCAAGTTCAAAAAAAGTTACAGAAAGGGTAGGAGAAAGATAGGCACCCAGAAAAATAAAGAAACCATTAATTGCTCACAACAACGGATGACACAGTGTGATTATATTCCCTCTTACCGGATGAATTGTTTTCATCACCGTCTTCAATCTGGTGTGGGGGATGCAGGAAGTCTTCAATCTGGTGTAGGGGATGCAGGAAGAGAATAAATAGAGAAGCATCTGGTGTGGGGATGCAAGAAGAGGATGAATAGAGGCGGGATGCAGGAAGAGGATGAAGGCGCATCTGGTGTTGGGGATGCAGGCAGAGGCGCTGCGTATATATTGGTTAGGGTTACCAAATTAATTTATACCAAATTAATTTATAATAGACGTAATCTGAACCTTTCACTATTAATTTTTCTAATCCAATGGTTTAGATTTAGTCCAGGATGGTTAAGGGACTTTTACTAGCCCTTAATAATATCTATATTCTTTACGCTTCTGCACTCTGTAGGACTGAGTGTTTGGTATTGCTCTGGGTAGTTGGTGATCTGGTGGGAATTTGGAAAAGGTCAACTTTGGTAAATTCTTCTTTTGACTCTGGATATCGTTTCATCCATGAGCTGGTTCTTGAGGTTTCGACGTGCGCGCGTCTTCAATGGTAACAGCAGGGGGCTGTATATCCCTCGTCCACCAGGACATTTTTAATCTGACAGCAGGGGGCTGTATATCCCTCGTCAATACGGACATTTATATCTGGCGGTGGGGGCCATCTCTCCCAATTGGTTTATTCCACTCTTGAGTATATTTTGTCTATGGGAATCATCTTCTGAAATGGTGGAGACATAAACTGTCTACCACGGGTTATGGATATTAATGTCACCTAGTCCTTTGTGACTACTTAAGTCTTTCTCTTCTTAACCAGAATTGGTTCTAACATCAACAATGGATGCTTACTAACTATGTGGTGTGACTACTTAAGTGGATGACTTGGTTTGGAAGTTCTTAATCTCTATCTTTGTCTAGTTTTCTTTTCTCTTTAACTTGATTGTTTTGAAGTGCTTTATCTGTAACACCCCAACTCAATCCAAATGTGGTCTCGCAACTTAACAGTATATATATAAACATGTCACAGCGGAATTCTTTACAATCCAGGACCTTGCCACGGTCTGACTACAGAATATACCGAACATTAGTCTAATAACCTTAACCATTTACATATCCTTCTTACACCCCCTCACAACCTATACATCTTACTAACTCAATTTGCCATACGAGTGTACATGCACAACTCGTAGGCCACACTAAACCCTTAACTGCTGTATCCTCTTCTTACTCTTGCGACGATCGCTTCCTGATGTACCTGTGTAGTAAAAACAGCCCCCAAAGGGGGTCAGCACGAATGCTGGTACGATCCCCTCATGGCCCCCAAGCTAACGTGGCTACGACGACTAATTGTCGATAGCATGGAGGTTGATTATATGCACAACATAATAATGAATGCTGTAAACAACGATCCAAATATGAACAATCAAAGTTCACACACAATGAACGACTTAAATGCGTTCCCTTAATTAGAGAGTTAGTTCTTTAACTCTATAAGTAATGTTCCCTCTTAATCTTAATCCAACCTTAACTCACCTCAATCTTAGTCTTATCTTAATCTTAGAAACAACCATCCTTTAATAAGGAGTGGATGTCACTTATCTTAATCTTAATTATACAAACCATCCTTTAAAGAGGAATGGTTGCAACTCATCTTAACCTTAACTTAATCTTAATCTTAACTTAATCTTAATCTTAACAATACAAATCATCCTTTAAAAAGGAATGATTGTAACTTATCTTAATCTTAACTTAAGTATGCCAACCGTTCTCTCATTGGGAACAGGTTAGCCCTTAGTTCGTTGTTTATTTTTGTAGGGCTTGGTTAACCCTAGCCAGCAGCAGGACACTTACCAGCAATAAACAACATTCTTAAATTGTTGGGGATGTAGGCTTGATCCCCCCACGCCATCTTAAAGCCACCTACCTTGGACTGGATGTCCAATGTAGCCGAGCCGGTCAACCGACCCAAGGCTACTAGTCCGAGGACTAGTCCTTAATCGGAAGTCGAATCTGCTATAGATACCGACCCCTTTCCTTAGCATGCATGACCGGAGATCGGTCCCGGGTTTCCTCACTCATGTTCCAGTTAGTAGTAGTCTCAAGACCATGTTTGTTGGTTAACCTCTTTCGGTTTATATCGTCCCTTATTAGGGGCGTTCCTTAGTCTCACTTAATTCCTTACTAAACATTGGTTAGTAAGTTCTCACAGTATGTTGTGTTAGTTTTCAAACATCACACAACAATACAATATATATAATATGTTCCGGTTGCATGCTTTATCTTGTTTAGTGAGCACACAAAACAAATAGCACACAAGCCGAGGGACACCTCGTTAGCAAGCAGGTCACAAGAGAACTGTACCGTTCACCGTTGGTCGTTCGGCTGCTTACTCTCTTCCGGAGTCCAAACTCCCAAGTCCTAAAACATTCATTCAGTTTTGGGTTGTTAATCACTTAACTTAATATGACTTACTTAACTTGTTTAACTTACTTAATTCCTTAATGATCCCCACCTAACACCTCTTAGGTCTTACACTTAATCTCACAAACTTAATCTTAAACTTTCAATTTTATACTTCACTTAACTTAATCTCAATCATTACTACCCTACCAAAGGCATACCTTATTACCCATTGCCATTCTTAGAATTCAAATTTTCTCTTTTTTTTTTGTTTTTAGGCTCGACCGGACTTACCGACCGGACTTGCCAAGTCCGGTCCGTTCCAGTACCCTTTTACCGCTGGAAAATTCACTCCGACCGGACTTACATGTCCGGTCCTATGTCCGGTCGATTCCAGAGACTTATAATCCGTACAAAATTCATGCCGACCGGACTTGACAAGTCCGGTCCCACGTCCGGTCCATTCCAGAAACATTTTCCCTCTCACAAAACAAGCCCGACCGGACTTGTAAGTCCGGTCCCCAAGTCCGGTCGATTCCAGAAACATTTCCCGGTAGTGTAACAGAGCCCGACCGACCTTGCAAGTCCGGTCCTAAGGCCGGTCGGCTCTAGAAACTTGTTTCTAAATTCTTTTTCAACTCCAAACTTCTCCTCATATATTCTAATATGTTATAACCTCATTTGGGCACCTCAAATACACCTTAAGCCCTCCTTCAAATACCTTAAATCATCCACCAAGATCCACCTTAGTCATTATGCATTTTCCTTGTAATAATGCTAACACTTGTAATGTTTCCTCTAGGTTTCTAGGTGGTGGTTCATACCTAGTGTAACCACTATGCCAAATGTTCTCTTCACCACTATAACATCATCTCCCAAGCATCTCTCACTATCTAAAACTCTTTTTATGCCTTTACTTAAAGTTCCTTCCTAAGCGTAAGCTTCCATCCACCAACACCTTATTTCCTTCCTAGTTGTTTACCAACATTTGCCTAAGTCCTAGATGCTCAATTACATTCTCTTGATTCTTAAATCTTCCAAGTAATGCCTAAGTCATTATAACTCATTACCACACTTTATCTCACCCCTTTTTTTATCAAGACAACCTCTACGACTTCCTAGTACTTCCTTAGTCATTAATTCCCCTTAGAACATAATCAAATCACCTTAATCATTATACCTTCTCCTTAATCTTATGCACACTTCTTATATTCCTCATCTCATGATTTTGGTGTGCTCAAAACACTCACCATTCCTCTAACTTCTCCTAGACATCTCTAGGTCATCCTAAACCTCAAGAACTCCTTAATTAACTAATCTCCACTCAAATTCCTTATAATGATTCCTAGTAAATCCTAGGTCATATTAGTTCACCACCATCGCCTAAACACTTATTTTCTACTCAAATTTTGCCATAGCACCTCTAGCATCATAGCATGCCCAAACACATTATTTTTCCTCATTTAACCATCTCACACACCTCAAGTTCTTTCTCATCATATCTCATCACCCAAACCAACTCATTCACAACAAACTCAATATATTGCAATAATCTTAAATTGCATAGCACTAAGGCTCTTAAATGACATGGCTCTTAGGCCCTTAAATGACTTAAACTTAAACACTGAATTTCCCACATATATAAGCTTTCAACCTGCAAATACACTCATCAATCTCATAGTAGTTATAATGCTCTTAAAATCCACCTTAAACTTATATTACTAACTCATTCTCATTAGCTCCTTAATTACAAGTTCATAAGCTTGTTTAAGTTCTTTTTCTTAGGTTATATATCCCACAATGTAAGCTTTAAGCCACATTGGTATTTATCTAAAACTCATTCCTTAATCTTAAACCACCATTAGGTAAGCATTTTACCTTGTTTTCTCAAGCTTATCTTAATCTCCTCCTTAGGCCTTCTTCTTGCATAGATCTCGGCCACCACTTAAATTCCTTTTGCCAATGTTCTAATCAATATGTAAGGACTCATATGAGTACTAAACAATGCACTAACCTCAAGGAATAAAAACCTAGGTTAGAAATGTGTTCTAAGGCATAAAAGTGGATGATTACCTTTGAAGTCTCAAGGTAGACTTTGGCATTGAATGAAATAGGACCTCCACTAGTCCTTGGTGAATAAATCAAGCTAGAACAAGGCATAAAAACATAGCCCCATGAGAAGGAATTTTCGGCCATGTACAAGAAATGATGGAAACATGGTTTTTCTTACATTTTCTTTACCTTAAGAGAATGGAGAAGCTAATGAGCTCTTCAAACTTGATTTTCCCCCATCAATGGAGTTTTCTCATGGCACCAAAATGGAGCTTTGAAAGATTTGAAAAGATAGAAAGATAGGTCTTGACCTAACTAAGACAAATATGCAATTTGTTTTGGATTTGGAGCTTGGAGTTGTATTTGGCAAGTGATTGAAGGTGGAGAACCATGGAGGAGCAACACTCTCGGTTTTGGAACAGAGAGAAGAAGAAGAAACCGTGGGTGAAGGAGAGAAATGGAGAATAAAGGAGAGAAGTGAGCTAATATAAGATATTTTGATTTAATAAAGCAAATAGTACTTCTTTACTTATCTCTTCTTTTCCTTTCTCATTTGATGACTCATGTGGTGACTCCCCACATAAAAACCGGCCACCCTCTTAATATAAGGCTAACATGGTCTTTGTTGACCAATTAATTGACTTATATTGATTAAAACTTAAACTAGTCAATAAATAGTTACTATTCACTAAACAAGGCACATAATCGGGAAATTTTTGATTTCCCATTGATTTAGACCTCCTAATGTGATACTAATTAGTACACATGTTGATTAAAGAGTAATGATGGACATTTAGCCACTCAAAACTCAATTCTAAGACAATTTCTCAAAAAGGTGCTTTAAGACTTCTTAAAGCACATTTTGTGTTTTAACTTGTTTTCAAGCTTGGTTTTCTTTGCTAATTGATTTAAAATGACCATTAGGATATTACTAAGGTCTTATCATGATATTTGGGTACTCACCCAAGTCTCTCCAAGCTTAGAGCATATTTTTGCCCTAATTGCCCTTAAGGCACTTTCTTGTATTTTCCTTGGTTAAAATTGTCTACCAATCTTTCTAAGGCATATTTTAGCCTTAATACATCATGATTTGATGTTTACTTAGCATACTTAGGTTTGGGGTATTTCATTATCTCTGCTTATTTTTAAGAGTTTGTTTTCATGTTACTGTTTATTTTGAAGAGTTATGTTTTATAAGTTTGTTTTTGGAGAATTGTACCAGTTCCATTTCAGGGAACTGACTCACCCCTCTCGGGGTGGGCTGCTTGGTTTCATCTTGCAGGTACGAATTGATTTACAGGTGGCCACAAAGAGAATGAGCGTTTGGGATGGGACTAGGATTTGTGGAGAGTTGATGTGTTTAATTTCTATTATGTTTGAGTTAAGTTCTTCTCGAGTTCAGACCGTAACTTAGATATTTGTAATAGTTGTAATTGGTGAGGTTGGTACCGGGTGTTTGGAACCCGATGGTCTGTTAACGCCTTTAGTATTTTATTTCCGCTGCAATTATGTTAAATAGGGGCGTTACACCATGTCATTTCATAATAACCAATTAATAACCATAAACTTTGCCAACTGATCTCAAACTTAACCATTCCATAAAATTTGTCATCACACATTTCCATAGATTATATTACTTTACCTTTACCATGTCAATCCATTGCTTTTGAATCACAAAAATCAAAGTTTTAACATATCAGTGTCAAAATATCAAAGCGATAAAACGTATAATTCCACACATTTACAGATAGGATAGTTGTCCCTAAGAACAACTAGATGTCCAGGTTACCTTTCGAAGTTAAAACTCCCAAACTGCCTCTATGGTTCACTAGGTTAACCGGATACTTCACAGAAACAATGGCACCTTGGAAGGTTTCCTAAAAAATTATGCACTCAAGAGGAAGGAGTTGATGGCGACACCTACTAGAAGAATTCCTGAACCAGCTCAGATTACCAATTACTAGGATGGAGAAGGATTGAGGTGTGTGAGAAAACGTATCGGTTTACATCCCTATATATAGTGCAAGGAGGGGAGAGAATACCTAGGTAATTTAGAGGTGTTTGAAAAATTTCGGAAAGTTGAAAAATTTAATAGGGTGGAGACTGATTTAAAACAGAATGTAATTTAAAATAACCGGTCTAAATACTTAATGAGGAGTAATGAGTCATTTGGAGATAGACCATGGAAATCCAAAGGTCATTATGACAATTAAAGCATTAGTGGGATGTAATTCAGTGATCGCAAGAAGAGATGGTAATTATCTTTGAATATTGAATCTCAAGTCTTATTTAATAGTGATGAGTTCTGTAGCACTGGAAAATGATTGCCCAAAGTCAAAGATAAGTCCAATGTTTTAATGACAATTAAGGTTTAAAGAGGATTAAATTGGTAAAAGGGATACTTTGAATATTGATATTCTTGAATTAATTAAGAAAGATAAGGCATTTAAAAACTGGAAAAAGAAGACCAAAGGTCAAAATAAGACTTTAAAGCCATTAATGACATTATTTTTGTGTGTCAAGGAATTAAAGAGGGTTTGATTTGGTAAAAGAGATGGGAAATTTCGAATATTGATCTTACTGGATTAATAAGAGAGAGAAGACATTTGAAAACATTAAAAGAATACCAAAGGTCAAGATATGACTTTAAGACCATTAATGACATTTTTGTGCTTAAAGGCATTAAAGAGGATGCAACTATTAAATGTTGAGTGAAACATCTGTTTAAATGGATAAGCTAATCCGGAATTAAATAAATATTTCCAGCACATTTAGTAACCAACCAAGAATAATAAATTATTTAAAGGACACCAAGGCACTTTTCATGCTTTAAAGGATTAATGAGGATTTTACCATGTAAATATTAAACACTGAGTAGAAATTGTTTTTCTAACTTAAGTAAGAGTATAAAAGTCCTGGTAGCACATTAAATAACCACCAAAAGGATAAATTCTCTTTTAAGGACAAACGGATACTTTTGTGCTTTAAATAAGATATCGTTTTTAAGATAAGGTAACTTCCCACCAATTTATTTTAGCTCATTAATTTGTTAGTGGAATTTAGACAAGTCAATATACCATGGTGGATCAATTTCTCGACTTGGGTAAATTACCAAAATATCCCTAGTGGTCAAAGTCAACTTTTGGGTCAAAATTACCAAAATACCCGTTTTGATCAACTTAAGGAAAAATACATTCTGAACCCAATGGAACACATCTCATCCCTTAAAAATTCTCCATAAAGTCTCTATTCCCGAATTACCCTCAAAAGTGACCAAAATAATGTTTTAAGGCGTTCAAACTCATAAATAGATTTTTGGGGTATTTCAATCGGTGACGTTCGAACTTATGTCCGGACATTGGAAGTTCGGACACAAGTCGAGAGTGGAAACAGAATAAGTATGAGCTTGTGTCCGGACACTGATGTTCGGACACAAGTCGAGAGTTGAAAAATTAGAAAATGAAAGCGTCCGAACTTGTGTCCAGACATTGATGTTCGGACACAAGTCGTAGATCAAAAGTTCCGAAAAAATTCTTACGTGGTCCGAACATTGGTCCGAGCTTGTAAGTTCGGACCTAAGTCGAAACCTACAAGTGGATTCGTCCTCGCATGCTGTCCGAACATTGAAGTTCGGACAGATGTTCGGACACATCTAGATAAGTGAAATCAATGTAAACTCTTGGGGCCTATCCGAACATTGATGTCCGGACAGACATTCGGACAGGTTCTGAAATGCGATTTGAAGTACGAGATCAGAGTCAGAAAAACACCAAAAGGTTTATGAAATCAATGTCAATAGATAAGAAATGCTCAGGTAAGTTTAAACAGCATTAGATATCAAATAAGCACAACAAAAATGACTATTAAATTAACATATTAAAACCTTAACACGAATTATAATTATCAAGAACATCTTTCTAAACATATCTGTCATAAGTTTGATCAATAGCAGCGGAAGTGTAAAATTACCAGGGCGTTACCTCCACACTCAAAACCATTGAGTGCTCAGGCTTAATCCAACTAAAACAAATCCAAAACGTTTCCAAACATTATAAAAATAATGTATTTCAATTCCACAAACTCATCTTAACAACTCAGAAAATATCTCGTCCTTCCTATACTAGGTGACAGCGTATTCCCAATCCTCAATTCAGCCATAGATACCCGCGATAAGAAAACAACATACAGAAAACGTAAATGGATTACGCAAATCAGGGAAACTGAGTAAACATTGCCTCAACACGTAAAATACATTTTAGAACACATTTTGGGTTCGTTTGGGGACAGCTGCTGGGGCTGCTGTTGGGTCCTGCTGCTGGAAAGTGAGAAGTTGTATGCTGATGGTTTTATAGAAGCTGTCAGCTGCTAGTTTTGGTATTTGGTGGAACGTCTGCTGATGGTTTTAAAAAGCAGAGACAATTGTTAGGTGCTGCTGCTGAAAATTGAGAAACTGTCAACTGATGATTTTGCAGAAGCTGTCAGCTACTGGTTTTGGGTGTTTGGTGGAACCCTGCTGATTTTAGAAATTGAGAAGCTGTCTGCTGCTGGAAGCTGTTCCCCAAACGAGCTCTTTATATTGGCAAATCAGTAACACACGCAATAACATTATCCAACTGAGCCACTTCCAAAATCACAATCACCAAAATAATTCGGGGGAGAACTTTCACCAGGATCGAATCATGACGACACCCAAATTGGGGTCGCAACAATCATATCCCACCTCACCCCAAGTCCTTAAGTGTGCACACCCCCCCTAAAGGTACTTTTGACCTAAAGGAGTAGATCATAGAGCTTAACAGCAAGTAATGTCTGCAGGCAAAATTTAATATAGATACACGGGGTACAAAGTACCAACAATTTCACGGAGCACCATAAAGGTACCATCAATATACACAGAGAACCATAAAGGTACCATCAACAGTCTAATAATTCATCCAGTGAAAGTCTCCTAAAAACAATATCCAACACCAATTGTAAAAACCATTGAATCCAGAATACACGGGGGAAAAATAATTCCCGACATCCAAAGAAATCCACAAAAAAGGGTTTTATTATCCCATCAATAATTTGCAAAACCACGTGAGAAAACGTTGATGAGCACAGATGTTAACCTGAATACGCTCACCACTATGAAGATGAATCAGCCAAATCACTAGTAGCGCCCGTCAGAGAACTCGGGGTCTAGAATTGCGAAATAGAGATTCAATCAAAGACTTACCAAATTAGCATCGAAATAATCTCAAAAACCTTACCAACTATTACCCTTACTCTTCTACCTAATCCGGCACCTGGGAAGCAGCTTGTCAACAGCAGGAATGAAAAAGCGAGAGTTTGAGAGTTTAGAAGTTGGAGAGAGAGAGAGAAAGCGTAATGACGTTGCAATGAAGATGTAGACGATCGTGAGGAAGATCGTGATTATAAATAGAATAATATAGAAGGAAGGGATTATAATAATTAATTAATGAATGTAATTGATTTAGAAAAGAGAGAATAACGACCGATGTTGTAAATAATTTTGAAAGATAAATTTAATAAGTAATGTCGTAAATAATAATTTGAAAGTTGAATAAGTGATTAACGTTGTAATCCACTTGAGAAGGATCGAGATTCAACAGGTTAAAAAAACCAGGAGATATTCACTAATTAGAAATAAAATGAGGAAAAAAATAGTTGATCGTTGGGAGAGAATAAGGATAAAATAAATATCTTCTAGGTGAGAGATATTTGTTTAAAAGAAATAAATAAATATTAATAAGTCATTTAGAAGAGGAGTGGGGATCATGACAACGGTGAGAGTAAGAAGATGTATTTAATATTAAATATGATTTTTAGGAAAAAGAATGTAAGGAAAGTATAGTTGAATTTATAATAATTTAGGAAGAGGTAAAGTTAGAATCGAACTCTTAGAATTAATAATAATTAATTGGAAGTAACAAAATCGGAATTGAACTCCTAGGATTAAAAGACGTTGTAACGTCTATAGAAGGTTTGTATATATATATATATATATATATATATATATATATATATATATATATATATAATATTGGTAAGAATAAGAGAACTATAGACAATCATAATTATTTTAGGAAGAGGGGAAAATAGTGTTAGATATTCGTTTAACTTCCCTGGGCCTTAATTAATATCACTCCCGACTAACCAACAATATCGTATATGTACAAATATAATTTCTGATCCATTACATTCTATTATATAGTATGTATATTCTAACTCGGATTTCACGGGTATTTCATCTCATCCCCCTTAAAAGAGAGCTTTGCCCTCGAAGCTACACTTAACCATCTCCTAGAGCAAACAACTGATTCTGAAATGTTGAACCCAAAATTGAACTTGACTCAATTCTTAAACTGTTACCTGCTCAAATAGCTGAGGGTACTTCTTCTTCATTTCCTCCTCGACCTCCCACGTTGCATCCTTGGTCCCATGATTTGACCATAGCACCTTAACTATTCGAGTGGACTTCGATCGAGTCTCTCTTGTCTTAGTGTCTAGAACTCTGATGGGATATTCCTTGTAAGATAAGTTATGCTCCAACTCCAATACCTTTGGCTGCAGAACATGGGACGGGTCGGGAACATACCGCTTCAACTAAGAAATGTGAAAGACGTTATAGACTCTTTCCAGTTCACCAGGAAGTGCTAGTCTGTATACCACCTCCCCAATTCTCTCTAAGACCTTGTAAGGACCCATGAATTTGGGGTTTAGCTTCCCTTTCTTTCCGAATCTGGTTACCCCCTCACAGGAGACACCTTCCAGAAAACTTTGTGATAAGTGTGAAATCAACATGGTTTTATTGGTGCTAAATTCTTATTTTATACAACATTTTTATGAGCTTTCTCACATTTATCCTATGCTTTTCATGATTCATACTTTGGGCAATAACTGATACCAATTTATATATTTAAAGCAGGAAATGATGGTGAAAATGCATAGTTCTCCTCAAGAGCTTTCCAATGTTACAAACGGGGAGCAAATCGGAGCTCAAACGAAGAATCTGGACCCTGTCAAAGTTTTCGGAAAAAAAAGGACACAAATATACACACGTCCGGACTTATGTCCGACCCAGTTGTCCGGACGCATTGTACTTGTCCGGCAAACTGGTCTGGACGCTGACCCGGACGTGACTAAAATCTCACCAGTTGAAGCTTTAACGTGTCCGAATGATGTGTCCGACCCTGTGACCCGAACGTGCTCAGAAGGACATAAATATTTACGACCACGAGTGCAGCACGGAGATTTCGATACATATACGCGTCCAGCCGGGCTGTCTGGCTTAGTGACCCGGACGTTGAGCCAGACGTCTCACAAACGAGATAAATCTCGCCTGACAACTCTATCTCTTGTCCGGCTAACTGACCCGGACAGGTTAGCCGGGCGTGTGTAATTTATGACCAAATTTTCATTTTAAAGGAGAGGGCGTGAGGCACAAAGGGGACATTCAGAATTCAAAATTGAGAGCACGACCTATTTCTCCTCTCTGCCGCCGTGCAACCAAGAGGAACTAAGGTGCAACCAAGAAGAATTTCTGCATCAATTTCTTCACTTTGTTCAACCCTACAACTAGTAAATCTTTGGGATTCGATATAGAGATGATTTCTAATCCTTCTTCTCTAATTGTTTCCTCTTTCGATATGCTCGGCTAAGGGATTAAACTTCGGGGAATGGTGGTTGTAAATAGTTAGGTTTTGCAGAATTATTATTAGTTGACTTGGGATCTATCAGTGGTTTGTTTCAGATTATAAATATTGTTTGCGCTATCAATAAAACTTGCTATTTTATTTTTAGCTTTGCGAAATTTGTTAAAATCTGATTTGTGATTGATAGCTAGGTCGTTATAATCTGTTAATCTGTGGAGAGCTTTATCTGATTGATGAGTTAGCCTTCAGATGCAATTTAAATTCATATGCTTAATTCCTCTGCGTTAGTAGTGATAGGTTTATGATTTAATCTGTCGCGTTCTACATAGTGGAGTTCTAATTGTCGAGGATTTAGTCTTTTAGAAACTTGCTAGAATTAGCCGAACCCTAATCCCCAATCAACTGGTAATAGAATTGCATGACTTAACTAGGGAAGACCACCTAAACCCGGAGTTCCGCTTTCGTTATATTTTTATCAGTCACTCTTTGCTAGTTCTTAATTTTATTGATCAACAATTTCCCCCGTGTGAGCCTCGATTTTTAAACCCTATCCTATGTTGATTAAAATGATTAAGATCCAGTCGGGTTTTAGGTCCACTTATAACCTAAGATTAATAACTATGTCATATAACATTAATTATTAAAACCTAAGTTAGCTCACTGGAACCTATTATGAGTCGCCGCCTAATTTTAACCTAGATCAAATTAGGAAAGGAGAGTTTGGATTCGGGGGCTTGGTATACGACTTATTTAGGGTTCAATTACTTTCATTACCCCTAGAAGTCGTTTTTCCTCTACTTAGTTTAATTACGGCTTATTACGAGTCGTTTTAACCTAAGTGCGTGAGCTTCTGTTTTTTTGCGTTTTTTAGCATTTTTTGACAGAAAATTAAAGTAAAATTTAAAATTCCTAAACTAGGTTTCAGAGGCAGAATTAGGTCAAATTTTGTTTCCGTCCGTGGCTACGGACCTAATGTCCGAACCCACGGACCCTGGTTAACCTATGTGAACATAAAAGTCGAATTAAACAGAAAACGCAATTTTGAAAAGTCCAGGGCCACGGACAGGATGTCCGTGGGCCCGGACATTATTTTAGAAAACCTAAATTTTGAAAATTTAAAAATCCTGCCGCCGTCGGTGAGTGTCCGTGGACACGGACAACCCATCCGTGGACCAGGACCAGAGGTTCGGGTCATGGACCATCCACGGACAGGGGTTTTCTGGTGGTTCCTGACGGTGTTTTCGGCTAAAAATTTATGTACGTGTAGCCTGTTTTGGCTCCTGGAACAACGAAGGTCTTCACGTCGGGATTCTTTCAGGGCCTCGTTGATCTCGGTTCTGGATTGAATTTGAACCCAGCTTCTGACTAGTGAGAATTGGTGGTGTTCTTCACGTTTTGGTGGTGGTTTGATGATGATTTGATGATTGTGGATGTGATGGGAGTTGAAGAATGTGTTTTGGTGTTGATTTTGGTGAGATTTCGGTGTTTGATTGTGGCTCTGGAGTTCAAAACTTGAAGAGAATAAGACGGCTGCCTTCTTTGAGAGTCTAGGGTTCTTGGAGTTCTTGTTTGATCAAGGGGTAAGGTTCCTTATATAGGCTTCGTTAAAGATAGAAAAATCCGGTAAAAACCGAGATTTACCGACGTTTTAGCTCAAGGGCTCCCAAAAGGAATTTGACTATGAAATTTTAAATATGGGTAAAGGATGGTATTTCTGATTTTTCTAAAGTGGAATCGAAATTTTCGGATATTGGAATATTTTTAAATTCAATTTCTCGTCAGATGCAATCAGAAATTGCTAGAAAATTATTGGAAATTCGAAAAATCAAAATTCCAACGCCATTATGCCCAAAATGTCATCCTCTATCATGGGTTAGAATTTCAATGCATTTTGAATTGATTTGACCCTTCTTTGGAGGAGAGAGAAAGCCTATAGGGGGCTTAGGAGCCTTGAAAAATTACGAAAATACCCCTGGAGATGACTAAGCTGTCCCTACTACTCTTAAATGTGCCGATCGAACTGGGAACCCTCGCTACTTGACCAAACTAGCCTATTAGTAGAGACTCTCTTCCTGGGGGTTGAAATTTTGGGTATAACAGATTGCCCCCTGTCAACTAGACTTTGTAATGGAAATGAAAATGCTAGTTGATGCTTGAGTGATACCCCAAAATTTTGGATCTTAAAAGACCCCACACGCAATTGAAATCCGACAAGTTATGTCGAGCTGTTCTAAGGCGCTGACTACCTATGACTAAAGTGGAAGGATGTCGAGCGATTCTAAGGCGTCGACCACCTAAAGGTAAAAATGAAGTGATGTCGGACTATTCTAGGGCGCCGACTAACTATAAGGATGATGTCAAGCTATTCTAAAGCGTTGACTACCTATAATGAATGATGATGATGTCAAGCTATTCTAAGGCGTTGACTACCTATAATGAATGAAATGATGATGTCAAGCTATTCTAAGGCGTTGACTACCTATAATGAATGAAATGATGTCAAGCTATTCTAAGGCGTTGACTACCTAAAGTGAAATAAAGTATGCCGAACATTCTAAGGTGTCGGGAACCTGTAATGCAAATGTAGATGTCATGCAGAAGAAGATGATATGATGATGATGCAAATGTAGAGGACATGAAAGTGATGCAAATGATAAGGATGATATGAAAATGACGTTCGGATGCTCCTGGGGACCGAAACCTGTAACAATGCTCCTTGTTGGTATACTATGGGGACTTATTGCCTCTGCCCATCAACTGGGGTGCTGGGATAACTTCTAGATTACCAAGGGGACTTATTGCCACTGTCCACTAGTTGTTTCTCCCAAAAATTTGACATGAAGATGGGGACTTATTGCCTCTGCCCCGCCAACTTAGATCACGCTTTGTCTCGTACTTGTCTCACACTGAAGATGATACTAGGTCTCGTACTGGTCTCACACTGGATGATGACGCTCGGTCTCGCACTGATGAAGATGATGGGTCTCGCACTGAAGAAGATGCATGGTCTCGTACTGAAGAAAATGATGGGTCTCACACTGAAGTCTCGTACTAAATGGATGAAGAAAAAGCTGGATCTCACACTGATTCCAGGTCTCGCACTGAATGAAGATGCTAGATCTCATACTGAATGGCGAAGATGCAGGGTCTCGCACTGATTTTGGGTCTCGAACTAATAATGAGTTAGGAAGATAATGGTCTCGTGCAAATGATGAAAACTGATTACTGGAGTGCCAAACATGGCAATGATGATAATATGTATGCAATCAAAATATATGAAAGATACTCGTTCAAAACAGGAAACTGTTGGAAAAGGTGTCAAACTTGGCAATGTTGAGGTGTTATGCAAAAGTTGTAAAATGCAACTAACGTGTTTGTTGGAAGCTTGCCCAAAACAAGGAACTGTTGAAAAATGTTCTAAACATGGCAATGCTTGAGAAAAACTCTACTGAAAAAGGAAAGTGAAATGATCAATTCCTGACTAAAAATTTCATATCTACAATTCGTTTCTTAGAAAATGAACATGTCGTTGGTGGAAGTGTGTGGTGTTTGAGTGGTGGTCAGGACTTTTGACGGACTTGTGGTGTATGATGTGAAGGTAAAGGATTATGTGTGCCTGTGGTGGGATGGTGGTGCTCAAGCTTCGGGTCTCAGTTGGTGTTGTCATGGCAATTTTTGGAACCAACGATTGCCCCAGTATTTTTCTTGGGACAATCTGAGCTAGAGTTCATGGCAATCGATCGTTTTCTTTGATTAAACGTGCGAACAAGTCTCATCCTCACAGGGTCAAGGCTTACGCTTTGATGTGGTGCCTCCTAACCTACACTCAACGTGTTTGGTGTTTGCACTCATTTCTCGCTCATGGTCATAACTTTTGGACAACTGAATTCGACATTTGATGGATTTACGCATTTGATCTGTTACTTTCACGTGATTGGACACACAACTATCAAGTCGGGAGTCTTTAAAGTTTATAACGTGGCCATGGGGTGTGATGAAAGACAACAGGACCATGGAGGGATATTTTAGGTATGTGGAGCCAAAGGGTGACCAAAGCTGCACCTTGCGTCTTCTCTCTGGATCATCTTCCTTGTCTTGAAGTCGTCTAGCTACTTCATGTTGACGTGGTTTTTTAGCTTCTGGACTTGGACTTTTGAAGTTGCCCCTTTCACCATTTCTCCTCTTTTTGTCATTCGGATTTCTTTGAGGCACTTCAGGTTTGCCTCTTTGTTTTATCCTTTCTTGACTTTGCCTTCGGGGTTCATGTGTTTCCCGGTTTTGGGCCTCGAGAACTGTTTTGATGTGAGCTCTTTAGATCTTGTGTCACTCTGGGACCATTTACAGATCACTTCGTCATGCTGATAGCGGCGTTGCTTCTTTGGACTGATGAGAACGTTATCTGAGAGTCTGACTCCTCGCTCCCTTTGGTCACCGAGTCGGACATTTATCATTGGCTGGGTTATTTTGTGGAGTTCATAATAACAAAAAGGGATATATGAAAGGCTCAGCGGGGGTGCCTAGGGTTTAACATTAGGGTTCACAAGCTTTTGGCTATGTGGTGTTGTACCTAGGTGCTTCATCATTCCTGATAGTTGTGTATCCGCTCTTTGTTACTTTTCGCAGGTCTAAGAGTAAATTTACAAATTATCTCCTTCGGTCGGAGTTATGCCGTTTACCTCACTTTTGAATGTGGTCTCACCGGAGTCGTGTAAAAATGATACGCTCATTCACTCATGGTTTTTCCGCTCAAGACACTCTCGTGAATTTCACTCAGAGACTAGTTCACACGCTTAAACAAAAGATTAAAGACGACGATCCTGAGCTCAGATTGCCCCCAGTATTGATTTGGGGTTTATGAGAACACTTAAACAGATGTGGATTTTGGCATGCTTTGTGGATGTTTTGAGATAGATTGTGGTGTGTGGACAGACATGTACACCCTTTTTTAGAAACAAAAGAAAGTCATTCTATTCTGTTGTTAGAAAATAATTATTTCATGATCCTTTTTCTTGAAAAACAATTTTTTTTTGTTTTATTAAATGAATTCACAAATGGAACTATGCTATAATTCACAAATGGAAAGATAACATCAAAAATTGTAATCTTAGTAAAACTACCTTAAATGATAAAGGAAGCTAGCTACCATAAGAGTTGGAAGAACAATTAAGAAAAGAAAACTACTAAAATTGAGAAAAATTCTAATGTTGAACTGTCTGATGCCAACGTACTGAAGACTCGAGCTCTCGACCGTTGGGACGCCCTTGAGATGACCGTGATTATCTTCCTTCTGAACTTCGAGTAGGCTCCGCAAAATGTCTGAACTAGGAATGCCTATGGGTTATGAAGGAGGAACTAGGGCCTGAATCTCTTCCAAACTGAGAGTGAAGTGCATGGGCTAGAGTGATCCCTAGGTTAGAACGGATGTGTGGGCCTGAATACCCTTAATGTCAAAGTGGAGCAAACGGGCCAAAGGAAACCGCATGGATTGTGAATGGGCCTCTAGGCCGAGAGAGAAACCTTGAAGCCTAAGATTCGTTTGATGTTCTTGTTGGGCCTTAAGGAAAGAAACTGGAATGAACGAGTTACATAAACTATCTTGAATTCAAATGTTTTACGCTATGGGCTGAAGTTCGTTGGCCAAAATTATGAATTGGTCTGTGGGCCCAGATAGAATGAGTTATGAGTGTGGTACTTGGGCCGAAATGATTGATGAATTGTGAAATGATGCTTAGGCTAAAAAGTTTTAGAGAATGCAGCACTTGGAATATTCTGAGAATTTGGCATCTAGGCCAGAATATGTTTGGCCCTGAAGTAAAGCACATGGGCTCGATTGGTCCCTAAATCACAAATGGGCCTAACTTTCTTTGGGTCAGAGAAGATGGTTGCTAAGCCGACAAAGATTTTATTTGCAGGACTTGTGAGTTATTTCAAGTTCAGGTGGATTTCTATTTATGGGCCTAAAACTAATTGGATAATTTAAATTGGGCCAGAAGAGAAATCACCAAAGTCTAGGCTTTTGGGCCGTAGCCCAAACGACTCACATATTAAACCAAACACGGCCTCTGGGCCTCCAACAAACAGAAATGCCAATTCGGGTTGGGCTAGGTTGATGTAGGAGAAGTTCCTATCAATCTCTAGGCTGGGTAGTGGGCCGATCATACAAGCAAACAAGGCCCACACAAATTCAACATGTCCTCACTAGACGTTTAAATCAAACCAGGTATGGATCGATCCGGAGAGGTGCTTGGGGCGCGGGCCAGGTCACCACAAAGGAATAGGGCTCGCACGCTATTCTCTTTGGGCTTCCCCACTCTGTTCACATCACCTGAAGGTGTGCGTCTACGGTCGGGTCTTTGACTGACCAAACAATGGGCTAGGCAAGGGCACTGCCAGGAAAACGCTTGGGGCTAAGGCCCAGGTATTAAGGGGATGTGATTAGACGACATCCTCCTTTTCCCCGCTTATTCACATCACCTAAAAGGTGTGAGTCCCTGACAGGGGACCCTCAAACGGGTCCTGGGGTGAAATTGGTTTACGTGGACCCTCGCTCTCATATGATGCATGGGTGCAGAAATTAAAGTGCGCACAAAAGTAAATAAGCAAAATAATAAAGCCATAAATAAACAATTTTCGAGTTAAGCCCTTTATCTTAAACTTAAACAAGTTAATATTAAGAAGTAATCCCCAGCAGAGTCGCCCCCGTGTGAGCCTCGATTTTTAAACCCTATCCTATGTTGATTAAAATGATTAGGATCCAGTCGGGTTTTAGGTCCACTTATAACCTAAGATTAATAACTATGTCATATAACATTAATTATTAAAACCTAAGCTAGCTCACTGGAACCTATTATGAATCGTCACCTAATTTTAACCTAGATCAAATTAGGAAAGGAGAGTTCGGGTTCGGGGGCTTGGTATACGACTTATTTAGGGTTCAATTACTTTCATTACCCCTAGAAGTCATTTTTCCCCTACTTAGTTTAATTACGGCTTATTACGAGTCATTTTAACCTAAGTGCGCGAGCTTCTGTTTTTTTTGTGTTTTTTAACATTTTTCGACTGAAAATTAAAGTAAAATTAAAAATTCCTAAACTAGGGTTTCGGAGGCAGAATTAGGTCAAATTTTGTTTCCGTCCGTGGCTACGGACCTAATGTCCGAACCCACGGACCCTAGCTAACCTATGTGAACATAAAAGTCAAATTAAACAGAAAACACAATTTTGAAAAGTTCGGGGCCACGGACAGGATGTCCGTGGGCCCGGACATTATTTTAGAAAACCTAAATTTTGAAAATTTAAAAATCTCGCCGCCGTCCGTGGGTGTCCGTGGCCACGGACAACCCGTCCGTGGTCCCGGACCAAAAGGTCCGGGGTTACGGACCACCCACGGACAGGGGTTTTTTAGTGGTTCCCGACAGTGTTTTCGGCTAAAAAATTATGTACGTGTAGCCTGTTTTGGCTCCTGGAACAACGAAGCTCTTCACGTCGGGATTCTTTCGGTGCCTCGTTGATCTCGGTTCTGGATTGAATTCGAACCCAACTTCTGACTATTGAGAATTGGTGGTGTTCTTCACGTTTTGGTGGTGGTTTGATGATGATTTGATGATTGTGGATGTGATGGGAGTTGAAGAATGTGATTTGGTGTTGATTTTGGTGAGATTTCGGTGTTTGATTGTGGCTCTAGAGTTCAAAACGTGAAGAGAATGAGACGGCTGCCTTCTTTGAGAGTCTAGGGTTCTTGGAGTTCTTGTTTGATCAAGAGGTAAGGTTCCTTATATAGGCTTCCTTAAAGATAGAAAAATCCGGTAAAAACTGAGATTTACCGACGTTTTAGCTCAAGGGCTTCCAAAAGGAATTTGACTATGAAATTTTAAACATGGGTAAAGGATATAATTTCTGATTTTTCTAAAGTGGAATCGAATTTTTTGGATATTGGAATATTTTTAAATATAATATCTCGTCAGATTCAATCAGAAATTGCTAGAAAATTATTAGAAATTTGAAAAATCAAAATTCCAACGCCATTATGCCCAAAATGTCATCCTCTATCATGGGTTAGAATTTCAAAGCATTTTGAATTGATTTGACCCTTCTTTGGAGGAGAGAGAAAGCCTATAGGGGACTTAGAAGCCTTGAAAAATTACGAAAATACCCCTAGAGATGACTAAGCTGTCCCTAGTACTTTGAAATGTGGCGATCGAACTGGGAACCCTCGCTACTTGACCAAACTAGCCTATTAGTAGAGACTCTCTTCCGGGGGGTTGAAATTTTGGGTATAACACCCCGATTTATAGCTTTTGCTAGGATTATATTTGCTTTCTTAGTCCCATGGTTTGATACCTCGGTTGCTCATATTACTTTACTGCTATGACCGGGAATTATCTTTGCAACCCGTAGGTTTATTTTATTTATTGATTTCTAGGATTAATTTTGTAGTTTTTAATATATTAAAATAACCGTTTGCAAATTGGCGCCGTTGCCGAGGAATAGATTTCTATTTAGTCCTTAGTCTTGGTTGTTAGTTTATTTTGTTTTTGTTTTTTTTTACTTTGTTTTCTTTTGGTTTATTTTATTTAATCTATTTGCTTAATTTTATTTTTGTTTATTTCAGTATTTTTCATATATTTCTTTTCTATCATTTGTTTTATTTCAGTTTTAATCCTCTTAGTTTATGTTATTTCTTTTTCTCACCTTTTGCATGTAGTTGATGGTACATACGTGTTCTTGGTCAGACACTTATATTGATTTAGACAAGGTTCTGGACCCAGAGATCGAGCATACTTTTCAGCGAGCCTGACACCAACAGAGGTTTCAGAGACAATTAGAAATGGCGGCTCCAGCAAATGGTGCTCAGGCGATGAGGCAATTTAATCGACCTGAAGCTGTGCCTAGAATGAAATACACGAACTTAAAAAGAGAGATTAATTAGGCTAATGAGAATTTTAGAGGCTTAACTATGCCTAAATAAATATGTGGGAACAATTCCCAAAGAAAACGGATCCATAAAATGGGTTAAAAGCACCAACGAACCCTAAAGCTCGTTTTTCGAGGAAACTGGGAAAACGTGACTTTAAGCGGGTTAAATAGACCCGTAATAATTATAGTCAATCAAATAACTATAATTGAATCGGGAGTCTTCTGCAACCGACCGACCTAGGGGATCGATCCTGGCTGGGTCAGTCGAGTTGAAGTTCCCAAAACCGGAGGTCTCTGCATCCGACCGACCTAGGGGACCGACCCAGGGTGGGTCGGTCGGGTCAAGTAAAAAAATATGGGGCTTAAGCAGTAGACTATAGGGAGAGTAATGATGGGGAGAAGAAAATAATATGCACATAAGAACCTAAGAAAACAAGCTTAAGAGATGATGAGAAGTAAATGATTTTGTGATTAAGTATGAGGTGCAAGGAACTAGTAATTATACATTGGGAAACATAAAAGATGAAATGTGTTAGGTTAACTATAGAGAATTAACCGTCTGATGCTATGTATGTTATAGGACTCGTATAGTTGATTTCCAAAGAGGAGTCGGTGATCCGAAAGCGACGGTGAACGGTATGATTTTCTCAAGCCCTGTATGCTAACGAGGTTTCCTCGATTGTGTGTTTGTGTGTCTATGTGTTATCACCTAATCAAGATAAAAGGCACAAATCAGTTTATTGCACTTCTTGTGCTTGTAGTGTATTATTCCTTGTTGGAAAGTACTTGAAGTTTGTATAATTCATGAAGTGTATGATCATGGATGAAGTTCTTGATTGATTGGGTGCGAAGTGTGCTAACCCTGAAGTATTGAGAGAATGATTTCTCACTAACTCCCTAACTATGTACATTTCTAACTTTCAGAAATTGGTAAATTAGAGTATGTGAGAAGTCCGATAGAGTTTCGGCCACGCGTGAGAATGAGGAGGCAAAAGAGATTGTTTCCGAATTCTGGCCTAGCCTTCCCACCATGGTTCCGAACCATATGGTCGCAACCCGGGGAAGTAAGCCAAACTAAAGCCCGGTGGTGAGATTGTCTATCTCTGCCCGGAGGTCAATTAACCGACTTAACTAAAAGAATATTCAAGAGTAAGAATAATTGAGAAAGTAATGATCATGAATAGTAAGAGTCATATGGTCAAGAGATAAGAGTTAAGAACATCCGATTAACCCGGCTGAGTAACTAACTAACTTTGAGATAAGGCTAGAACTTGAGTAGAGAATCTCAAGGCCTTGATGATTATGATTCATTGCCTTTGCTTATGTTATGTCATATGTGGTGTGCTATCTTGCATGATTACTTTGTATTCTATCTTGCATGTTGTTTCAAATAAAACGAACTCCGTGTATGCGACCAAGTAGTTGGCATACCCTCGTTAACACGCGGGTATGCGAATTTCATGTCAGCAGTTGTGTTGAGCCCCTTTGGGGCCAATGTTTATTTTTCAGGTACTCGAGACTATTGATGGTCGAGATGCGACCGGGTTGTTAAGCTTTTGATAGTTAGAGAATTTTGGTAGTTTACTGAGTTGTACACGAGCGTGCAGCCCTTTTTGTCTAGCTGGTGTACTATGTAGTACACTCCTTTTTGGATTTTGGAAATTTTGTAATCATGTTGGATTCGAGAATTGATGTAATTAAACTATACACTTAGATACTCGGTAATCCATTGTGAAGGAAGTTGTTATGAATGTTTATAGGGAACTTGGTAATCATATTTATCAGACCGTAACTGTTTGTAGCTTAGGCCTTATTAGTCGCAAGGGCGGCTAACGACATTGTATCACCCTCCGATGGGTTTGAATTTCCGCTGCGATTAGTTTAATGACCGAGGCGATTAGGCAATGATTAAAGGTTTAGCTGTAGAGGTGTTACAAAAAGTGGTATCAGAGCGTGACTACGCTCTGATAGATAAAATTACCAAGTGTAGTGATTACCGAGTTAGGATCACAACCTGCAGTTTAGTAACGGAAAAGTAGATACCTAACTTAAATGACCGTTAATGATAACGGAAACCCTTTAACGTCTGAAAGGACGATACAATTGTTTGAAACCAAGACCTTGTGGTCACAGTACCTAATGTGAGTTAAATGCTTATTCAGATGTCAGGAAGAGGCCGTGGTCGAGGCCGAGGCCGTGGAGAGTCCGCTGACTAGCCGGGCACGGATAGCAGAGATCATCGCTGCCATGATAGCGCAGATGCTACCACAGGTCATAACGGCAGTTCAGCAGACCCAACAGAACCAACAACAACAAAAACAACAGCCCGACCCACCTCAACCCCGAGAACCAAATTGGGTGAAAGCCGTAGCTGATCTTCGACCCGCATGCTTCAAGGGCGAGAGCGACCCGGCTAAGCTCAAGGCTTATATCTCCGAGATGGAGACAACCTTTGAGACCCTCGAGGCTCCTACTGGAGTGAGGATGAGGATAGCCGCCTACTATCTGAAGGGTGCTGCCATGGACTGGTGGAAGCTAGTCAAGGGTGAGTACGTCGCCGACCCCGCATTCGACTGGAATGCCTTCACTTCTCTTCTCCGAGCCAAATACTATTTGGAGCATGTCAAGACGAAGAAGCGGCTCGAGCTTGATGCCCTGAAGATGACGGACAAGATGACCGTCGATGAGTATTACACCACCTTCACCTCTATCCTCCGACTGCTACCCGATCTAGGGTATACCGGCCAGGTCTTGGTCGACCGCTTCTATGGTGGCTTGAGCCATCACCTCCGGTATGGCATGGGTTACACCCGGTTTACCTTAATGTCGTAGTCAATACCAATTAACACCTTAATATGCAAGAGAAACCATCTGATATCCTATACTTCTGGAGTGTTACCATGCCGCCTCGAGAGTCGAAATTACCGTTCAGCTAAGGGACAAGGAGAACACGCTTAAGCGCAAGACTAGGGGCAAGGGTAACGGTTCTGATGAGCAGAATCAGAACAAGGGCTGGAAGAAAAAGGAGAAGTACACCCACGCGCCACAAAAAAGTACCCCCGGAGATAGCAGTGCCTATGCTGAGAAAGGCAAGGCAGCTGAGCCACTACAGCTTGCCTACTCTGCGCCGATGGCTGCGAAGCCGCTGAGATCTGACCCGCCTAAAGGTAAGACTCCGATTTTAAATCCATACTTTAATGAAATTATCACTAGCACACTGAGCACCACTAACTTCCAAACTTTAGGTTCTGGTTCCGGCTCGGGAAGAATCAATGACGGTCGTGCCTACAGTTGTAAATACTGCAAGAACGACCACCCCGACACAGATTACCAGGGTCGAGAGGTGAAGTGTTATAGCTGCCAAAAGATGGGTCACCGGTCTTATGAGTGCCCCAACAAGTCTAAGAGTAGCCACCAGAGCTACAAACAGCGAGAACGCAAGGAGGTTGCATCGGGAGATGCTCAGGCCCAGCAGACCTCGTAGGGACAGGGATCCCGAGGTGCACAGAAGGGCGCACCATAGAGGCAGCCAGCCTTGCACATCATCGACCGCGAGGGAACCGGTATGAAGTCCGGCCTAGGTACTAACTATTACCTTTAATCCTTGAAGAGCATGTCTAAAGTATTGAAGTGCCTGTTTGAGTGAATGCATGAATGAATAGAATCAAAGTATGAATATGAACATGAATTGAGCTAGTAAACCTAGAACTCATGTTAGATGAAATTTATAACCTTAGGGACTTTCGATATCTGTTACCCAATACCTTCAAACCCAAACCTAGGAGACACCAACATCACCACTCACCACATCACCGACGAGTAGTGTCAGGTTATCCGACAAGGTATGATTTTATTGAAAGGATACTTGACACCCGAAGCCCAGATCACCATCATCCGACGTTATAGTAAGCTAGTTGTGGGTCCAGGAGGATTTTACACACCCGAATTCCCCAGTGGAGCGAAGAAGAAGATGAAAATGATGTGCTTGGGAAAGATCTGGAATTTTTATACCAAGACATACCAACTGAAATACCCCAAACCCTGATATATTGTTTTAATACTAAACTATGGTATGTAAAGGCTAAAAAGTGCCTTAGAAACATCAGTGAACAATTTAAACCATAGTAAAATGCAATAAAGCACTAAGATACAGTTTGAGCAAAAACATGCTCTAAGCTAGGAGTGAACTTGGTTAGGACCCAAAGAGCCTACCAAGACTTAATAATATTCAATTATGATTTAATAAGGCTAATTAAGTCCTTAGGAAACTTTGGTAGACAGTTAAACCAAACAAAACACAAGAAAATACCTTAAAGTCAATAAGAGCAAAAATGTGCTCTAAGCTTGGGATAAATTTGTATAAGACCTAATGGTCATACATATACCTTATAAATAAGTTAATGAACATATTAAATCAATTACCAAAGAAAACAAAGCTTGAAAACAAGTTAAAACACAAAAAGTGCTTTAAGAAGTCTTAAAGCACGTTTTTGAAAAATTGTCTTGTAAATGAGTTTTGAGTGGCTAAATGTCCATCATTACTCTTTAATTAACATGTGTACTATATAGTATCACATTTGGAAGTCTATATCAATGGGAAATCAAAATTTTCACTTCTATGTGCCTTGTTTTTATGAATAGTAACTTTTATAAGCTAGTTTGTAACATATGTTATTATAAGTAAGTTAATTGGTCAACAAAGACCAAAACACCCTTCTTATTAAATGGGGGCCGGTTTTCATGGTGTGAGTCACCACCCTTGCTAGCACTTATCAAATAAATACATAAAGGATAAAGCAAGTTACTATTTGCTTTTAACAAATAAATATCTTAAGCTAGCTACTTACCTTCTCATTCTCTTCTTCCTTCTCATTTCACACGGTCTTCATTCTCTCCTCTTCTTCAAAAACGATGGGCTATAGTAGCCTCTCTTCTCCATCTTCATTTCCTTGCCAAATCCAACTCCATGCTCCAAATCAAATTCTAAGACCATATTTGTCTTAGTTAGACCAAGATCCACACTTCTATCTTTTCAAATCTTCAAGAACTAAATTTTGGTGCCATGGAGATTCACCATTGAAGGAGCTTGAGCTAATATTTTCACACCTTGTTGTCCTCCTTTGTTTCAAGGTAAGGAAACTCAAAGAAAAACCAAGTTCCCTCTCATTTTATACATGTCCAAAAATTCACCATTAATGGTGTCTTCTCTTGTTCTTCCATAGCTTCATTGCAATCTTCAAAGGGTTTGGAGGAGTCCTCTCTTGATGCTTATTCTAGCTCTCTTCCAATTCCAAGGTAAAACAATTACCTTAATGTGTTAAGACAATATATGTGCCTAGGGTTTGCAATGATATGAAGCATAATGCTTGAATACTCATTCTATTATTTGTACATTGTTTAGAAGTTGACAAACAACCAAACATCCTTATCGGTTTTACAAGGAAACAAGAAAGAAGTTTGTGAGGAAAAAGAGGTAAACAAACTATCTCAATGTAGTTTAAATGCCTTAGGGAAATGAGCTTGATTTGCTTAATAAAATACCTAAGGAGCCAATGGTGAATGATCTAGTAAAATGCTCTCAAAGAAACTATTACAGGGCATATGTGTTGTTGAGTGTACTTGCAGGTCAAAGGCAAATACAATGTGGGAAATTCAGTGTTTAAGGTTTATGCAATTTAAGGGCCTAAGAGCCATGTTATTTAAGGGCCTAAGTGCCAAGCAATTTAAGTTTATGCACTATATTGTGATGTAGTGTAAAATTTGGTGAATGTTGTGTGTGAGAATACTCTTGGTGGTTTTAGGTGTTCTTGAATGGAATAAGGTAAAAACCTAAGTGTTTGGATGTGAGAATATACAAGAGAAGCTATGGCAAAATTTAGTTGATGAACAAAGGAGTTCATGTGTTGTAATGAGATTTTATGACCTAGAAGGTGCTAGGAATGGTTAAGTGTGAAGATGGTGAATTAAGGTGTTCTTAAGTGTTAAGATGCCTTGGGCATAATCTTGGAGGATTTAGAAATCAGATGAGTGTTTTATACGCACCAAAGTTATGATATGTGAAGTATTAAGTCTTGTTAAAGTTTTGGTAAACAAAGGAAAAGTAATGCCTTGTGAAGGTCTAAGTGTAAACTTGTGGATATAGAAGGAGTTGTGTAATGGAGGTGTTTGTGAGAAATGATGCTTGGAGTAGATGTGATGGTGGTGAGAAAACATTTTAGTTAGTTGTTATCATAAGCATAAACCACCACTTAGGAACTTAGGGAAAAACATTACAAGTGTTAGGAATTTTGCAAGAATTTGAGTGAATGATCAAGGAGCTTGATGGTGGGTCAACTAATGAGTTTAATGGATGATTTAAGAGGGTGTTTAAGTGCCCAAATGGTGTTAGAACATATAAGGGAACTTGTGGAGGTGAAATACCCCAAACCTTGATATGTGGTTTAAATATTAAACTATGGTATGTAAAGGCTAAAAAGTGCCTTAGAAACATCAGTGAATAATTTAAATCATGGTAAAATGCAATAAAGCACTAAGACACAGCTTGAGCAAAAACATGCTCTAAGCTAGGAGTGAACTTGGTTAGGACCCAAAGAGCCTACCAAGACTTAATAATATTCAACTATGATTTAATAAGGCTAATTAAGTCCTTAGGAAACTTTGGTAGACAATTAAACCAAACAAACACAAGAAAATACCTTAAAGTCAATAAGAGCAAAAATGTGCTCTAAGCTTGGGAAAAATTTGTATAAGACCTAATGGTCATACCTATACCTTATAAATATGTTAATGAACATATTAAATCAATTACCAAAGAAAACCAAGCTTGAAAACAAGTTAAAACACAAAAAGTGCTTTAAGGAGTCTTAAAGCACGTTTTTGAAAAATTGTCTTGTAAATGAGTTTTGAATGGCTAAATGTCCATCATTACTCTTTAATTAACATGTGTACTATATAGTAACACATTTGGAAGTCTATATCAATGGGAAATCAAAAATTTCACATCTATGTGCCTTGTTTTAGTGAATAGTAACAAAAATGCTAGTTTATGACATAAGTCAATATAAGTAAATTAATTGGTCAACAAAGACCATGACTAGGCCTAAAACATTAAGGGGCCGGATTCTCCATGTGTGACTCACCACACTTGGCCAATCAAATAACTAAGGAAAGTAATAAAGCAAAAGAACTATTTACTTTAACATAAATATCTTCCAAAAGTAGAACTCATCTTCATTCTTTCATTTCCTTTCATTTCACACTTCGTCTCCTTCCTTCCCTTCTTGCTCTCTCCTCATGGTGATGCTACACACAGCACACACCAACTACCATCTTCCATTGCCAATATTTCCTAGCTCACTTAACCAATCAAAACAAAACACCACCATTCTCTTTGCTCATCAAGCTCTTCATTCTCCTATCTCTTAAAATTCCAAAGCCCCATTTGGTGCCTGGAGTTCCCCATTGAAGGAGCTTGAGCTTGTATTCCTACATATTATTGATCTCCTTGCTTCTAGTAAGGAATCTCCAAAGAAAATCATGTTTCCTCCCTCCATGTTTTTATCTTGACCGAGAATCACCATTAATGGTGCTCCATTGTGTTTGCTTTTTCTACTCCATTTGAATCTTTCAAGGACTTGGTGGAGTCCTCTCTTGATAGATATTCCAATTCCCTTCAAAGACCAGCTAAAACAACTATCTTAATGCTCTTTGAACAATGTAAAACCTAGGGTTTACAATGAGATTAAGCTTGGAGCTTGAATACTCATCACATTGTTTGTATAATGTTTAGAAGTTGACAAGCAACTAAGCTTAGCCGATTTTTAAACAAGGGACAAGGAGAACAAGAAAAACAAGTGGAAAGTCTTGAAAGAAAAGGTAAATGTGTTACTTAATGTGGTTTAAATGCCTTAGGAAAATGAGCTTGATTTGCTTAATAAAATACCTAAGGAGCCAATGGTGAATGACCTAGAGAATGCTCTCAGATTTTATTAAGGGCATATGTGGTTGTTGTATGTAATTGCAGGTTAAGGCATATATATGGTGGGAGATTCAGTGTTTAAGGTTATGCAATTAAGGGCCTAAGAGACATACACTAGTAGAAAAAAACATTTTAAATGACGACACTTAACCACGGTTAAATTAAAACCGTGGTTGAAAGTTTAATAAACCACGGTTTCTAGGGAAACCGTCATTTATAGTACACGCCGGAGAGAATAAAACCACGTTTTTTGGAGACCGTGGTATATAGTTAATTTATAACCACGGTTTGTAGGGCAACCGTCATTTATAGTACATGCCGGAGTGAATAACCACGGTTTTTTGGAGAACCGTGGTATATAACCGTCACGCGGAGAGAATAACCACGATTTTTTGGGAGAACCGTGGTATATAACCGTCACGCCGGAGAGAATAAAACCACGGTCTTTAAGAACCGTGGTATATAACCATCACACCGGAGAGAATAAACCACGGTTTTTTGGAGAACCGTGGTATATAGTCTGAGCGGAATTTTAATTTTTGGCCCAAATTAACGTGGCTCTTCTCTTCGGAATGTACTATAAATGACGGTTGCCCTACAAACCGTGGTTTATAAGTAAACAAAGAGAGCCGCGTTAATTTGGGCCGAAAATTAAAATTCCCGATCAGACTATATACCATGGTTTTTATAGAACCGTGGTATATAACCGTCACGCCGGAGAGAATAAACCACGGTTTTTAAAGAACCGTGGTATATAACCGTCACTCTCGAGAGAATAAACCACGGGTTTTGGAGAACCGTGGTATATAGTCTGAGCGGGAATTTTAATTTTCGGCCCAAATTAACACGGCTCTCTTGTTCTCTTATATATTTCTCTTACTGTAATTGCAACCCACACTGGCGAACAAGGATTGAACGCGCCTCTTCCTTATTCTCTTCACCTCCCGGTAATTTTTACAACCCACGCCGGCGAACATGGAACATGCTCTACGCCATCTCTTCAACCTCCCGGTAATTTCGCAAACCATACTAGTGAATAAGGAACATGCTCTATGCCATATCAACCGCACTGTAAATTTGCTACCCATACTGGCGAACAAGAAACATGCTCCTACCTCTCTCATTATCTTGTTTTCATGGTAATTTTTGCAACCCACACTGGCGAACAAGGAACGTGCTCTGCGTCTCATCCTCATGTTCACTCTTTGTAATTTTTGCAACCCCAGCCGGCGAACAACAAACATGCTCTACGCCGCATCCATTTTCTTCAACCTCACAGTAATTTTGGAACCCACCGGCGAACAAGGAGCATACTGCGCCTCCATTCTTCACTCACGATTTCGCAACCTTAATTCGCAAACAAGGAACATACATAATCTGGCATCTTCATTGTCTTGTATATGCGCTCTATTGAGATTTCCAGATTGAAGGCGAAGATTTGAAAAATTCATGGACTATAAACCACGGTTTCATGTATAACCGTGGTTTATTCATTGTTTTTTTCACCTTATATACCACGGTTTTTAGAATAACCGTGGTTTTCTCTCCGGCGTGACGGTTATATACCACGGTTCCCCAAAAACCGTGGTTTATTCTCTCCGGCATGTACTATAAATGACGGTTGCCCTACAAACCGTGGTTTATAACCGTGGTTTTTTTTACATTATATACCACGGTTTTTAGAATAACCGTCATATATTACTCACTATAAATGACGGTTTATAGAACCGTGGTTTTTATCTTCATTTAAAACCACGGTTTTGAACCGTGGTATATAATATTTTGGCATTTACGACGGCCGCAAATACCACGGTTTTTAACCGTGGTATATAAGCAAAATAACCGTGGTATATAATGTTTTTTCTACTAGTGTGTGAGAAGACCAAGCAATTAAGTTTATGCACTATATTGTAATGTAGTGTAAATTTGGTGAAGTTATGTGTGTGAGAAGGCTCTTGATGGATATAGGTGTTCTTGAATGTTTAATGGTGACAACCATGAGTTTTGGAATGATGATGTGCTAAGAGAACCCATGGCAAAATTTGTATAATGTATAAGGAGTTTTAAGTGCTTAAATGAACTTTGGTGAACTAGGAATTGTTAGGAATGGATAAATGTTTCACTAAGGAAGAAAACATGCATTAGGATGTTCTAGTGTGCTACAAGGATTAGGCATTATCTTGGAAGTTCTAGAAATACAATGAGTGTTTTTAGAATGTATTAAAGTCTTGGAGAAGTTTGTTTAAGGTTTAGGTAATGTTGATGAATAAGGAGGGAATGATGTTTTGGTAAGGTTGTAAGAAAGGAACTTTAAGAAGTCGAGAAGAAGAAGATTTGGTTAGTAAGAAAAGATGCTTGGGAGATGAAGTTGTGATGGTGAGAAAGCATCTTGGTATAGTGGTCATTATAGGTGAAACACCACTTAGAAAACCAAATGGAAAATGTTACAAGTGTTAAGAGACTTTGTAAGGAAATTGGGTAACAAGTTGAATAATGTTTTAAGGTGAATCAAAGTGATATTTTGGTATTAGAATATGCCTAAGTTCATGTGTGAAGTTTGGGTAATCAATGGGTGAAGAGAACAAGTTGAACAAGGCTTGAAAATGCATAAGGAGCATTTCTGTAGCTTTGGTCCGGGACTTAGTTAATGGTTGAAGTCCCGGACCACATATCAAAAAGGGGCCGAGGATTCTTGCAAGACTTGGTCCGGTACTTAGGTTATGTACAAAGTACCGGACCACCCCCTTAAATACCCCCGAGAGTTTTTGCCTAGAATGGTCCGGGACTTAGGACTTGCATGAAGTCCCGGACCACCCTGTTAAAAAAATAACCGAGAGTTTCTGTAAGTGTTGGTCCGGGACTTAAGGTAAGGACCAAGTCCCGGACCACTCTAAAAATATTGTTAAGGTATAAAAATGATGTGTAATGATGAGGATTGACAAGTAATGATATTATAAGATTGTTAAGGACATGCTAAGTGAGTTATAATGGCAATTTAGTGGGGGAAAAGTTGTATTAAAATGTAAAAGTAAAACAAGTTAAAATATGAAGTTATTTAACTAAGTTAATGGGGATAAGTTATAAGCATTAGACTTTAAACAATCATGTTACCCCGATGTTAATAAAAGTACACGTAATGTTATCAGTTGTTCGAGAATTGTTCGAGGAACATAAGTGGACATGATAAAGTGGACTCCGGTGACAGGTATGGTTTTCTTGCAACCTGTGTCCTACCGGATTACACCGGCTTGTATGCCAATGTGTTTTTCTGTATGTTTGCCACGTTATAAGATAAATCATGAAACGAGTTTACAGTCGTTATTGTTGTTGTATGTTTACGTGCCGATACCGGTAACCTCGAATGCGCTTGAAGGGCTAGTTAACCACTATTAGGTAAACGTAAGAGAACGGTATCCGGTGATAACGTTTCCGACCTAAGGAACGTTCTAACCACGACTATGCGTGAGTTAGTTATGTGATGTTTGTGTGTGATGTTTTGTGTGAATGTATGACTCTCCCTTCCCTTGTGTGTGTCTAACAAGACTTAACCCAATGTTGTGGTTGTTTAATTAAGTTCAATGTTGAACTTCTAACAAGTGCTAACGGGGGAAGTGAGGAGTCCGGTCTGTTCCGGCCACGCGTGTGAGTATGGGGGTCATTGTCATATCAGGTTCGATCCTCTCTGTATGTTATGGTTGTTTTCCAATTTGGTTTCCAACCTTCCCTTTAGCTTAACCAAGGCTATTACTGACTCACGTCGGGCCACAGGGGCATACTATGTTATGTTTGTTCGGTGTGCTTGGATCACTATATCCGAGACACCTTGTGTTAAGTTATCCGTTCATTTAACGAGACGGTAACGAGTTATGTAACGAGCTTATCATGAGACTGGCAACATTCTCTAGGCTCACCAGTGTATTAACAATGTTTGGGTCGGTTCCTAAGAGAACCATTCCCGTTATGTTATGTGATGTTGTAATGCAATTTCTATTGCGATGTTATTATGTGCACGTTGAAATGTGAAAGTGTTGTTATGTGTTGTTATGGGATGCATGTTATATGTTGTAAAATGTGGAGTATGTGGATCATGGATATGAATCCCAGTTTGTGATAAGAGGCGTTTAAGGATAACCCGAATAACGGGTAAGTGTCGTCTATTAAGGAAGTAGCTCCATTAGAGGAGAAACACTCTAGGGATAATGAATACCATGAGTGACCGATCAAATAAGGATGTATTATCCGTTTATTGAGCCCATTGAGGCGAAATGTTGTGTGTTGTGTGTTTACAGTTGCATGCACGATTTAAATATAATCAACCACATGCTAAGACGACAATTAGTTGTGCGTGGCCCGGTAGCATGTGGGCTGCGGGATTACCATACCAGCAAAGGTGTTGAGCCCCTTGGGGGCCACCCTTTCTCTTCTTTTCCTATTTCAGGTACGAAGTGCTGGAAGCCGTTCGAGAGTAGGACGGGTAGTCGTTGTACATGGGAAATCATTTAAGTGTATATATACAGTAGGCGTAGTAAGACCGAAATTGTTATCGGCATCAATTAGTGAATACTCGGTACAGTTGAAAGGTGTATGTTGTTATTGCTGTTAATGGAAAGGGATAGTAATGTGTAGTCGCTCGGGAATTTAGCCCATCAGACCGGTACAATGTATATGTATTAGCCTTGTTAGCCACGTGGGTGGTTAACGACGTGTAACACCAAGAAGTTAAGTAATGTGTTGAAGTTTGTTTTCCGCTGCAGTTTGTTGTTAAGTGTGTATGTTGTTGGATGGGGTGTTACAGGAGGAGTTTGGAATAAGATAGGCATTTTTAGGAGAGGTTCTGCAGCTGACCTACCCAGGGGACCGACCCCAGTCTGGGTCGGTCGGGCTAAAAATAGTGAACTCGGATGCTCTCTGCACCGACCCCCCCAAGCGACCTACCCAGGGTGGGTCGGTCGGCCTTTGTAAAAAAAATTAAAATTCCCTTTTCCGCCTGTTACCGTGGTCTTCGTGGTCTGCCCTTCCGCGCGTTATGCTGTTCGCCCCCTCCTTCTCCCCCTTCCCGCTTCCGTTCCGTCCGCTGCTTTCCTGTTTCCGGTTCCCCTGCCCTGTCCTGCGGGGCTTGTTTCGTTCCTGCTGTTCTCCGGTTGTTTCCGCCCTCTTCGTGGGTTCCGCATGCCTTCCCGTCGGTCCCCGTTGTCGTCCCCTGTGCCCTCCCCCCTTCCTCCTGTGCACGTTTATTTCCCTCCTCCCGCGGGGTAAGTATGGTAATTAACCGACGTTACTAATTGGTATAGGAGTTGCATTCAATGGAAAACAAATGCAGGAGGGACCAAGGTATGGTTTTCTTGCAACCTGTGTCCTACCGGATTACACCGGCTTGTATGTCAATGTGTTTTTCTGTGTGTTTGCCACGTTATAAGATAAATCATGAAACGAGTTTACAGTCGTTACTGTTGTTGTATGTTTACGAGCCGATACCGGTAACCTCGAATGCGCTTGAAGGGCTAGTTAACCACTATTAGGTAAACGTAGGAGAACGGTATCCGGTGATAACGTTTCCGACCTAAGGAACGTTCTAACCACGGCTATGCGTGAGTTAGTTATGTGATGTTTGTGCGTGAATGTATGACTCTCCCTTCCCTTGTGTGTGTGTCTAACAAGACTTAACCCAATGTTGTGATTGTTTAATTAAGTTCAATGATGAACTTCTAACAAGTGCTAACGGGGGAAGTGAGGAGTCCGGTCTATTCCGGCCACGCGTGTTAGTATGGGGGTCGTTGTCATATCAGGTTCGATCCTCTCTGTATGTTATGGTTGTTTTCCAATTTGGTTTCCAACCTTCCCTTTAGCTTAACCAAGGCTATTTTACTGACTCACGTCGGGCCACAGGGGCATACTATGTTATATTTGTTCGGTGTGCTTGGATCACTATATCCGAGACACCTTATGTTAAGTTATCCGTTCATTTAACGAGACGGTAACGAGTTATGTATTGGGCCTATCATGAGACTGGCAACATTCTCTAGGCTGCAAGTGAACTGACTATGTTAGGGCCGGTTCATAAGGGGAACCGTACCCGTTATGTTAAGTATTGTTGTTATGATGCAATATCTACTGTGATGTTATTATGTGCACGTTGAAACGTGAAAAGTGTTGTTATGTGTTGTTATGTGATGGATGTTATATGTTATAAAATGTGTAGTATGTGGATCATGGATATGAATCCCAGTTTGCGATAAGAGGCGTTTAAGGATAACCCGATTAATGGGTAGTTGTCATCTATTAAGGAAGTAGCTCCATTAGAGGAGAAACACTCTAGGGGTAATGAATACCATGAGTGACCTATCAAGTATGGATATGCTAACCGTTTGTCGAGCCCATTGAGGCGGAATGATTCGTGTTGTGTGTTTTAAGTTACATGCATGATTTAAATATAATCAACCGCATGCTAAGACGACAATTAGTTGTGCATGGCCCGGTAGCATGTGGGTTGCGGGATTCCCATACCAGCAAAGGTGCTGAGCCCCTTGGGGGCCACCCTTTCTCTTCTTTTCCTGTTGCAGGTACAAGCAGCTGGAAGCCGTTCGAGAGTAGGACGGGGTAGTCGTTGTACATGGGTAATCATTTAAGTTGTATATATACAATAGGTGTAGTAAGACCGAAATTGTTATCGGCATTAGTTTGTGAATACTCGGTACAGTTGAAAGGTGTATGTTGTTTCTATTGTTAATGGAAGGTTCAGTAATGTGTAGTCGCTCGGGAATCTAGTCCATCAGACCGGTACAATGTATATGTAATAGCCTTGTTAGCCACGTGGGTGGTTAACGGCGTGTAACACCAACGAGTTAAGTAATGTGATGAAGTATATTTTCCGCTGCAGATTGTTGTTATGTGTTTGTTGTTGGATGGGGTGTTACAAAAAGTGGTATCAGAGCGAAGTATCGCTCTGATGACTGAATTACCAAGCTTAGGAAGTACCGAGTTAGGATTTTAGTACCTTGGGTTAAGGGTTGAGTGATAGCGTGAGAGATACGCTAGTTAGGTATTACCAGTGTGTACTGGAAACCTACAATATCCTTCCCGCCCTCCACAAACCCTGTTTTATAACTCAGGGAAAAACGCCAGAGAGATGAAAGTCCCCTCATACTCGGGAATACCCGATCTGGCTGTTATTCGGTACCTCTAAAGGTACGGAGAATCTGTCATACGGTAGATCCCGAAAACTGGGAATCCCGGGGACGGTTTCCATCTGAACAATGTTAACCGCATTTCATAGCGAATAATGAAGAATTTTGTGCATAAGAGAATAGAATTTCCGGCAACCTGGGTCGACATGCCGAGCAGTCGAGGATAACCAGCTTGCAACGCACCGACCGTGCAACAGGCAAGAAGTGGATTAATGAAACCCAAGACGAGTGTCTACGGAACCACAGTTGTTAAGTGATTCACCAACGGTATACCAACCGACAAAGGAACTATAACGTAGTGCCCAAATAAGAGACAAGCCTCAGTAACCACGACAAATGCGTGGAATGGGCTACGAAGAGGATACAATACAAAAGAAAAGGGGTCTCCATAATGGGAAACACCCTAGTTAATGATTATCATGTGAAGACAGTGAGAAGTCACCCAGAGGATTTATTGTCAAGACAGTAAGATCAGTGAGGGCCAACAAGGCCACTGATGACAGTGCGGGTAAAAACAATACCGCAACCGGTAAGTGTTGAACCGATAGCCAGTTAGCATGGCGCACTTGCCATAGCAAGTGCTGCTATAACAGGGCTGTTCAGGAAGTTTAATGAATACGAAGTACTTGGCAAAGTACCATGAAGTTAGGTGAGATCATCATAACAGTGGAAGGGCTTGTTAGCCTAACCTCTGTAATTGGAAGTACACCAGTCAGCAAGAAGCTAGATTGGTCAAGGCAAAAAGGCATTGTAAAATCATGAGAATTTTTCTTTAAACTCAGATTTATTTCAAACTCTTTTCTTTCAAAACCAGATTTCCTTTCAAACCAATACTTCTTCTAACCTTCTTCTAAACCAAACCAGTAAAACCAAGGGCAGTTGATAAAGGTACAACAGTGGATAAAATTTCCCTCGATTAAGTTCGGGAAGCATGGAATGAATATTGTCACGGGACAATACAAGGGAGTTGACAACAGAATACTTCACCTAGGCGTGTGACGGACACTACAAGTGTACCAGCTGAAATGTGGGACGACCGCACTCCGATAGGAGCTTGTGGGCCTGACAGACCTACGTATGGGTTAGTTGGGCAAGTAGCGATGTATCAGTATGGTACCCCACATATGTATACGAGTAGAGTCCGAAACACGGGAAGTAGTCGACTCCGTACTACGGTCAGCAGCATAAGTCAAACAAGAGCAACCGATTACCAAGAATGGTTAAAGTAAAGGAACTCAGTTAAGTTAACGAGACTAAAGGAATTAGTGAATTCATTTCAAGGAAATGTTTAAAAGTCAGGAGGTGCGAAGTGCACCAACTGTAATGTAAAGACATCGTATATGTCTTAAGGACCCTCAGGGATAAGCATGATAGCTGGAACGGTGACCCAGCCTATACATGGCAAGGCAGATGTCTAATATGGACACATTAATGTGCAATGAATGGGATGAAACTCCCTGAATGAGTACCTACACTACAAGGGAATGCTGATCTTCACGGAAGAAGATAATAAGCCAGTTAAGAACGCAAACGGTGTGGCTAACTCGATATATCAATAAGTGCGAACCAGATGTAATGGCATGACTTAGCAACACCCAGGAGCAATCCTTGAAGGGTGTTCGCATCAGCAATTGTTGCACGAAATGACATGACAGAAACACAAGGGTTGAAACTAACACCCAGTTTAGACATAAGTTGTCAGGAGATGGACTGGCAATCCTAAGGGGCATCCCGTGAAAGGAAACGTGATGCAACGACCTTGTCATGGAGCTCAATATAATATCCAAACCATATAATGTTGTACAGAGAAGTACATGTGTGTGGACAGCATACAATGAGCGCAGCTCAAGGCAAATAAAGCTTATAAGCCACAAACAAGATATGTTATATAAATTTAATCGATTGCAGAAGTTTATGTTATATAAGTGAATGGAGTAGAGAACGAACCACTGCATTAAGAGTGGGGATACCTCTCGGTATGTGTACCAAGCTCAAGAAATACGTTAAGGATGGACGATATTGTTATTGAAAGAGAGCAGTTAGCTTAGTAACATGTGTGTATAAAGTGAAACACCGAGCTGAATAATACCGGCTTGTGACTTGAATGATCAATGCTCAAGGAGCATTCGGTAGTCATCCAAATGAATGACGAACCATAGTGTGAATAATGTAAGTATATGTGTGGAAGTTAATGTGACAGTGAATACCATGTAAGTTAGTGTTATGCAATGAGTAACAGCACGGTTCACACCAAGCGACCGTTGCATAAGTATTGTTGAATAATAATGTGGCAGATGAGACCAGTTATGAGTTAAACTCAGTGGAGATGCAAGGTAAGTGATGTTAAACAGACTGGGCAATAAGCCAGTGGTAGGTACTATGTGATGAGGAACTCAGTGTAAATTCCATGGTGAGTCGCATACGAGATTTACTGTCAAGAGTTTACGCCTCTGCACTTTGTATGTCTGAGTGTTTTGGTATTGCATTTGAACAGTAATGATCGAGTGCGATAGAAGGGGTTTTGGAAATGTTAATTGTGGTGGAAACAGAAAACGGCTTATAACGCCATAGTGATTGATGCATAGGAAATGCAAAGACATACCATGAAAGGGTACTTGTACAAAACCAAATGTGGAGGCATGATTAAGAATAAGGGACTACAGTAGCACTGAATACCAAATATTGGTATAGAATATACCCCAAATGTTGGGTAATAACTAAGAGAGCACTACACACTAGGTAGTAGCTCAATCTCAACTGACAGTAAGTTGGAAGGAAACAAGTCAATCAGTGTGAAATACGTAACAGTATATACAGTCAATTATTATGGAAGTGGATAGAAAGTTTATAACTCACCGAATTCGCTCACGGTAAGAGATACCACGCGTCGGTTTAGAAACCATTATTACCAAGATAAAGGTGATATATGTGAGATGTACAATACAGTGAGAACAATGAATGGGGCAAACTAAGCCCTACAGTTGTCAGAGTTGCGCAGTAGACGCTAGTGAACCAGTGAGTCAAGTGTACAATGTGCATAGTGAATATGAGTAAACGGCTAATTATTAGTGCCTAGAACCCTCACAGGCCAGAACCGAAACCAGTTAAGAGTTTAAACAAACTCCAATGAGAATTCTTGGTTTAGGGACTAAACCCCCAATATGGTTAAGATCCTCTAATCGGAATGCATTGTATAATAGACCGCGTGGAAGTTAAAACACTTCACGACGGCAGAACATTTTAAGCCAAGGTTTAGTGATTGATTACGTGGGCGTAATCCCTTTTAAGGGGGGTAGAGCGCAAAACCACTTAGTGTGTATTACCGTACAAGTGTACGTGACTTATGTTGTGCATAGCACAAATAATTTGTTTTGATTATTGGTGCGTGTGTTACGTAAACATACGCATTCATTCATGGTTTAATTGTGGTAATTTCGCACAGAAGATGTGAATACCATTGTGATAAGTGTGTTGATTTATTAACAGTTGTGTGTGATAGTACAAGTGTGGGGAGTAGAGAAACTCCCGGGGAACAAAACCCCGACAGTGTATAAATGTGAAACTGGGTGTTGTATTTTGATAAAATATATGTGTATATATACTATATAGTGATTCATGAAAGGGTATGAGACCGATATAAAACCTAATGAGAATAAGATTCCATAGGCAACGGGATTAAAGTGAATGGAGATAACTGATAGACGGAGTTCTATCCCTTGGAGATGTATGATTATGATTAGAATGATTAAAAAGATAGAAAATTGGAAATGAGTGATTTATTTGATGGTTGAAAATGAAGTGGGAGGTGGAACTTGATTTGCATGCGATCAAGGGAAGCCGAACACAAATTGGGTGGAAGGATAGTTCAACACTGATGCTGATCACATCAGGGTTGGATGACTCTTGAAGCTCCCTATAAGTGGTCACAAATAACCACGCTAAGAAAAGAAGCAAAGAGCATAAGTTGGACTTGGAGTTGTGTGTTTTCAAAAGGATTTTCAATTGGTACTTATAAAACGTCAATAGATACTTTACATAATTAAAGTTCTCTTACTTAACCTCACAAAAAAAATTCAAATTTAAGTGATTGTTTTGATCTCCCAAAGGCACGGGGACGGAAGGTGTCCATCGCGACCGGGTTCTGCGGGATCACAGTGTATATCAAAGATATTTTTGATTGTTATACATGCTATGACATGTTGTGTGGTATGTGTAATAAATGTTATTTTGACTTTGATTTCCTAAAGTGTATGCTATCAAGACCTGTGAGTCTAAATGTTGTTGTGTTACATAGACCTATGTGTCTAAAGGCTGTTATGTTATCAAGACCTATGTGTCTAAATGTTGTTATGTTACCCAAGACCAGAGAGTCTAAGGGTTGTTATGTATGTGCCAATATTGTTAAGATACCCGAACCATTGAGTCCGAGGTTATCATGTGAATATGTTATGTTATGTATGGATGTGAATGTGTTGCCCGGACCATCAAGTCCGAGGGTGTGTTGTAAAATATGTTTGGGTTAAGGAAGTTTATTTCCAAGTGATTCCTGTGTTCTAATCTAATGATGTGTGGGAAGTGTGAACTTCGAGGACGAAGTTCTTTTAAGGGGGGTAGATTGAAATACCCCAAACCCTGATATATTGTTTAAATACTAAACTATGGTATGTAAAGGCTAAAAAGTGCCTTAGAAACATCAGTGAACAATTTAAACCATAGTAAAATGCAATAAAGCACTAAGATATAGTTTGAGCAAAAACATGCTCTAAGCTAGGAGTGAACTTGGTTAGGACCCAAAGAGCCTACCAAGACTTAATAATATTCAATTATGATTTAATAAGGCTAATTAAGTCCTTAGGAAACTTTGGTAGACAGTTAAACCAAACAAAACACAAGAAAATACCTTAAAGTCAATAAGAGCAAAACTGTGCTCTAAGCTTGGGATAAATTTGTATAAGACCTAATGGTCATACCTATACCTTATAAATAAGTTAATGAACATATTAAATCAATTACCAAAGAAAACCAATCTTGAAAACAAGTTAAAACACAAAAAGTGCTTTAAGGAGTCTTAAAGCACGTTTTTGAAAAATTGCCTTGTAAATGAGTTTTGAGTGGCTAAATGTCCATCATTACCCTTTAATTAACATGTGTACTATATAGTATCACATTTGGAAGTCTATATCAATGGGAAATCAAAAATTTCACTTCTATGTGCCTTGTTTTTATGAATAGTAACTTTTATAAGCTAGTTTGTAACATATGTTATTATAAGTAAGTTAATTGGTCAACAAAGACCAAAACACCCTTCTTATTAAATGGGGGCCGGTTTTCATGGTGTGAGTCACCACCCTTGCTAGCACTTATCAAATAAATACATAAAGGATAAAGCAAGTTACTATTTACTTTTAACAAATAAATATCTTTAGCTAGCTACTTACCTTCTCATTCTCTTCTTCCTTTTCATTTCACATGGCCTTCATTCTCTCTTCTCTTCTTCAAAAACGATGGGCTATAGTAGCCTCTCTTCTCCATCTTCATTTCCTTGCCAAATCCAACTCCATGCTCCAAATCAAATTCTAAGACCATATTTGTCTTAGTTAGACCAAGCTCCACACTTCTATCTTTTCAAATCTTCAAGAACTCAAATTTGGTGCCATGGAGATTCACCATTGAAGGAGCTTGAGCTAATATTTTCACACCTTGTTGTCCTCCTTTGTTTCAAGGTAAGGAAACTCAAAGAAAAACCAAGTTCCCTCTCATTTTATACATGTCCGAAAATTCACCATTAATGGTGTCTTCTCTTGTTCTTCCATAGCTTCATTGCAATCTTCAAAGGGTTTGGAGGAGTCCTCTCTTGATGCTTATTCTAGCTCTCTTCCAATTCCAAGGTAAAACAATTACCTTAATGTGTTAAGACAATATATGTGCCTAGGGTTTGCAATGAGATGAAGCATAATGCTTGAATACTCATTCTATTATTTGTACATTGTTTAGAAGTTGACAAACAACCAAACATCCTTATCGGTTTTACAAGGAAACAAGAAAGAAGTTTGTGAGGAAAAAGAGGTAAACAAACTATCTCAATGTAGTTTAAATGCCTTAGGGAAATGAGCTTGATTTGCTTAATAAAATACCTAAGGAGCCAATGGTGAATGATCTAGTAAAATGCTCTCAATGAAACTATTAAAGGGCATATGTGTTGTTGAGTGTACTTGCAGGTCAAAGGCAAATACAATGTGGGAAATTCAGTGTTTAAGGTTTATGCAATTTAAGGGCCTAAGAGCCATGTTATTTAAGGGCCTAAGTGCCAAGCAATTTAAGTTTATGCACTATATTGTGATGTAGTGTAAAATTTGGTGAATGTTGTGTGTGAGAATACTCTTGGTGGTTTTAGGTGTTCTTGAATGGAATAAGGTAAAAACCTAAGTGTTTGGATGTGAGAATATACAAGAGAAGCTATGGCAAAATTTAGTTGATGAACAAAGGAGTTCATGTGTTGTAATGAGATTTTATGACCTAGAAGGTGCTAGGAATGGTTAAGTGTGAAGATGGTGAATTAAGGTGTTCTTAAGTGTTAATATGCCTTGGGCATAATCTTGGAGGATTTAGAAATCAAATGAGTGTTTTATACACACCAAAGTTATGATATGTGAAGTATTAAGTCTTGTTAAAGTTTTGGTAAACAAAGGAAAAGTAATGCCTTGTGAAGGTCTAAGTGTAAACTTGTGGATATAGAAGGAGTTGTGTAATGGAGGTGTTTGTGAGAAATGATGCTTGGAGTAGATGTGATGGTGGTGAGAAAACATTTTAGTTAGTTGTTATCATAAGCATAAACCACCACTTAGGAACTTAGGGAAAAACATTACAAGTGTTAGGAATTTCGCAAGAATTTGAGTGAATGATCAAGGAGCTTGATGGTGGGTCAACTAATGAGTTTAATGGATGATTTAAGAGGGTGTTTAAGTGCCCAAATGGTGTTAGAACATATAAGGGAACTTGTGGAGGAGTTTGGAATAAGATAGGCATTTTTAGGAGAGGTTCTGCAGCCGACCTACCCAGGGGACCGACCCCAGTCTGGGTCGGTCGGGCTAAAAACTGTGAACTCAGATGCTCTCTGCACCCGACCCACCCAAGCGACCTACCCAGGGTGGGTCGGTCGGCCTTTGTAAAAAAAAATTAATTAAATTTTAAGAATGTTAAGTGGTATTAGTGGTATGCCATTAAGAGAGTATTGATGATTAGAAAAATAATTATAAAAGGACTTAAGAGATTAAGTTAAGTAAGATGATTTAAATGTTTAAGGTTATAAAATGAAATGTAATGAGGGGATTGTTAGGTAATGATGTTATAAGGTTGTTTAAGACATATTAGGTGGGTTATAATGACAATCAAGTAGGTGAAAAGTTGTAGTAAAATGTGAAAGTAAACAAGTTAATAATGTGAAGTTATTTAACTAATCGACGGGGTAAGTACGGTAATTAACCGACGTTACTAATTGTGTATAGGAGTTGCATTCAATGGAAAACAAACGCAGGAGGGACCAAGGTATGGTTTTCTTGCAACCTGTGTCCTACCGGATTACACCGGCTTGTATGCCAATGTGTTTTTCTGTGTGTTTGCCACGTTATAAGATAAATCATGAAACGAGTTTACAGTCGTTACTGTTGTTGTATGTTTACGAGCCGATACCGGTAACCTCGAATGCGCTTGAAGGGCTAGTTAACCACTATTAGGTAAACATAGGAGAACGGTATCCGATGATAACGTTTCTGACCTAAGGAACGTTCTAACCACGACTATGCGTGAGTTAGTTACGTGATGTTTGTGCGTGAATGTATGACTCTCCCTTCCCTTGTGTGTGTGTCTAACAAGACTTAACCCAATGTTGTGATTGTTTAATTAAGTTCAATGATGAACTTCTAACAAGTGCTAACGGGGGAAGTGAGGAGTCCGGTCTGTTCCGGCCACGCGTGTGAGTATGGGGGTCGTTGTCATATCAGGTTCGATCCTCTCTGTATGTTATGGTTGTTTTCCAATTTGGTTTCCAACCTTCCCTTTAGCTTAACCAAGGCTATTTTACTGACTCACGTCGGGCCACAGGGGCATACTATGTTATGTTTGTTCGGTGTGCTGGGATCACTATATCCGAGACACCTTATGTTAAGTTATCCGTTCATTTAACGAGACGGTAACGAGTTATGTATTGGGCCTATCATGAGACTGGCAACATTCTCTAGGCTGCAAGTGAACTGACTATGTTAGGGCCGGTTCATAAGGGGAACGGTACCCGTTATGTTAAGTATTGTTGTTATGATGTTAGTGCTGTTTTGATCGTCAAACTCAGTTTCAAACTGACAAGTACAAAAAGACCAATCCCTGAAGACGCGGTCAGTCCTAAACCAAGAGAGCAAAGAGAGAAGATAGAAGATATTAAGTAAGATTTTATCTATCTATTAAAGATAAATAAAATCTTCAATAGCGATATGTAACTCAACAACTCGATATCTATAAAGGGAGCGGAGATACTAGGGTTAGAAGTTAAGGTTTTACAAATAAGAAAAACTGAGTGGGAAACACGGGAAATACAAGAGGGATTCTTATGTGAGGCGATTCGCAGCAATTATAATATCAATCTGGGTTTATAACCTGAAGCTGTTCACGGGGTAGAACTTCAGGGGCTAGGAATTGTGGGATAGTCGCTACTAGACGTGAGCTGAGTAATAGTACTCGTGATAACATTAGGGAGTGCAAGTTGTACGTGATTAACTTGTATCAGGTGTGATAGGTGCTTTAATATTAAAGTCAGTTAAGTTCTTTAGTATTTCCAATTCTCTGTTCTTCATCAGTCTGATACTAAGACGCATTGTACACCAGCGGTAGGATTCTACAATTGGTATCAGAGCAAGGTTACCCTCATTTTGAAGAAACTTCTTCAGGGTAGATCGAGATGAATTCCTACAACGTCAAACCTCCTAAGTTGACGAAGTTCAACTACACCAGCTGGTGTGAACAGATGGAAGATCAACTGATATCCATCGACCTACAATTATGGGACGTGGTCACTGATGGCGACCTAAAACCCAAGTTCGAGGATAACGGAGTTACCAAGGAGAAACCTAGGGCCAGCTGGAGTGAAAGCGACAACAAGATGATCAGTAAGAACAGACAAGCACGAAGGGTTATAATGTCATCGTTGTCAGACTCAGACCAACAAAAGGTGTTAGGACTGCGCACCGCTAAAGAAGTATGGGAGTTCCTCAAAACCGCATATGCGGGAACTGATTCAGTGAAAAAGGCTAAAGGAAAGCAGCTTAAAAGACAGCTTGATAATTTCAAGATGTCAGACAGTGAGACCATATCTGAGACACTGGAGAGATTCGACAAGATTTTGTGTGAGCTCAAGGCTGTCGGGGTGACTCTTGACAATGATGTGGTGAATGAGAGATTTCTGGATAGTCTCGATAAAGACTGGCTGAACTTTGCCACATTGTTGGAGACCACGAAGGATTTGCCAAAATTATCTTTTGAAGAGATGGGCTCAGAACTGACAGTATACGAGGGAAAGATGAGAGGGGAACTGGCAATTCCAGGGGTGAATAAAGACCTGGCACTGAAGGCCAACAAAGTATCAAATGATAAAGAGAAGGAAAGTGGGAATACTGATGAGGATGAGGAGATTACCATGATTGCCAATGGAATTAGGAAGATATTCGGAGGAAAGCGAGGGTCGGGGTCTAGATTTGATAAAACTAAAGTCAAGAAAGACCAGATCATATGCTTTAGGTGCAATAAACCGGGACATGTGGTCAAAGATTGCACATTAAAACCGAAAGAAAATTTTCATGACAAAGTCAAGAAGTTTACTGAAGCGGTAGCTGCAGCTTGGGGGCAAGACGTCTCAGACACAGACTCAGAAACAGAAGAAACAGCTGAAGTGTGCATGACGGTCGTGGTCGAGGAAGATGAAGAAGTAAGCGTAGCATCAGACAAGGATTACTGTATGATGGCTAGTGAAGACTGGAAGAAGGTACTTGAAGCAGATGAGGTAAGTCCTGAACTCGTTGAAAGTGCTTTCAATTCCTTATCTAAAAAGGAAATCTTTAACTTACTAACTACTACTGTTGTTAAAATTAAACTGCTTGAATCTAAGTCGTCTAAATTAGAGGTGCCTAAGGAACCTGTCGTGGAAAACCAAGTTAAAAAATTCCCTCAAATCAAGTTTGTAAAACCCTTGGTAGAAAGGATTGAATGTTTACCTAAATGGGCACAAATTGAGTTTAGGTCTCTTTAGAAAGGCTGTGAGAATACGAAGAAAGAAAATGAAATTTTGACAAACAAGTTATCAGGAATCTCTAGAGAAAAATAAATAGATTCCCATCAGAATCCAGTTTGGTATACAGGAAAAGCCGATCTAACACAAATGTTGACTGGAAAGAAAAGAGTAGAAACATCGAACTCATCAAATATATATAAAACTCCTAGTTCTCAAAACTCTAGAACTAAGTATTTTTGTCAGTTTTGTCATAAGCATGGTCATAGTATAGGGTTTTGTAGAGCCTTGAACTCTAGACATACCTCTCGTACATCCAGAGTCCATTCCCAGTATAGAACTGACCAAATCAGAGACAGTTCTTCGTATCGAAAGAAAACCACGATTAGACAGGTTTGGGTACCTAAAACTAACAAGTAATTACTTGATCATAGGCACTAACAGCTGCACAACACGACAATTGGTGGCTGATGGACAGCGGCTGTTCAAGACATATGAGTGGTGATAGAAGAAAATTTAATACTCTAGTTGAACAACGAGGAGGTAAAGTAACCTTTGGCAACAATGGGAAAGGTAGAATAATCGGAATTGGGACAATTGGAAAAGAACATTGCATTGATAAAGTTAGTCTGGTAGAGGGCCTCAGTCATGATCTACTTAGCGTCTCACAAGTTTGTGATAAAGGTCCATCCGAGGTTGTGTTTGATTCTAACGGTTTTCAGATACGTAACAAGGCAACACAGGAAGTTTTGCTCCAAGGTTGTAGAGTAGGCAATCTCTACATGGTAGACGTTAGTGATCAGAATGATTTATCATGTCTCACGGTCAACGAGGAGGACGCATTGCTGTGGCATCGAAGGCTGGGGCATGCACATCATCGGTTAATCAATAAACTCAGGATAAAGGGTTTGGTGCATGGACTGCCAGAAAAGAAACTTGATCATAGCACGATTTGTCAAGATTGTGCCTTGAATAAGCTTACACATGTTTCACACAAGTCTAAGGGTATGGTCAGCAGCACAAAAATTCTAGATCTACTACACATGGATCTAATGGGGCCTATGAGAGTACGAAGTAGGTCTGGAAAGAGATACGTTTTGGTGGTTGTCGATGACTACTCAAGGTATACTTGGACTATTCTGCTTCATCACAAGGATCAGGCTTTTAATGAGATCAAGAACCTGATCTTACAACTTCAGACTCAAACTGAGAGTACGGTAAAATGCATACGTACTGACCAGGGAACAGAATTCCTTAATCAGAGAATGTCTCAGTTCAGTACTGATACTGGAATAACCCATACTTACTCTGCAGCCAGAACACCCCAGCAGAATGGTGTTGTAGAACGCAAGAATAGGACTCTCCAGGAGATGGCTCGTACTATGCTGAACAGCAGTGGACTTTCATCTAGCTTTTGGGGGGAAGCTATCAATTCTGCTTGCTACATACTCAACAGAGCTCTTATCCGACCCATACTACTTAAGACCCCTTACGAATTGTTCAAAGGACGTAAACCATCTATTACACATCTTAGAGTGTTTGGATGCACATGTTATATTCATAACAATGGGAAAAATCGATTGGGAAAATTCGATAAGAGAAGTGATATTGGAGTTTTCCTTGGTTACGCTATGAAGAGCAAGGCATATCGGGTTTTCAACAAACGGACTCTTGTGGTAGAAGAATCCACAAATGTAAAGTTTGATGAGAACAATTTTGGAGGAAGGTCAAGCCAAGGAACAGTCGAGGATCTATTTCAGGCTAAAGATGGAATCGCTTCACTTGACGATAGTTCAGGAGGTGATTCAGAAGAAGAACTTACTCAAGCTGAAACATTACCTCCATCAGCTCCGAACTCAGAACAGCCTCCGACTGTACCAATCGACACTAATGCTTCACAACGACAGTCAACAGAAGCACCTCATCGCTTGACGGCTAGGAATGCTCCAGGCATTGACATCACAAACATTCTGTCAGACTTGGACACAGGAGTAAGAACTCGATCTACCACACAAAACTTCTGCGCCTTCTTTGGTTTTGTTTCTACAACAGAACCTAAAACTGTGAAAGAAGCATTGGAGGATGAGAGCTGGATCAATGCCATGCATGAGGAGCTGAATGAGTTTGTGCGGAATGATGTGTGGGAACTTGTCGTTAAACCAAAAGATCAAAATATTATTGGAACCAAGTGGGTCTATAGGAATAAGCTTGACTCAGAAGGGCACATTTCAAGGAACAAGGCACGATTGGTGGCCAAAGGTTACAACCAACAAGAAGGCTTGGATTTCGATGAAACCTACGCTCCAGTTGCACGCCTTGAGGCTATCCGACTTCTCATTGCGTTTGCCACATTACACAAATTCACTCTTTATCAAATGGATGTGAAGTGTGCATTCTTGAATGGACATCTCAAAGAAGAAGTATACGTTTCTCAGCCTCCTGGTTTTGTTGATCCAGAGAAACCTGATTATGTGTTTCGATTAAAGAAAGCTCTATATGGTCTCAAGCAAGCGCCAAGGGCCTGGTATGAGCGGCTCACTTCCTTTCTTTTACAACAAGATTTTAAACGGGGAAAGGTGGATCGCACGTTGTTCATCAAAGAAAACGGGGCAGACAAGCTGTTGGTACAGATCTATGTCGATGACATTGTTTTTGGTTCTACCAGTTCCAGTCTGACACAAGGGTTTGCTTCTATGATGACCAAAGAATTTCAAATGAGTAATATGGGTGAGCTCACCTTCTTTCTCGGACTCCAGATTAGGCAGACAGCAGATGGGACGTACATCAGTCAGACAAAGTATACACTTGAGCTTTTAACCAAATATAAATTCCATGAGAGCAAGCCGATGCTCACGCCAATGTCTACTACTCTCAGACTAGGTCTGGAACCCGATGCAGAGTCCACGGATCCCACGGTTTATAGAGGAATGATTGGTTCCCTCCTCTATCTTACAGCTAGTAGACCAGATATCATGCAAAGTGTCTGTTTCTGTGCACGATTTCAGGCTCATCCAAAAGTACCCCATGTCAAGGCCGTGAAACGCATATTTCGTTATCTTCAGGGGACATCCTCACTAGGTTTATTGTACACCGCAGAATCACTACCTACTCTTGCTGCTTACACGGATGCTGACTTTGGAGGATCTCTTACTGATAGAAAGAGCACCACGGGTACTGCGCAGTTCTTCGGATCAAATCTGGTCGCATGGTCGTCAAGGAAACAAGCATCTGTTGCTCTGTCCACAACTGAGGCTGAATATGTAGCTGCTGCTGCTTGTTGTGCACAAATCCTGTGGTTACATAGACAACTTGAAGACTATGGTCTCTCTTTTATACCCGTCCCAATCTATTGTGACAACACAAGTACTATTGAGCTTACAAAGAATCCTGTTCATCACTCAAGGTCCAAACATATAGATATTCGTCATCACTTTATTCGAGATCATGTTGAACACGGCACCGTCATTCTACTTCACTGTTCAACAGACAAGCAATTAGCTGACATTTTTACCAAGCCCTTACCAAGAGAAATCTTCGAGAAACTTAGGTTTGAAATAGGCATGGTTGACACGAAGTGAGAATTTGTTTTCCTATTTCTAGTTTCTTTCCTTCCACAATTTAACATTTTCAGTTTTACACTAAGGTCGTTGTAATTTTTTTTAGTGTTGAGAATGGTCAAGTCTGTTTCATAACATTGCAACCACAGTTCTTAATGGGTTTTTACATAACCATTTACCATACTCTGTGATTAATAAGTTTTGTGCAAGTCCAAGTAGCTATTCATTTTCTGAGATCATAACTGATATACATCCTAATACCTGGGGAAATAATTTACCCTCCGCTGTCTAACATGGATCATAAGTCTATATACAGTGCCATGCTTGTATTCATGAATGACCTTGGTTTGAAGGATAGAATGGTGGTATGAACGAGGCAAGAGATTCCGCTGCTCACAGTTTGATACTCAACGCTCTAATTTTTAAACCAAAAAGAGAAAGAGAAAACAGCATTGGCCTCTCTTATCTAGCTATTAAGTCTTTAAGGGTGCCTTATCACCTAACTTCCTAAGGGCAACTGCTCTGGGCAAGTTGACCCAACGCTGCTACAAAGATAAGGAGTAAAAGTCGAGTTCCTGTTCGTAACATGAAAACACAGAATCTAAAGAAGGGAATTTTTAAAGAATCAGACTGTGAGTATGAATCTGTGGCGATGAAAGGTTCAGTGGAATAAGACTGTACTTCTTGCCCCTTGTCGATTCAATGGAAAGTGAAAGAAAGGTGGAACTATTTCGGTAATACAAGTGTGCCACTGCATATGTGCATATATCCATAAACCACGGAGTGTCCACTTTCTCCATTTAGTAGGTTGTATTATTTGATCTCCTTGGACGCCCCACTAAACAACTTCACTTATTACGGTACATTGTGTTATGCGAAACTTAGTCTAGAACTGAGAAAACATGTTTCGTAACGGCCTATTCCATTCCCTTCGCTCCATTTTATTTAAAAACATATTTAAAGGAACAACATGATGTCATCTCTCACTGTTACTAAAGACGTTTGATATACTTTCTGCATTTTCTCTCACTCTCTACTCTCTCTGTTTTACAAACACAATCCTCTCTTCTGGTCATCCTTCTCTGTCTCAAATCGAACTCGAATTCTCTCTTCTACCGGCTATGGACTCCTTCGACCATCTCATCGTCGACGAAAATGTACGCCCACTGGCTATGGAGAAGCCAATTGAACAAGAAGTTTCGCAGCCCATTCACGATTCTACCTCAAAACCCTCTCCGGATGTAAACTCTCCAAACCCTAATGCAGAAGCCACGAAGCTCAGTGGCAGCGCTTCCTCGGCGACCCCGACTGAAGAGGACCTCCAATCTCCACCTACGAATCCCACCAGACGTGGACTGCGAGATCGCTCCAAGAAACCGCCATCTACACCTGGGTATACCTCTGCACCGTCCTCGAAGCGCAAGGTTGCAAGCTCTTCTGCTCAACAATCCCGGTCTCCGAAGCGCAAGAAGTCTGTGGGTAAACTTCTGTCCAAAGCTAAGGCAAAGGAATTTAATCTTGAAAGATCACAAAATCCAAGTCGTGCTTACCCTCAGAAGCCAGTCTTCGGCCGTGCCCTCCTCGAATCGGATATTGTCCCTGGTAAGCTGATAGACTGTGACTGGCTGGAGAATAACTCGTTAGAGTCTTTAGGTGATGCCTTACGTTTCCAAGGTTGGGATAAATTGCTTAAGTCTGAGACTGTATATTACCCCGAATATCTGTTTCCCTTTATTCAAAATATGGAATTTCTATCTCCCTTTGAATTCAAGACTGAAGTTGCTGGCAAGAAAATGATAATTTCACCTGCATGGCTTGCTATGATGTTAGAAGTTCCCCTAGACGGTCTGGCTGAGTTTAATTCCCAGAAAATTGAGGTAGCGCCCCATACCGAGGTAGTCGATCATTTTGCCTTGGCACGCGTGAGTTCTAGACTCAAGCACTACCCACAGCGGGATTTAGCAGTTTTGCCTCGTCTGTTACATATGATCACCTATCAATGTCTTCTTCCAAGGTCTGATATGAGAGATAAGGTTACACCAGCGGATCTTGCGGTCATGTGGTGTCTTGATAGGAAGATACATCTATCTCTGCCTAGGATGATTATTTCCCATCTGAGGAGTGTCATTAACAGCTCCAAGCCGTCAATTCCTTATCCGTTCTGGCTGACGAAGGTGCTCAAGTATCATCAGATTTCTCTGGAAGATGCCTTCTTCATCCCCGCTCAACCAACGAGCTATCTCGCTTTGGCCACTCTTTCCAAGATGGGCATGGAACTCTCTGAGTCAGGCTGGCAACTTAAACAAGTAGGTCAACACACCGCCAAGACTGAGAACCAGGCTGTTCAGGATCCCATGCTGCACTCTCTGATCCAGTCAGTTCTAGACTCAGTTCAGGCTTTGGAGAAGCGAGTAATGGCACACTTGGCGAGGCTGGAAGATAAGCTAGATGTTCTTATGCCGGTGCCAGATTCTGAATCTTCTGAGAAAGTTTAATGATTGTTTGTGTCTGTAATTAGCTCTTGCGTTTGTTAGACATTGGTCTTTTTGATGAGGCAAAAGGGGGAAGGTGTTTAGAAGTCTTTGAACTGTTCTTGAATGTTTGGATTTTTGTTCTTAACTGTTCTTGATTCCTATGATTCTGTATTGGTACTTGAATTGTGGTGGATGGCAAAACTACAATCTTTTCTGTGATTAGCATGTACTGGCTTCGCAATACTAGCCACATTTTGGATATACTAATGCTACAGTTCTACCTTTCGCTTAACTGCATTCTTGAATATTGTTTATGCTAAGTCTTTCCTCTAACGCTTACAAATCTCTGTTTCACTATTACTTCAATTTCTTTTATGAATCACTTTACGCTTGAAAGGTTGTGAGTGTTATACAAAGTACAGGATTAACTGGAAGACATGCGAAATTAAGGGGGAACGGTTTTATGCGAAGCCATCTGGGCACAAGACTCAGGGGGAATCAATCCTAGCTGTTCAAGTTATGCAAAGCCATCTGGGCACAAGACTCAGGGGGAATCAATCCAAGCTGTTCAAGTTATGCAAAGCCATCTGGGCACAAGACTCAGGGGGAATCAATCCAAGCTGTTCAAGACTTCAATGGTTTGCCGCATCAAAAAGGGGGAAACTGTTAGTGCTGTTTTGATCGGCAAACTCAGTTTCAAACTGACAAGTACAAAAAGACCAATCCCTGAAGACGCGGTCAGTCCTAAACCGAGAGAGCAAAGAGAGAAGATAGAATATTAAGTAAGATTTTATCTATCTATTAAAGATAAATAAAATCTTCAATAGCGATATGTAACTCAACAACTCGATATCTATAAAGGGAGCGGAGATACTAGGGTTAGAAGTTAAGGTTTTACAAATAAGAAAAACTGAGTGGGAAACACGGGAAATACAAGAGGGATTCTTATGTGAGGCGATTCGCAGCAATTATAATATCAATCTGGGTTTATAACCTGAAGCTGTTCACGGGGTAGAACTTCAGGGGCTGGGAATTGTGGGATAGTCGCTACTAGACGTGAGCTGAGTAATAGTACTCGTGATAACATTAGGGAGTGCAAGTTGTACGTGATTAACTTGTATCAGGTGTGATACGTGCTTTAATATTAAAGTCAGTTAAGTTCTTTAGTATTTCCAATTCTCTGTTCTTCATCAGTCCGATACTAAGACGCATTGTACACCAGCGGTAGGATTCTACAAAGGTTTCCTCGATTGTGTGTTTGTGTGTCTATGTGTTATCACATAATCAAGATAAAAGGCACGAATGAGTTTATTGCACTTCTTGTGCTTGTAGTGTATTATTCCTTGTCGGAAAGTACTTGAAGTTTGTATAATTCATGAAATGTATGATCATGGATGAAGTTCTTGATTGATTGGGTGCGAAGTGTGCTAACCCTGAAGTATTGAGAGAATGATTTCTCACTAACTCCCTAACTATGTACATTTCTAACTTTGAGAAATTGTTAAATTGGAGTATGTGAGAAGTCCGATAGAGTTTCGGCCACACATGAGAATGAGGAGGCAAGAGAGATTGTTTCCAAATTCTGGCCTAGCCTTCCCACCATGGTTCTGAACGGTATGGTCCCAACCCGGGGAAGTAAGCCAAACTAAAGCCTGATGGTGAGATTGTCTATCTAGGCCATGAGGTCACCTGACTTAACTAAAAGAATATTCAAGAGTAAGAATAATTGAGAAAGTAATGATCATGACTAGTGTGAGTCATATGGTCAAGAGATAAGAGTTAAGATTATCCGATTAACCCGGATGAGTAACTAACTAACTTTGAGATAAAGCTAGAACTTGAGAAGAGAATCTCAAGGCCTTGATGTATGTGATTCATTTCCTTTGCTTATGTTATGTCATATGTGGTGTGCTATCTTGCATGATTACTATGTATTCTATCTAACATGTTGTTTAAAATAAAACGAACTCCATGTATACGACCAAGTAGTCGGCGTACCCCCGTTAGCACGCAGGGTATGCGAATTTCATGCCAGCAGTTGTGCTGAGCCCCTTTGGGGCCAATGTTTATTTTTCAGGTATTCGAGACTATTGATGGTCGAGATGCGACCGGGTTGTTAAGCTTTTGATAGTTAGAGAATTTTGGTAGTGTATTGAGTTGTACACGGGCGTGCAGCCCTTTTTGTCTAGCCGGTGTACTATGTAGTACACTCCTTTTTGGATTTTGGAAATTTTGTAATCATGTTGGATTCAAGAATTGATGTAATTAAACTATGCATTTAGATACTCGGTAATCCATTGTGAAGGAAGTTGTTATGAATGTTTATAGGGAACTTGGTAATCATATTTATCAAATCGTAACTGTTTGTAGCTTAGGCCTTGTTAGTCGTAAGGGCAGCTAATGGCATTGTATCACCCGCCGATGGGTTTGAATTTTGCTGCGATTAGTTTAATGACTGAGGCGATTAGGCGATGATTAGAGGTTTAGCGGTAGGGGTGTTACACTAGAAGAAGTCTGGTAGTCCTTCCTGTGCTCACACCTGCACTTACAGAGGAGTGGAATGGCCTAAAGCCTTTTCACCAATCCAAGGTTGTTTGGGAGCTACCTGAAGGCACCTTCGATGGCATCAATCCCAATGACGCTTTAGATCATGTCAATCGGTTCCTCATTCATATTGATCAGATCGGGTGTTCTGAAGGTTTGTTAGAGTTTGTTCGGTTGAGTCTCTTCCCTAATACCATATCTGGTGAGGCTGTTAATTGGTTTTATCATTTTCCTTCTGGTATTATCACGACATGGGAGCAGATGACTACCAGGTTCTACGATAAATATTATCTTATTTCTAGAATTATTGACTTGGTTGCTGCTTTGCTTGCTTTTAAACAGACAAGATCTGAGGCGATATGTGAGGCATGGGACAGATTCAAGGAGAAGCTTCGCCAGTGTCCACACCATGGCCAAGACATGACTTGCATTGCCATGACGTTCTTCCACGGGCTCCACCACATACACAAAGCTGAGGTGAGATCTGCTCTAGGTAGTGACATCCTCAACAGATCTGGCACCGACTTCATGGCATACATGGAGACTTATATTGATGAGGTGCGCCAGTGGGGATCAGAAGGTGGCCGGTCTATGAGTGTTCCTGTTGGAGTAAAGGGTGTGCAGAACCTCGATCCTTGGATGGCACATATGGAGGAGACCCAAGCACAACAAACTACTCTGATAAGCTCTCTAGTTAAAAGATTTGTTGATTTTATGATTAACCAGCAACCAGTGCAACAGGAGAAGAGGATAGCTACCAGCTCGTCAAACCCTCTTTGTTGTCAATGTGGGGGCGCTCCTGCTTTTGAGATGTGCCCACAATTGGAGGAGATGAGACAAGCTAAGGAAGCTCATTTTGTGGGGCAGTGGAATTACTAACCATGGAACAAAAATCAACATCCAAATCTCAGGTATGGTAATCCGAATAATACTTTGAATTCTAACCTTTTGTAGGGTAATCAGTAGGGACCACCTGGGTTCTCTCGTCCTTCTTACAATCAAGCCCGCCCACAAAGCCAGTTTCAGTAGGGCCAGAGTTCCTATCAGCCCAACCTGCTAAATCCTCCTATGATGCAAAAATGGACCAACTTCAAGAATTGATTGCATCCATGGCAAGTACCCAGAAGACTCTCACTGAGACTCAGAATAATATCAATCAATCCCTGATGGCTGGTCAGAAAGTTATGGAGAACTCAGTTCAGAGTATGCAGTAGCACATGAATCAGATGAACCAGATACTCCTTAATCAGCAATAACAACTACAACCTGGCACATTTCCTTCCCAACCTCATCCAAACCCGAAGGAATCAGCTAAGGTGTTGGTTGTTTGTGAAGAAGTGGTATCTCCTGTTGTAATACCCCAACCCGAAATCCAATAAACTGAACGGCGATCACTCCCAAATAAAATACAACTGCAGCGGAAATAAATACAACAACCGGGCGGTATTACAACGCCGTTGGCCACCCTTGTGACCAACAAGGCTAAGTCCAAATACAATCCTCAAATGTCACGGTCTGGAATACAGGTACAACCCGAGATACTAGGAATCAATCTCAAAGTACAATACTGAAATAAAACAAATAACTAATAGTAGACTCCCAAAGCTTGGTCTACCCCACCTACACTCAGTGCGGTGATCTCCTCAACTTCAGGTACCTGAAAAATGGGGGTGCCCCCAAAGGGGCTCAGCAAACAATGCTGGTATGGAAAACGTGCAGCCCATCGTCTACCGGGCCACACCAACTACTTTGTCGAACACATGCAGTTCATTTTTTATAAAGCTGTAAACAAGCATAGTCTGATAATAACAAGTATCCATACAAGGACAATAATGTCACATAGAACAAGACACAGAAGGTCGAGTTAGCTGAACTGAAATTCTTTACTGATAGTCGGTCCACACAATGGGACTGACAGTTATAACTGAATATCTGAAATAGTGGAGGTATAGTGACCTCGTTATAGAGAAAGGTTGGGTATAAAAAACCCCAGGAGATAACGTAGTTAAACCCTGAACTGAATGGCGTGGGAAATAAGAACCCACTAGAGGAATAAAGTCTTCCTCGAACTAAGGGCATTTGAATCCCGGAAGGAATAGAGTTCTTCCTCCCAACTGAATGTTCCGTCGCGACGTAGTAGGAGACGACCTGAGACAGGTACAACTCCTGTAGCATGCATGGCCAGATCCAACTGGGCTCCTCGTTCTCGTAGTATAGAGTTGTTAAGTGTCATATAAAGACGTTAAACAAGAACACAATGTGTATTGTCAATTATCACGTTTAGGATAATGACGTTTGTTATAAAGTGAAGTTAGTGAGAGACTTGAGTACAAGTCCTTGGTATACTGAAACGCAGGTATTTAATCCACTGGTATAGTAGTGTTTGTATGCGTGGGACATACACGTTGTAGTCAGCAACATTCACGCACATAAAATAATACAACAGTACACAAGAGTAAAACAACAGTTTACATCAATTATCTTGGTCGTTATTTCAAAACAACAGATAGCACACAAGCCGGTGTAATCCGTTAGAAAACAGGTTGCAAGAATCCCATACCGTTCACCGTAGACTGTTCTCGTTTAATTCCCGGTCAACGTCTGGTCAAACAAAGTCCTAGAATAGGATTGACTGAGAGGGTTAATTTATGTTACCCTTATATAATAATTCTATTGGATCATTTAACAAATCTCGTATTTGTTATTTCATGTGAGGTTTATTCCTTTTAATCATCTCATGATTTAATGTATAACTTATTTGTTATTCCTTTTGATTTATTTATAAATCCTTTAATGCACATTTATGTGTTTATTGCATTGTTGTTTATTTTATTTGTCTAGGTGACATAACAACTTATAATTTCTTAACTATATTTATATGTCATACATAGACATAAAATTCTTATAGTTTTATTATTCTCCTTTTTAACCATAAGTAATATTTATTGTTTATCTTTCAATTCCTTATAACCATGTAAGCCATAGTTTTAATTCCATAATTCCTTTAATCAAAATTCTTTCTTTCTAATTCCTCCAAATATCCATGTAGGACCTATATTTATTTTAATCTAAATTCTTACTCTATATTTCGGTTATTTACAAAACAACCACATAAATTCATAAACTTTATATTAAATTCTAATCTTTTATATTATAGAGTTTTAACTTCTTATTTAGCTAAATTACAAAGCCATCCCTAATATTTTGGTATATAGCTTTTAAATATTATAACTCTCAAAAATTACAACTTAGCCCCTTAAATTCTAGGCTTTAATAATTTATTTCTTATAATTACAATCTAACCACAAAATCTATAACTTTTACATAATGTCATGTAAACTATAGTTTTAATTTAATTCTCCATAAATGCCGAATATATATTTATAAATTCCTAAATACCAAACTAACCCCAAATAATTCGGCTTTGGTCTTGAACTTTCCATTAATTACATTTTCATCCCAAAACTTTATAATAGTTACTTAATAACTTATAAACTATAGTCTAAATATTTAATTCTTTAAAATTTCGAAAGTGAACCTAATTTCTCTTAATTATGAATTCGCCCACTAATAATTCTAAACTTTCATATCAACTTTTATAAATTACATAATAGCCCAAAACTTTATAAAGTGTTACTTTAACACTTGTTTAAATTATCTAAATTCATAAACTTAATTCCTAACCTTATATTAATTATAATTACACCAAATACACCCTTAACTTACGGTTTTCACATTAAACTCACCAAACTTTATAAAAATTACATTTAAGTCACATAACTTAATTAATTAGCCATTTAAGCTCTAATAAAATATTTTTAACTCACCAACCTTTATGATATAAGTTTATATACCTAAGTAGCTCATTAAAATCTATTTAACTCTTAGGTAATTCGGCCATATTTATTTAGTGACCAAATAGTATACAAAAGTGGTTTTATATGTCATAATAAACGTACATAAATTCATATGGGTCATATAACTTATGTAAAAATTATTGTAATGTCTTATATAAACTCTAAGCTCAAAATAAAGAACTTTTGCCCTTGATAATTCGGCATGAAATTATATATAACATAACTAAAATTTGTGACACAAAAATGTGTCTTAAGGTAAATATTTTCCTTATATGTTATAGGCTACATTCTTGGCATATAATACCATATGGTTTCGGTATTAATTTACTTAGGAGGTGTATATAATTTTTGTATAATTTTTAGAAGCTTAACAAAGCTTATAACATAAAGATTTACTTAGTAAACTTACTTCTTAACAAAGGTGGTTAAGTGCTTGAACTTCTTCTTGAATCTCCAAGCTTTCTCCTAGGTAAACTTGATGCTCCTCTTCGGTTTTATGCAAGAGGTGAAGGTGTTTAGGAGTTAGATCTTGAATAAAGATCTTAAGTAGATTTGGAAGTAGTTTTACAAGACTTTACCTTAGACTTTTCTCCTTATAGTTTCGGCACTCTTAATGTAGATGTAGGACAAGTTTTCCTTCATCAAAATGAAGAAGAAAAGAGGCTTAGAAGAAGTAGAACTTGGTTACACATAGAAATGTGCTTTAAGGATTTACAAGCTTTAAAACCTACCTTAAGATAACCTTGAGATGCTCCTTGGTTTAATGTTGGTTTGGACAATCTCCTTGGAGAACTAAGTGAAGCCGAAACACCTTGTTATGCTAGGAAGAGTTTTGCTTCAAGACTTGCCAAGAAATGCTAGGAAATTACCTTAAAGATGAAGATAGAAGTTAAAACTCCATTAATGGACTTAAGAGCTTCAAAGGAAGAAGATGAAGCTAGAAGAAGAGAGAGAGAGCTTACCTAAACCGTGGATGAAGAGGGCAAGGAAGAAAGTGAGACTTAGCTCACGTAAATGGTAAGGAATTGCACTTTGGAATTGATTTTTGTTTTGTCAATTTTTAATGTCAAATGACTATACTTTTTCTTAGTTTATTTCATGGTTGATTGGCTCAATAAATGACCTCTTTTCCAGCTTGAAAACCGGCCATGAGGAGTGTGACAAGGCAAGAGCATGTGGAAGAAATAATGTGAACTAGAAGACAAGGAAATTTAGGTAAGGTATCTTCTTTTGATTTTTCTAAGTTTGTGTTGTCTTCTTCCTCATGTAGAGTCACGAATTTAGGGACTGAATGGAGCTCAAAAACCGGCCAAGAAGAGCCAAGGAAGAAGCAAGGAAGGTTACTTGCTTAAGAAATCAAAAGGCAAAAAGAAAAAGGAATCTACTTTTTGCTTTTAGCATTTGTTTTGTATCTAGCTCACATGGCCTTGTTCCATGACCTAATTTCGACAGCTCTCTGGTCAAAAGAGACCTACATACTTTGGCATTAAGTAATGTAACACATGGGATGATGAGTCATCATGTTTTATGCCTTTTATAAATTTTTAAAGCAAATTTTATACTAGTTTTTGCCCTTAAAATCGGCCCCTATAGAGAGCCTTGTTGACTAGTCACACCAACTGATTTAGAAGGTAATTTTAACCCTTTTAAGATTACCAATTCGTGGCATGTCAAAAACTACAAGGTAATTGCGTAAAACGCATTTTCGTGACACCCGAAGGTGTGTTTTTGTGCTCTAAGGAAATTTTGGGAAACCAATTGTTCTTATGAGTTCCAAGTGTTTGTAAACACTATTATAGTAAAAACAATACTAAGGTGTTACATTGAGTGATGTGGGGTTACATCAACCCATGACAAAATTTACAGGCCATCGGGACACACCCGGGCAAAAAGGAGCGTTAAGAAATCCTCCTGTGGTTTTTGTTGAATTTTGATGAACCACTTCGTGGGTTATCTTTAGAATGGTAAATAATGATATTAGGAACTCTAGGAATTAATTTTATAGGAGTTCGTGCCACCTCGGCACTCCTCCGAGCTTTTCTTGCTTTAAGGGGCGCGCGTGAGCACTCCCGAGCGTTTTGCGTATTTGACTGAATATAGCTTAGGGAATATGTTTATATATTCATATAATGAGTGTATGACCATTTGGTTTGAGTTTTAGAAGGTCATACAAGGTCATGCTTGATCACATGTTTCTAAGGCGTTTTAGCGTTTATGGTGAAACGACTATTTTTACGTAACGTTTTCATGCATGGGTTTGCATGCGTACGTGAACTGATTTATGTTTGGATTATATTCCAATAATGATTTAATAATATTATTTAGATTTGGGGTATTTCAATCTACCCCCCTTAAAAAAGGACTTCGCCCCGAAGTCTCATATTTAAAGTATAAGGTTGTGGGGGAATCAAGTTCCACTAAGTATCCACAACTCAATCTAATTTTTAGGGATCAAGTCCCAAGTCTCTATATCCCTAAGTTCATAGTGTATATCAAGTACAACAGAAATACTTGGAATGTCATAACATATACTTGCAGTGTAAAGCAAGGTAGTGAACACAATCACTTTTCATTTCAAATGGTGCAACGTAGTGCATATAATATTTCCATTGTAGTGTAATGAAGTACACACAATCAAGTAGAAGTACAAGGTACATTCAAACACAGTGTTACACAAGAACACATACAAGACAAGGTGTCACTGAAATGCACAAAAGTGCAACAACTGAAATGCACAAAAGTGCGACAACTGAAATGCACAAAAGTGCAACAACTGAAATGCACAAAAGTGCAACAACTGAAATGCACAAAAGTGCAACAACTGAAATGCACAAAAGCAACAAATGCAATGCACAAAGGTGCAACAACTGAAATGCACAAAAGTGCAACAACTGAAATGCACAAAAGCAACAAATGCAATGCACAAAGGTGCAACAAAGTGCACACTAAACTCAAAAATGAAAAAGGCTCTACCCCCCAAAAAGAAGGGGTACGCCCCCGTACCCTAGACTAAAGTGCCTAGTCGGTAAATAATGAGGGAAACTTCGCTCGCATATCAGCTTCGAGTTCCCATGTGGCCTCTTCCACATCGTGGTTCGACCAAAGAACCTTCACGAGGCTCACAGACTTGTTTCGAGTCTCTCGTGTCTTCCTATCTAAGATTCTTTGCGGTGTTTCCACATACCGCATTGTTGGTTCTAAAGAGAGTGTCTCTGGTTGTAGAACATGAGAAGGATGAGGCATGTATTTCTTAAGCTGAGACACGTGAAAACATTGTGTACTTTGCCCAACTCGGCTGGCAAATCAAGTCGATATGCTACTAGGCCCACCCGCTCTATGATAGCGTAGGGTCCTACAAATTTCGGGCTTAGCTTGCCCTTCTGACCAAATCTGAATACACCCTTCATGGGTGAAACTCGTAGAAATACCTGGTCGCCAACTGCGAACTCAAGGTCTCGTCGCCTCTCATCAGCATATGATTTCTGTCTGTCTTGTGCTGCTTTCATGTTACTTCTGATTTGTTGTACCTCTGCCTGGACTTGTTCTAAGTACTCAGGCCCAATGATGACGGTCTCACTAGACTCGTCCCAGCACAAAGGTGTGCGGCATGGTCTGCCATATAAAGCCTGAAAAGGTGACATCTGTATAGAGGCGTGATAGCTGTTATTGTATGCAAACTCGATGAGATGTAGTCTATCTATCCAGCTGCCCTGGAAATCCAAGGCACATGCTCGTAGCATGTCCTCTAAGGTCTGAATAGTCCTCTCTGACTGTCCATCTGTCTGAGGATGAAATGCTGTGCTAAGCTTCATCTCAGTGCCAAGTGCCTCGCGAGTAGCTCGCCAGTATCGTGAGAGAAATCTAGTGTCTCGATCTGAAACAATAGTCTTAGGTACTCCATGATGTCTGATAATCTCCTGCTCAAATAGTTCTGCCAACTTTGGCACTTTCCAAGTGTCTTTCATCGGAATAAACCTAGCAACCTTAGTCAGTCGATCAACAACAACCCAAATCATATTAAGGCCTCCTCTCGTAGGTGGTAGTCCCACCACGAAGTCCATAGAAATGTCATAAAACTTCCATTCTGGAACTGGCATAGACTGTACCATACCTCCTGGTCGTCTATGTTCGAATTTCACTTTCTGACAAGTGAGACATCGAATCACATACTCTGTCACGTCGCCCTTCATACCACTCCACCAGAAATACCTCTTTAGATCTCTGTACATCTTAGAAGCTCCTGGATGGACAGATGTGGTAGAAGTGTGGGACTCTCGAAGAATATGTTCCTTTATATCCGTGCTGTCTCTGGGAATACACAATCTTCCCTTCAATCTGATGAGTCCATCATCATGTAACTGGAACTCATACTTCCCACCCTCAAATGTACCGTCAGACAACTTCTGACTGATCTCCATCATTCGCTGATCACTCTGCTGTGCTCTACGTATGTCGTCTATAAGACTCGAGCTAGCCACAATGGCATTTAGGGAATGTGCTCGTCGACTCAGTGCGTCTGCTACAATGGTAAATAATGATATTAGGAACTCTAGGAATTAATTTTATAGGAGTTCGTGCCACCTCGGCACTCCTCCGAGCTTTTCTTGCTTTAAGGGGCGCGCGTGAGCACTCCCGAGCGTTTTGCGTATTTGACTGAATATAGCTTAGGGAATATGTTTATATATTCATATAATGAGTGTATGACCATTTGGTTTGAGTTTTAGAAGGTCATACAAGGTCATGCTTGATCACATGTTTCTAAGGCGTTTTAGCGTTTATGGTGAAACGACTATTTTTACGTAACGTTTTCATGCATGGGTTTGCATGCGTACGTGAACTGATTTATGTTTGGATTATATTCCAATAAATAATGATTTAATAATATTATTTAGATTTGGGGTATTTCACCTGTGGTTGATCTTGAAGATGGTCTCTCATCTACTGCAGTAACATTGAGAAGTGGAAGACAGTTGGAAGATAAGCAAAAAGAACAAGTGGCTGAAGACCAAACTGGTGAAGAGATCAACCATTCTTCTGTTGATATACCATCAGGGTCTTCAGTCCCTCCTGTGGTAAATTCTGAGGAGATCCAGGCTCCTATTCTTCCTACTACATCTCCTTCTCGTATTACTATTGATGTCTCTTCTTCCTCTCCTAAGCATGTTAAACTCCCAATTTCTAATAGGATGAAGAAGAAACATTTGGATGAACAATTTGCAAAATTTTTGAGCATATTTAAGAAGCTCACACTTGACATCCCTTTGATTGATGCTTCGTAGGAGATGCCTAATTATGCTAAATTCTTAAAGGATCTTCTGACAAAGAAAAAGAAGAAAGAGGATAAGGAAACAGTTCACCTGACAGAGGAGTGCCCTGCTGCTCGTCTTCGAGCACTTCCTCCTAAGCAAAAGGATCCAGACAATCCCATTGTCCCCTGTTTCATTGGTGATGTAGACTGCGGCAGGGGCTTCTGTGACTTGGGTGCTAGCATCAACATTATGCCCTATGCCACCTTCTTGAAGGTAAGAGGTGGAGATCTGCAACCAGTCCCCTTTAAGCTCCAGCTAGCTGACAGATCTGAGATCAAACCAATGGGTATTGTTCGAGATTTAGTAGTTGGGGTGGATCGTTTTATTTTTCCTACTGATTTTGTTGTTTTGGATATAGATGATGATGTAGAAGTTCCTCTTATTTTGGGTCCACCTTTTCTTAGTACTGCTAAAGCTGTTATTGATGTGCATGATGGTAAGATTACTTTGCGGTATGAGGACGAAAAGAGTGAGTTTGACATGAAAAAGATTATGAGGTCAACTTCTAATTATGTTCATTCTATGATGGCAGTAAGTCTTGTGATGATGGGGAAGATTGTAATTTGTTAGATGATGATGATGACATGTTTTCCTTTACTTCTTTTTCGCTTACTGATTCTGAGCCATTGGAGTAAGTTCTTGTTGCTTCTTTAGAAGAAAAGACTGCCAACCTAGAGGTGAATGCAGCACTTGCTCATATGGAGAGAGGAAGGGCTGGCTTTCATGCTTATCGCCCTCCGTTGGAGAGGCTTGATAGAGAGATTAAGAGGCCCATTCCTTCTGTCGAGCAGCCACCTACACTTGAGCTTAAGGAGCTCCCTTCTAACCTTAAGTATTCTTTTCTTGCTGATAATAGTTGCTTGCCTGTCATTGTTTCTTCTTCTTTGACTTCTGGGCAGGAAGACAAGTTACTTGGGGTTTTGAAGAGGCACAAGAGAGCGATTGGGTGGACGTTAGCTGACATTAAGGGCATTGACCCGGCCTTCTACACACATCACACCTACATGAAGGAAGATTACAAGCCTATCAGACAGCCACAGTGTCGGCTCAACCCCAACTTGTAGGAAGTTGTCAAGAAAGAGGTGTTGAAGCTTCTGGACGTTGGGATCATCTACCTCATTTTCGACAGTACATGGGTGAGTCCTGTACAAGTAGTCCCTAAGAAAGGTGGGTTTGAGGTTGTTCTGAATGATAAAGGTGAGTCAATTCTTCAAAGAAAGATCACTGGTTGGCGCATGAGTATAGACTATAGGCGTTTAAATTCTGCCACCAGGAAAGATCATTTCTCTCTCCCTTTTATTGATCAAATGCTTGAGAGGTTGGCTGGGCAAGAGTATTACTGCTTTTTAGATTGTTTCTCAAGGTACTTTCAATTCCTATTGCGTTAGAGGACCAAGACAAGACCATTTTCACTTGTCCTAATGGTACCTTTGCGTATAGAAGAATGCCCTTTGGACTGTGCAATGCTCCTGCCACCTTTCAGCGTTGTATGTAGGCGATCTTTGCTGACATCATCGAGTAGAGCATTGAGGTATTTATGGATGAGTTTTCTGTTTATGGCTCTAGCTTTGATGTTTGTTTGGTGCAGCTTGATCTAATTCTAGGCCGATGTGAGGAGACAAATCTGGTTCTCAACTGGGAGAAGTGTCACTTTATGGTCAAGGATGGGATTGTGCTTGGCCACAAAGTTTCTGCTAAGGGAATTGAGGTTGATCAAGCCAAGGTGGAGGTAATTGAGAAATTGCCAACACCTACTTGTGTGAAAGAGGTAAGAGCTTTCTTAGGGCATGCACGTTTTTATAGACGGTTTATTCAGGATTTCTCTAAAATTACAAAACCGTTGACTGACCTGCTTCTGAAAGATGCCACCTTTGTTTTTTCTGATGATTGTTTGACTGCTTTTGATTTGATTAAACAAAAATTGGTAGTTGCGCCCATTGTTGTTTCACCTGACTGGTCATTACCCTTTGAGATTATGTGTGATGCTAGTGATTATGCAGTGGGGGCAGCTCTGTGCCAGAGGAAAGATAAAATTCTTAGGGTCATTGCTTATGCAAGCAAAACATTAAATGACGCCCAGAGGAACTACACCACCATTGAAAAAGAGCTCCTGGCTGTGGTATTTTCCCTAGACAAATTTAGATCATATCTTTGGAGAAGTAAAGTAATTGTTCATATTGACCACACTGCTCTTCGATATTTGTTTGCTAAGAAAGAGGCCAAGCCTCGCTTGCTTCGTTGGATTCTTTTGTTACAGGAATTTGACATTGAAGTAAGAGATAAGAGTGGCAAATTGAATGTCGTGGCTGACCATGTTTCTAGGTTGGTAGTTCGTGATGATGGTGTGCCAATTAATGAATTTTTTCCTGATGAAACTGTTTTTGTTTTGCATAAGGTGCAAGAGCCATGGTATGCTGGCCTGGCCAATTATCTTATCTCTGGGGTAGTACCTCATGATCTCTCTTATGCTCAGAGAACGAAATTCCTTTCTGATTCTCGTCATTATATTTGGGAAGACCCTCACTTGTTTCGAGTGTGTAGATGGTTTGATCCGCAGGTGTCTTCCTGATGATGAGGTGAGTAGTGTGCTTGAGTTCTGTCACTCTAGAGAGGCGGGAGGTCATCATGGATCTCATAGGACAGCTGCAAAGGTTTTGGAGTCCGGTTTCTATTGGCCTACTCTTCATAAAGATTGCCAAGCTTTTGTAGCCAAGTGTGACAGTTTTCAGACGGCACGAGATGCCTCAGCACGGTATTTTAGAAGTTGAATTATTTGATTGCTGGGGTATTGACTTTATGGGCCCTTTTCCTTATTCTCAAGGTTACCAATACATTCTCATGGCCGTTAACTATGTGTCAAAGTGGGTAGAGGCTATTCCTTGTCAGCATGTGTTATACCCAAAATTTCAACCCCCCCCCCCCCGGAGTAGTGTCTAAGGCATACGTGTTACAAAGGGCAAAATGGTCAAAATGCACCAATGCAGGATTTTCCAAGGACATTCTCGGATTTTTTTATTTTCATATGACTTGTTCATTATCTCCAAACACCTCCAAATATCATAGTCATTATGAAAGGTTTTTCATGATTTTCTGATAATATTTATTCTGGAAATTAAGCTTTTAATAAGCAAGTTTCTTTAATAATTAACACATGAAATAGCCTCAAAATAGAAATAAAAAGGTTTTAAAAATTAAAATAAAATTATCACATGGTTAGCATGACTACATACAGTCATAAACCTGAAATTATTTTATTTGGAACCTTAACCCAAAATTTAAAAGAGAAATTCAATCATTTTTGCAATTTTCTCTCTCCTCTGGAAAATACCGAAATCAAAACAAAATGTCATTAAATTTTAACACAAGATAGAGGATGACTTTTAGAGACTAATGCCGTTGGAATTTCGTTATCTCGACTTTCCAATAATAAGTTATGAATTATGGGATATTCCAGATTGTGAGATTTTTATCTAATCAGTTATTTATCAAAATAACCCGATTCCAACTCTCAAAATTCTTAAAAATCATCCTTTATCTTCAGTTAAAATTTCATAATTTTTCTCAACCTGCAACATATTTTATAAAATCAGATTCCCTTAGAGCACAAAATCAGAGTTTTAGATAAAAATCTTGTTCTATCAACATGGCCTTGCTCTTTCTATAAAAGGACCTTCCAAAAATGACCTAGGGCAGAGGATATCATCCCCAGAGTCATAGAACTCAGCCGTCAACCTACTTCCCACGTTTTTGCAACCTCGAGCCACGAATCTATACCGAAATCATCCCGAAATCACCAAAAAACACAATATCTCTTTCCCCATCAGACTTCCAAATACCAAACCACCACAAATACAGAATAAAAACGTCCTTAGTAACACAAGGAAGAAGGGTCCAGAAGCTCAGGTCGAAGTTGAACCGGACCGGCCACCAACGAAGCTTTCGAAGATTCCCGACGTGAAGGAACAACAGCTTTTCGAAACCAAAACAGGTTAGAAACCAAATTTTATAACTCTTCTGATCTTAATACACTTCTGGTCAAAATTTCTAATCGAATAAACTTTTCCTTGCTTCGGAATTAAGGTTTGTTTGTGTTTCTGCCTTCTAACTTGTTACCTAAGTTTCGTATTAATTTCGACTTCAAATTGAAATATTTTTCTTACTAACATATTGTACATCTTTCAGGCTACAAACCCATAAAAGTTAAGCCAAAAACACCACCGGGAACCACCCAAACGCTGCCATCCGAGGGCGGTCCGCACCCACGGACGCTATGTCCGGGGTCCCGGACGCCCTGTTCGTAAGCCCGGACGCCTCCGGACGGTGGCGGGACAATTTTATTTTCTAATTTAGGTTTTTCTAAATAATGTCCGGGCCCACGGACAGCGTGTCCGTGGCCCCGGACTTTTCAAATTTTCGTTTTCTTTCAAATTCAACTAATCTGTATAACTAGGTTAACCGGGGTCCGTGGCTACGGACGTAAATAAAACTTGACCTAATTCTGCCTCCGAAACCCTAGTTTAGCTAGTTTTAATTTCACTTTAATTTTCTGTCAAAAAACGTTAAAAAATAAAAATAAAACAGAAGCGTGCACTTAGGTTAAAAACAACTTTGTAGTAAGCCGTAAATAAACAAAGTAGAGGAAAAACGACTTCTAGGGGTAATGAAAGTAATTGAACCCTAAATAAGTTGTATACCAAGCCCCCGAACCCAAACTCTCCTTTCCTAATTTGATCTAGGTAAAAATTAGGTGGCGACTCATAATAGGTTCCAGTGAGCTAGCTTAGGTTTTAATAATTAATGTTATATGGCATAGTTATTATACTTAGGTTAAAAGTGGACCTAAAACCCGGTTAGATCCTAATCAACTTAATCAACATAGGGTAGGGTTTAAAATCGAGGCTCACAGACTGGTGACTCTGTTGGGGACAACTTCTTATTATTAACTTGTTTAATTTTAAGAAAGAGGGCTTAACTCGAAAAATGTTTATTTATGGCTTTATTACTTTGTTTGTTTATTTTTGTGCGCACTTTAATTTTCTGCACCTTTTGCATCATATGAGAGCGAGGGTCCACGCAAACCGATTTCACCCCGGGACCCGTTTGAGGGTCCCCTGTCAGGGACTCACGCCTTTTAGGTGATGTGAATAAGTGGGGGAAAAGAGGAGGGTGTCGTCTAGCCACACCCCCTTAATACCTGGGCTTTAGCCCCAAGCATTTTCCTGGCAGTATCCTTACCTAGCCCATTGTTTGGTCAGTCAAAGACCAGACCGTGGACGCACACCTTCAGGTGATGTGAAAAAAAAGTGGGGAAGCCCAAAGAGAATAGCGTGCAAGCCCTATTCCTTTGTGGTGACCTGGGCCCATGCCCCAAGCACCTCTCCGGATCAATCCATACCCGGTTTGATTTAAACGTCTAGTGAGGACATGTTGAACTTGTGTGGGCCTTGTTTGCTTGTATGATCGGCCCACTACCCAGCCTAGATATTGATAGGAACTTCTCCTACATTAACCTAGCCCAACCCGAATTGGGAGCTCTATTTGTTTGTAGCCCAGAGGCTCTGTTTGGTTTAACATGTGAGTCGTTTGGGCTTCGGCCCAAAAGCCTAGACTTAGGTGATTTCTCTTCTGACCCAACTTGAATTATCCAATTAGTTCTAGGCCCATAAAAAAGAAATCCACCTGAACTTGAAATAACTCACAAGTCCTGAAAATAAAATCTTTTTCGGCTTAGCAACCATCTTCTCTGGCCCGAAGAAAGTTATGCCCAACCAAAATCACTCGGCCCAAATTCCAGTTCACATATAGAGCAATCATTCTGGCCCAAGTACCACACTCATAACTCATTCCATTTGAGCCCATAGACCAATTCATAGTTTTGGCCCATGAGCTTCGCTCTTAATCCAGAATTTCGGCCCATAAAACATTTGAATCCAAGATAGTTTGCATAACTCATTCATTCCAGTTTCCGACTTCAAGGCCCAACAAGAGCATCAAACGAATCTTAGACTACAAGGCTTATCCCTCGGCCCAGTGGCCCATTCACGGTCCATGTGATTTCCTTCAGCTTGTTTGCTCAATTTCTGGATTAAGGGGATTCGGGCCTACATGTTCGTTCTAGTCTAGGAATCACTCTAATCTATGCACTTCACTCTCAGCTTGGCGAAGACTCAGGTCCAGTTACTTCCTACATAACCCATAGGCATTCCTAGTTCAAACATTTTACAGGGCCTACTCGAAGTTTGGAAGGAAGACAATCATGATCAATGGCGTCCCGACGGTCAACAGCTCGAGTGTTCAGCACGTTGGCATCAGACAGTTCAACATCGCTATTTTAGAAGTTTTCTCGATTTAGTAGTTTTCTTTTCTCAGTCATTCTACTAACTTTTATGGTAGCTAGCTTCCTTTATCATTTTAGGTAGTTTTCCTAACATTACAATTTTTGATGTTATTTTTCCATTCGTGAAATATAGCATAGTTCCGTTTGTGAATTTCTTGTGCATTCATTTAACAAAACAAAAACAAAAAATGTTTTTCAAGAAAAAGAATCATGAAATAATTATTTTCAGACAACAGAATAGAACGACTCGTCTTTTGTTTCTAAAAAGGGTGAACATGTCCGTCCACACACCACAGTCTATCTCAAAACATCCACAAAGCATTCCAAAATTCACATTTGTTTAAGTGTTGTCATAAACCCCAAATCAATACTGGGGGCAATCTGAGCTCAAGATCGTCGTCTTTGATCTTTCGTTTAAGCGTGTGAACTAGTCTTTGAGTGAAATTCGCGAGAGTGGCTCGAGTGGAAAAACCATGAGCGAACGAGCGTGTCATTTTTACACGACTCCGGTGAGACCACATTCAAAGGTGAGGTAAATGGCATAACTATGATCGAAGGAGAAAATTTGTAAATTTACTCTCAGACCTGCGAAAAGTAACAAAGAACGGATACACAACTATCATGAATGACGAAGCACCTAGGTACAGCACCACATAGCCAAAAGCTTGTGAACCCTGACATCAAACCCTAGGCACCCCCGCTGAGCCTTTTCGATATTATGAACTCCAAAAAATAACCCAGCCAATGATGAATGTTCGACCCGGCGACCAAAGGAAGCGAGGAGTCAGACTCTCAGATAACATTCTCATCAGTCCAAAGAAGCAACGCTGCTATCAGCATGACGAAGTGATCCACAAATGGTCCAGAGTGACACATGATCTAAACAGCTCACATCAAAACAACTCTCAAAGCCCAAAACCAGGAAACACAAGAACCCCGAAGGCAAAGTCAAGAAAGGATAACACAAAAAAAGGCAAACCCGAAATGCCTCAAGGAAATCCGAATGACAAAAAAAAGAGAAATGGTGTAAAGGATGACTTCAAAAGTCTAAGTCCAGAAGCTCGAAAACATTGTCAACACGAAGAAGCTAGATGATTTCAAGACAAGGAAGATGATTCCGAGAGAAGACATAAGGTGCAGCTTTGGTCACCCCTTTGGCTCCACAAACCTAAAATATCCCTCCATGGTCCCGTTGTCTTTCATCACACCCCATGGCCACGTTATAAGCTTTAAAGACTTCCGACTTGATAGTTGTGCGTCCAATCACGTGAAAGTAACAGATCAAATGCGTAAATCCATCAAATATCAAATTCAATGGTCTAGAAGTTATGACCATGAGCGAGAAATGAGTGCAAACACCAAACACGTCGAGCGTAGGTTAGGAAGCACCACGTCAAAACATAAGCCTTGGCCTTGTGAGGACGAGACTCATTCGCACGTTTAAAGAAAATACTGAGGGCAATCGATCCGAACGATCGATTGCCATGAACTCTAGCTCAGATTATCCTAAGAAAAAATACCAGGGGCAATTGTTGGTTTTAGCAACTGCTATGACAACACCAATTGGAACCTAAATCATAAACGCCATTAATACCATCACCACCACACAGGCCCACATAAGCCTTCACTTCCACATAAATTCCATGGCCCGTCATAAGCCCTGATCACCACTTAAAAGATCCCCACATCAAACACCACACCCCACCGACGGCATGTTCATCTCCTAGGAGGCAAATTACAAGTCTGAAATCTCTAGTCCCGAAATGATAATTTCACTTTACTTTTCAGTGGACAGAATTTTCTTTAAACATTGCCACGTTTGGCATCTTTTTCAGCAATTTCTTCGGTTTCACAAAACTCATCATATTCCTGGTAATTTCTTACTTTGAACAAATCTGCATCATCGCCATGTTTGGCACATTTCCAGCAATTTCTTGCTTTGAGCAATTTTTAAGCCACGCTTGGCACATTTTCCAGCAATTTCTTGCTTTGAACAATTTTCAATTCTCATCATTGCCATATTTGGCACATTCTCCAACAATTTCTTGTTTGAGACAATCTTCAATTCTCATAATTGTCATGTTTGGCACATTTTTCAACAGTTGCTTGCTTTAAACAAGTATCTTACATGCATTGTGATTGCATTTTACAAACTTTTGCATACACCTCATCATCGCCACGTTTGGCCCTTTTACAATTGATTTTCACCACATGCATTTGCACGAGACCATTATCTTTCCGACTCATTTTTAGTTCGAGACCTAGAATCAGTGCGAGATCCAACCTTTAGGCTCGTCATAAGACCTAGAACCATACTTAGGCTCGTCATAAGACCTAGATCCCACCATTAGGCTCGTCATAAGACCTAGATTCATCCTTAGGCTCGTCATAAGACCTAGATCCCACCTTTAGGCTCGTCATAAGACCTAGAACCATCCTTAGGCTCATCATAAGACCTAGATCCCACCTTTAGGCTTGTCATAAGACCTAGAACCATCCTTAGGCTCGTCATAAGACCTAGATCCCACCTTTAGGCTCGTCATAAGACCTAGAACCATCCTTAGGCTCGTCATAAGACCTAGATCCCACCTTTAGGCTTGTCATAAGACCTAGAACCATCCTTAGGCTCGTCATAAGACCTAGATCTCATCCTTTAGGCTCGTCATAAGACCTAGAACCATCCTTTAGGCTCGTCATAAGACCTAGAACCATCCTTTAGGCTCGCCATAAGACCTAGTTGCATTCCTTTAGGCTCATAATAAGATCCTTTAGCTCTCATCAAACACATTGCATTCATCTCATTCATATAGGCTCGTCATAAGACCTAGTTGCATCATCCAGGCACGTAATAAGACCTGGCGACAGAAAAGTTAGCGAGGTGATGGCAATAAATCCTCCTGTGTTATGTCAGCTTACTTTGGGATCAACGAATGGTGGGCGAAGGCAATAAGTCCCCAGGGTTTTACCAGGAGTTATCCCTGCACACTGGCTTGGGGGGCAATGGCAATAAGTCCACATTGGGTCCAGCCAGGAGCATTGGCACGGGTTTCAGTCCCCAAAAGCATCCGAGCATCATTAGCATCATCAATATCATCAGCATCATCGACATCATCAATGTCATCATCAACATCATCAGCATCATTAGCATCGCTAGCATATCAGCATTCTACACATTATTTAGCTTTCATCATTCTCAGGTAGTCAACGCCTTAGAATAGTTTGGCATCATTTTCATCATCTTCAGGTGGTCAACGCCTTAGAATAGCTTGACATCATTTCATTTTTAGGTAGTCAACGCCTTAGAATCGCTTGACATTTACTTCATCATTTCATTTTTAGGTAGTCAACGCCTTATAATTGCTTGACATTTATTTCATCATTTCGTTTATAGGTAGTCAACACCTTAGAATCGCTTGACATCTTTTCATTTTCATTCTCACTCATAGGTAGTCAGCGCCTTAGAATAGCTCGACACAATCTACATGTAGGGTCTTTTAAGATCCAAAATTTTGGGGTATCACTCAGGCATCAACTAGTCTTTTCATCTTCATTACAAAGCCTAGTTGACGGGGGGCAATCTGTTATACCCAAAATTTTAACCCCCCCCCCCCCCCCCCCGGAGTAGTCTCTAAGGCATACGTGTTACGAAGGGCAAAATGGTCAAAATGCACCAATGTAGGATTTTCCAAGGACATTCTCGGGATTTTCTATTTTCATATGACTTGTTCATTATCTCCAAACACCTCCAAATATCATAGTCATTATGAAAGGTTTTTCATGATTTTCTGATAATATTTATTCTGGAAATTAAGCTTTTAATAAGCAAGTTTCTTTAATAATTAACACATGAAATAGCCTCAAAATAGAAATAAAAAGGTTTTAAAAATTAAAATAAAATTATCACATGGTTAGCATGACTACATACAGTCATAAACCTGAAATTATTTTATTTGGAACCTTAACCCAAAATTTAAAAGAGAAATTCAATCATTTTTGCAATTTTCTCTCTCCTCTGGAAAATACCGAAATCAAAACAAAATGTCATGAAATTTTAACACAAGATATAGGATGATTTTTAGAGACTAATGCCGTTGGAATTTCGTTATTTCGACTTTCCAATAATAAGTTATAAATTATGGGATATTCCAGATTGTGAGATTTTTATCTAATCAGTTATTTATCAAAATAACTCGATTCCAACTCTAAAAATTCTTAAAAATCATCTTTTATCTTCAGTTAAAATTTCATAATTTTTCTCGGTCTGCAACATATTTTATAAAATCAGATTCCCTTAGAGCACAAAATCAGGGTTTTAGATAAAAATCATGTTCTATCAACATGGCCTTGCTCTTCTATAAAAGGACCTTCCAAAAATGACCTAGGGCATAGGAGATCATCCCCAAAGTCATAGAACTCAGCCGTCAACCTACTTCCCACGTTTTTGCAACCTTGAGCCACCAATCTATACCGAAATCATCCCGAAATCATCAAAAAACACAATATCTCTTTCTCCATCAGACTTATAAACACCAAACCATCACAAATACAGAATAAAAACGTCTTTAGTAACACAAGGAAGAAAGGTCCAGAAGCTCAGGTCGAAGTTGAACCGGATCGGCCACCAACGAGGCTTTCGAAGATTCCCGACATGAAGGAACAATAGCTTTTCAAAACCAAAACAGGTTAGAAACCAAATTTTATAACTCTTCTGATCTCAATACACTTCTGGTCAAAATTTCTAATCGAATTGACTTTTCCTTGCTTCTGAATTAAGGTTTGTTTGTGTTTCTGCCTTCTAACTTGTTACCTAAGTTTCGTATTAATTTTGACTTCAAATTGAAATCTTTTTCTTACTAACATATTGTACATCTTTCAGGCTACAAACCCATAAAATTTAAGCCAAAACAACACCACCGGGAACCACCCAAACGCCGCCGTCTGAGGGCGGTCCGCACCCACGGACGCTATGTCCGGGGTCCCGGACGCCCTGTCCGTAAGCCCGGATGCCCCCGGACGGTGGCGGGACAATTTTATTTTCTAATTTAGGTTTTTCTAAATAATGTCCAGGCCCACGGACAGTGTGTCCGTGGCCCCGGACTTTTCAAAATTTTGTTTTCTTTCAAATTCAACTTTTCTGTATAACTAGGTTAACCGGGGTCCGTGGTCTCGGACTTGAGGTCCGTGGCTACGGACGTAAATAAAATTTGACTTAATTCTGCCTCCGAAACCCTAGTTTAGCTAGTTTTAATTTCACTTTAATTTTCTGTCAAAAAATGTTAAAAAATAAAAAATAAAACATAAGCGCGCACTTAGGTTAAAAACAACTTTGTAGTAAGCCTTAAATAAACAAAGTAGAGGAAAAACGACTTCTAGGGGTAATGAAAGTAATTGAACCCTAAATAAGTTGTATACCAAGCCCCCGAACCCAAACTCTCCTTTCCTAATTTGATCTAGGTAAAAATTAGGTGGCGACTCATAATAGGTTCCAGTGAGCTAGCTTAGGTTTTAATAATTAATGTTATATGGCATAGTTATTATACTTAGGTTAAAAGTGGACCTAAAACCCAGTTAGATCCTAATCAACTTAATCAACATAGGGTAGGGTTTAAAATCGAGGCTCACAGCATGCTGATTCCAAAACGGTGGTCAAGTTTCTGAAGACGCACATCTTTACTCGCTTTGGGGTTCCTAGGGCAATTATTAGTGATGGAGGATCACATTTCTGCAATCGATCCTTCGATGCCCTGATGGCTAAGTATGAAGTGCGCCATAAGGTTGCTTTGCCCTATCACCCACAGACGAATGAACAAGCTGAAGTGTCCAATCGAGAGCTTAAGTGGATTCTTTAAAAGACTGTTAGTTCTTCCAGGAAGGATTGGTCTTAGAAGCTCGATGACGCTCTATGGGCATACAGAACTGCATTCAAGACTCCCATCAGGATGTCTCCTTTCAGGTTAGTTTATGGTAAGTCTTGTCATTTACTTGTGGAGTTGGAGCATAAGGCATACTGGGCACTTAAGGCCCTAAACTTCGATATTTATACTGCTGGTGAGAGGAGGAAGTTTCAGCTCTCAGAGCTAGAAGAGCTCAGGGATCAGGCTTACAATAGTGCAAAAGTTTATAAAGAGCGCACCAAGAAGCTCCATGATCAGATGATTCAGAGAAGGGACTTCAAAGTTGGAGATTGAGTGTTGCTATACAATTCTAGATTGAAGCTTTTCCCTGGGAAGCTTAAGTCCCATTGGGCCGGTCCTTTCAGAGTTGTTGGTATCACTTCTTACGGGGCTTACGAACTGGAAAATAAAAAGGGTGAAATTTTCAAAGTCAATGGGGCTAGTTTGAAAAAGTATGTTGGTATTGCTGATGCTAATATTGATTTACATGCAGTGTCTTTTGTGCAGGATAAGCCTGCTGCTCCAGATGCTTCAAGCCCCCTTGTGGTACTCCCCACCACACTCCCTCTTCTTCTGATCAGTAAGCTTGGGAAGTCTAGCCAGAGACTTTAAATCTGGGCAGCTTGGTGGGAGACAACCCACCGGTTTGTATCTCTTTTCACTTTCTTAGTTTAGTTGTTTATTTGGCTCTTTTCTTTTAGTTTGTGGTGTGTTGGCTGATGCTATGCTTACCGCAAGAGCCTTGGATCTTATTTTTTTACTAATGGTTTTGTCTGGTTCCACTTGAGTTCTCCTGGCTTTGCATATTATATTTATCAGCTTGCTTACTTTGTCGCTTAGCTGAACTCAAGTGTGGGGTTGGACTTGCTACACACCCTGAGCGGACTCTAGGGAGTATTCTTACCTTTTCTTCTCTTGAAATTTTACATGCTCCCTTTTGATCTGTTGTGTGTGCTTTTGGTTTCCCGTTGGATTGCTTGCACAATGTTAATTCTTCCTAAGCACTGAGAGCATTACTTCACTCTAAGTGTGGGGTGGGGTAAGCACCTTCGTAGCTTGCCTTTTGTATGTCTTTGAGCTCTTTTCTCTTGCATTTGTTAAAGTCTTGTTGTGATTGCTCAACTTGGAAGGAATTCATAGAGGAAGTATAGTTGGTTAGCTGATCTTGGGGTGCAAAATTTTGAAATTTTTCTGGTTTTTAATTGCTGAATTGAAGTCTTTGTTCTAGAAATGCTGAAACAAATGAGAATATTCTCTATCTGAACTTTGTTCTTAGCTTTGAGCCTTGGAATGAACTGGATTGAAATGGTTAAAAAAGAACATGGCAAGGTACTACGCTGATCCTAAGCATGCTAATTTTAATTTTGATCCAAAATCGGGCCTCGTCCACTTGATTATTAAGTCCTTTGGGGTGCTTTATCACCTAGCTACCTAAGGTCCTTGTGATCTGGGATAGTTGACCCAACGCCGCTACATGGGTGGAGAGAAAAGTCTGTGGTGAAAGAAATTGAAAGCGCTTTAATTAAAATATTTATGCAAATGTTGTGCTGAATATAGATTATTTTCTCTTATGGATCAAGAGTATGTGGCATTGAAAGGTACGATGGAATATGATCTTACTTCATGTCCCTTGTCGTTTCTGTGGTTTGTGAAGGAAAAGGTGGATTGGCTCAAGGTTAAGGGCTAGGCTCTTATGGTTTTGTTATTCATTTGTTAGCTTCGAATGACTTCATGTTTTCTCAAAATAATGAATTGTTTGAATTGCCCCCATGATTGGTAAAGCTAGCAATTCCTTTCATCTGTGCTCTTCCTTTTTTGTTGAGTTCCAATAGCTTGGCTTTAGTTGTGCTTGAGAGTTTTGCTTGGGGACAAGCAAAAGGCTAAGTGTGGGGTGATTTGATAAGTGTGAAATCAACATGGTTTTATTGGTGCTAAATTCTTATTTTATGCAACATTTTTATGAGCTTTCTCACACTTATCCTATGCTTTTCATGATTCATACTTTGGGCAAGAACTGATGCCAATTTATATATTTAAAGCAGGAAATGATGGTGAAAATGCATAGTTCTCCTCAAGAGTTTCCAACGCCGCAAACGGGGAGCAAATCGGAGCTCAAACGAAGAATCAGGACCCTGTCGAAGTTTGCGGAAAAAAGGGCACAAATATACACACGTCCGGACTTACGTCCGACCCAGTTGTCCGGACGCGTTGTACCTGTCCGGCCAACTGGTCTGGACGCTGACCTGGACGTGACTAAAATCTCACCAGTTGAAGCTTTAACGTGTTCGGCCCTGTGACCTGGACGCGCTCAGAAGGACAGAAATATTTATGACCACGAGTGCAACGCAGAGATTTCGATACATATACATGTCCAGCCGGGCTGTCCGGCTAAGTGACCTGGACGTTGAGCCGGACGTCTCACAAACGAGATAAATCTCGCCTGACAACTCTATCTCTTGTCCGGCTAACTGACCCAGACAGGTTAGCCGGACGTGTGTATTTTATGACCAAATTTTCATTTTAAAGGAGAAGGCGTGAGGCACAAAGGGGACATGTAAAATTCAAAATTGAGAGCACCACCTATTTCCCCTCTCTGTCGCCGTGCAACCAAGAAGAACTAAGGTGCAACCAAGGAGAATTTTTGCATCAATTTCTTCACTTTGTTCAACCCTACAACTAGCAAATCTTTGGGATTCGACATAGAGATGATTTCTAATCCTTCTTCTCTAATTGTTTCCTCTTTCGATATGCTCGGCTAAGGGATTAAACTTCGGGGAATAGTGGTTGTAAATAGTTAGGTTTTGAAGAATTATTATTAGTTGACTTGGGATCTATCAGCGGTTTGTTTCAAATTATAAATATTGTTTGCGCTATCAATAAAACTTACTATTTTATTTTTTAGCTTTGTAAAAGTTGTCAAAATCTGATCTGTGATTGATAGCTAGGTCGTTATAATCTGTTAATCTGTGGAGAGCTTTATCTGATTGATGAGTTAGCCTTCAGATGCAATTTAAATTCATATGCTTAATCCCTCTGCGTTAGTAGTGATAGGTTTATGATTTAATCTGTCGTGTTCTACACAGTGGAGTTCTAATTGTCTAGAATCTAGTCTTTTAGAAACTTGCTAGAATTAGCCGAACCCTACTCCCCAATCAACTGATAATAGAATTGCATGACTTAACTAGGGAAGACCACCTAAACCCAGAGTTCCTCTTTCATTATATTTTTATCAGTCACTCTTTGCTAGTTCTTAATTTTAGATCAACAATTTCCCCCGATTTACAGCTTTTGCTAGGATTAGATTTGCTTTCTTAGTCCCCTGGTTCGATTCCCCGGTTGCTCATATTACTTTACTGCTACGACCGGGAATTATCTTTGCAACCTGTAGGTTTATTTTATTTATTGATTTCTAGGATTAATTTCGTAGTTTTTAATATATTAAAATAACCGTTTGCACTTTGTCCCCTACCTCGAACTCAACTGGTCTCCGCTTCAAGTCGGCATAGGACTTCTGTCTATCCTGGGATGCTTTCATTTGGCTCTTTATGATTCGAACCTGCTCCATCGTCTCCTCTATCAGCTAAAGTCTCAATACCACTGTCTCACTGATGTCGCTTCAACACAAAGGGGTTCTGCACTTCCTCCCGTACAAAGCTTCATAACGAGTCATCTTAATGCTGGCGTGGTAACTGTTATAATATGAGAACTCCACTAGGTGTAGCATGTCAGCCCACGAACCCTGGAAATCCATGGTACACGCCCGAAGCATATCCTCCAAGGTCTGGATGGTCCTCTTTGTCTGACCGTCTGTAGCTGGATGGAACACGGTACCCCATCGCCTTCTGAAACTACTGCCAGAAATGAGTCAGGAATCTCGAATCTTGGTCAGATGTAATAGTCTGTGGTACTCCATGATATCTTACCATATTCTTCATGTACGCTTCTACCAGCTGACTCATAGACCAAGTGCTCTTCATAGGTATGAACCGAGCAGACTTGGTGAGTCGGTCTACGATCACCCAGATCTGGTTGACTCCACCTCTTGCTGGCGGTAGTCCAACCACGAAGTCCATAGAGATGGAGTCCCACTTCCATTTGGGTACCTCCAAAGGCAGCAACAGTCCTCCCATTCTCTTGTCCTCGAATTTCATCTTTTGGCAGGTGAGGCATCTAGACACAATTTCTGCACCTCTCGCTTCATCTTCGGCCACCAGAACTGCTTTTTCAGATCATTATACAATTTTTCCCCGCTTGGATGGACTGAATAGGGAGTATTGTGAGCCTCCTTCATCAGTCTCTCCTTCACACTAGTACAATCCTGAGGGACACACCAACGACCCCTGAATCTGAGACTTCCATCATTGTGGATCTCAAAACCCTCTACCTTACCCTCTTTCATCTTCTCTCGTATCTGCTAATTTCACATCACCGGGCTGTCCTTTGAGTATCTCCCCATAGATGTCGGAAGAGGCACTGATATGGAACAACTTCACCTCCCGGTCAACACCTCCTGACTCCATCACTTCCAAGTTTAGCTTCTGGAAGTCACAGACCAACTCGTTTAAAAGGACCCACATCGAGTTCACTGAGTGACTCCTCTGTCTGCTCAAAGCATCTGCCACCAGGTTAGACTTCCCTTCGTGGTACAGGATCTCTAGATCATAATCCTTAATCAGTTCCAACCACCTTCTCTACCTCATATTCAATTCTTTCTGCGTGAAAATGTATTTGAGGCTCTTATGGTCAGTGTAGATCTTAAATGAGACATCATAGAGGTAGTGTCTTCAAATCTTAAGTGCAAAAACTACAGCCACCAACTATAGGTCATGTGTCGGGTATCGGGTCTCATACTCTTTCAGTTGCGTCGATGCATAGGCTATGACTTCCCCGTGATGCGTCAAGACGCATCCCAAACCGAACTTGGAGGCATCACTGAATACCTCGAACCCCTCAGTCCCTGAAGGCAAGGTCAACACTGAAGTTGTGGTCAACCTCTTCTTCAGTGTCTGGAACGCCTTCTCACACTCATCATCCCACTGGAACTTCACCACCTTCTTCATAAGGTTGTGAACGGCCTCGCTATCTTCGAGAAGTCTTTTACAAACTGCCTATAGTAGCCCGACAAGCCCAGAAAGCTTCGAACCTCTGTCAAATTGCTCGGTCTTGGCCACTCCTTCATAACCTGGATCTTTGAAGGGTCCATTGAGATACCTTCCTTGGTGATGATGTGGCCCAGAAATGCCACCCGATCCAGCCAAAAATCTCACTTGGATATCTTCTCGTACAACTGCTGCTCCATCAATATCTATAATTCCAACCTTAAGTGCTCCTCATGCTCCTGCTCATCCTTGGAATATATTAGTATGTCATCTATGAATACCACCTCAAACAGATCTAAGTAAGGATTGAAGATTCGGTTCATGAGGTCCATAAAGACAGCTGGAGCGTTCGTCAATCCAAAAGGCATGACCAAGAACTCGAAATGCGCATATCTGGTCCTGAAGGCTGTCTTCGGTACGTCTCTCTCTACAACTCTGAGCTGGTGATAACCCGATCTCAAGTCAATCTTCGAGAAGGTCCCTACACCCTGAAGCTGGTAAAAAAGATCGTCGATCCTCGGCAGTGGATATATGTTCTTCAAAGTGATTTGGTTCAGCTCTCTGTAGTCAATGCTTAACCTCATGCTCCCGTCCTTCTTTTTCACGAACAGGACCGGGGCTCCCCAAGGTGATACACTCGGACGAATGTATCCCTTCTCCAAGAGATCCTCCAACTAGGCCTTCAACTCCGAAGGTGCCATACGATAAGGAGCTTTCGAAATGGGTGCGGACCCTGGCACTAAGTCGATGTTGAACTCTACTTCCCTGTCTGGCGGCATACCGAGGATCTCGTCTGAGAAAACATCTGGGAACTCGCTCACCACATGGATCTCCTCCTTCTTATCTACCTCCCGGCTCAAATCTTGGACATAACAGAGGTACACCTGCTGCCCTTCTTTACTTGAGAGAGGATAGACATTGCTTAGACAATCTTCACTCCGGGCTTCTCCTCCACATTCTTGTAAGAAACTCTTCGTCCTGATGGCCCTCTGAGAACAATCTTCTGCTTGCCACAGTCTATCCTCCCCTTGTACTTGCTTAGCCAATCCATCCCCAGGATAATGTCAAAGTCGGATAGGGCAAACTAGATCAAGTCTATTACATATTTCTCTCCCTTTATGTCTATACCTACGTCTTTCAACATGTTCTTACAAGTAATCACCCTCCCCGATGGTATAGATACAACTATAGGTGTAGTTTCACTAGCTTTTAATCCCAACTTCCCAACAAGGCTATCAGAAATAAAAGAATAAGTAGCCCTAGTGTCAAAAAGAATACGCACAGGAGTACCAAGAACAGTGAAGGTACCTACTAGCATATCTGCTTCGGCCTTAGCTTCGGCTCGACTCATCACATTAATCTTGCCTGAAGCCCGGTGCTGGTTGCCTCGGTTCTCCCCTTGGCCCCTATTACCTCCATTGCCACCCTCTCCATTGCCATGTTGGGGAGCGTCCCCACGCTAGTTCTGGTTCGGGCCTCTGCTCTGCTGGTTGGACTGTCGGTATGAACGGTCACCCCTATAGCTTCTCTGCTGGCTACCTCCCTGAGGGCTCTAGAAGCACTCGAATGCCTGATGACCCCGCTTACCACAACGAAAGCAGGTGATCAGGTTTCCCTCATAATCCTTCCCCGGGTGATCCTTGTTGCACCTCTTGGAGTAGAAGTGTCGGTCTCGTCTGAGCTCTCCTCTCTAAGATTGGTTCTGGGACCGATCGCCCCACCTCTGATCACTTCATTAGTCTCCACCGTGCCTCGGCCTCCCATCTCTCCTGTCTGAATGAGGCTTCCACCTCTTCTCCTAGTTCTGTCGTTGTTAGTGGTCCTCTCGTCCCCGGGACTCTTCTCCTCCTTCCAACTTTCTCTTGTTGCCAGCCAGGACTTCCTTCCTCTTCTACTGCATCTTATACGGTTAGCAGCTTTCTCATACGCATCCTGGAGGGTCGGGATGGTCAGGACACTCAGGGCCTCCTACAAACTCCAGTTCAGCCCACCAACGAACCTCTGCACCTTGGATGCCTCGTCCGGGATCATCATTGGTGCAAACCTAGCTAGCTCCAGGAACTTTGAGTGATATTCCTTCACGCTCATCGTCAGCTGCTTGAGCTCTGAGAACTCCGGGTACTTCTGTATCCTGACGTGCTCTGGATAGAAGCGCCTCCTTATGGCCTCCTTCAGGCCATCCCAGCCAAAGTCAGGTCCCTCCAGTAGCACATCTTTGTTGGCAGACCACCAGATATCGGCCTCGCTCTTGAAGTAGTAGACGACCGCATTCACCCGTCTGTCAGCTAGACAGTTGACCGCTTCAAAAATCTTATCGAATTCACGAATCCAATCCTCAAGTAGTACTGGATCTTATTCCCCCTTAAATGAAGTAGGCTTCAGGTGAGCAATTCTTTTGGTGTAGTCCTCGGGCACGTTGTCTCTCTGTGCCTGCCTCTGGACTATCTGCCCCAAATTCAGTGTTAGCCCCTACAATTGCCTCATAGGATCGTTGGCTGCTATCTCAGTTCGCCGGCTTCTGTTTCTTGTATTATACGAAAAGTTCAATCTATCAGCCAGTCCTGCACTCCTCCAGAGCTCTGTGCAAACTTCTGATTATGAATACTAGATTACATAAGTAATACTCACCCTAATACCCCAAATTCAGTTCCCTATTCCATAGTAGAAGATAACACCATATAGTTATATGGTAATAAAGCCAATATACTCACAAAGTTATCTAATGTGTCAATACCACCTCCAATATAGTAACACATACCCAGTGTATAGAACTCACATAACCACATATAGTAACGCAATAGCAAGTATCACATACAACAGTAATTCCCCAAGACGGCTTACCCCACATTTTAATTCCGTTTTAATCCAATTTTTATCTTATTTCGAAAACACGACTCTGGTATCACCATGTAACACCCTGGATTTTACCTTAATATAAGCTTGCGGAAATACGATTCAAACGGCGTAAACGGATCCAAAAACAGACTCCAAACGAGTCCGAAAAGTGCAAAACAATTCTGGTCCAAACTTGTGTCCGGACATGGGAAGTTCATACACAAGTCGAGAGTTTAGAAAACCAGAAATCGGTGACGTTCGAACTTGTGTCCGGACATTGGAAGTTCGGATACAAACCGAGAGTGGAAACAGAATAAGTCCGAGTTTGTGTCCGGACATTGATGTTCGGACACAAGTCGAGAGTTAAAAAATCAGAAAACGAAAGCATCCGAACTTGAGTCCGGATATTGATGTTCGGACACAAGTCAAAGATCAAAAGTTCTGAAAAATTTCTTACGTGGTCCGAACATTGGTCCGAGCTTGTAAGTTCGGACATAAGTCGAAACTTACAAGTGGATTCGTCCTTGCATGCTGTCCGAACATTGAAGTTCGGACAGATGTTTGGACACAGCTAGATCAGTGAAATCAATGTAAACTCTCGGGGCCTGTCCGAACATTGATGTCCGGACGGACGTTCGGACAGATCCTGAAATACGATTTTAAGTACGAGATCAAAGTCAGAAAAACACCAAAATGTTTGTGAAATCAATGTCAATAGATAAGAAATGCTCAGGTAAGTTTAAACAACATTAGATATCAAATAAGCAAAACAGAAATGACCGTTAAATTAACATATGAAAACCTTAACACGAATTATAATTATCAAGAACATCTTTTTAAACATATCTGTCATAAGTTTGAATCAATAGCAGCGGAAGTGTAAAATTACCAGGGCGTTACCGCCACACTCAAAACCATTGAGTGCTCAGGCTTAATCCAACCAAAACAAATCCAAAACGTTTCCAAACATTGTAAAAATAATGTATTTCAATTCCACAAACTCATCTTAACAACTCAGAAAACATCTCATCCTTCCTAAGCTAGGTGACAGTGTATTCCCAATCCCCAATCCAGCCATAGATACCTGCGATCAGAAAACAACATAGAGAAAACGCGACGGGATCGTGCAAATCAGTGAAATTGAGTAAATATTGCCTCAACACGTAAAATACATTTTAGAACACATTTTATATTGGTAAATCAGTAACACACGCAATAACATTATCCAACTGAGCCACTTCCAAAATCACAATCATCAAAATAATTCCGGGGAGAACTTTCACCAGGATCCAATCATCAGTATACACGGACGACACCCAAATTGGGGTCGCAACAATCATATCCCACCTCACCCTAAGTGCTTAAGTGTGCACACCCCCTAGAAGGTACTTTTGACCCAAAGGAGTAGATCATAGAGCTTAACTGCAAGTAATGTCTGCAAGCAAAATTTAATATAGATACACGGGGTACAAAGTACCAACAATTTCACGGAGCACCATAAAGGTACCATCAATATACACGGAGCACCATAAAGGTACCATCAACAGTTCAATAATTCATCCCGTGAAAGTCTCCTAAAAACAATATCCAACACCAATTGTAAAAACAATTGAATCCATAATACACGGGGGAAAAATAATTCCCGACTTCCAAAGAAATCCACAAAACAGGGTTTTATTATTCCATCAATAATTTGCAAAACCACATGAGAAAACGTTGATGAGCACAGATATTTACCTGAATACGCTCACCACTACGAAGATGAATCAGCCAAATCACTAGTAGCGCCCGTCAGAGAACTCGGGGTCTAAAATTGCGAAATAGAGATTCAATCAAGGACTTACCAAATTACCATAAAAATAATCTCAAAAACCTTACCAACTATTACCCTTACCCTTCTACCTAATCTGGCACCAGGGAAGCAGCTTGCCAACAGCAGGAATGAAAGAGCGGGAGTTTGAGAGTTTAGAAGTTGGAGAGAGAGAAAGCGTAATGACGTTGCGATGAAGATGCAGACGATCGTGAGGAAGATTGTGATTATAAATAGAATAATATAGAAGGAAGGGATTATAATATTTAATTAATGAATGTAATTGATTTAGAAAAGAGAGAATAACAACCGATGTTGTAAATAATTTTGAAAGATAAATTTAATAAGTAATGTCGTAAATAATAATTTGAAAGTTGAATAAGTGATTAACGTTGTAATCCATTTGAGAAGGATCTAGATTCAACGGGTTAGAAAAACCAGGAGATATTCACTAATTAGAAATAAAATGAGGAAAAAAATAGTTGATCGTTGGAAGAGGATAAGGATGAAATAATTATCTACTAGGTGAGAGATATTTGTTTAAAAGAAATAAATAAATATTAATAAGTCATTTAGGAGAGGAGTGGGGATCGTGACAACGGTGAGAGTAAGAAGATGTATTTAATATTAAATATGATTTTTAGGAAAAAGAATGTAAGGAAAGTATAGTATAATTTATAATAATTTAGGAAGAGGTAAAGTTAGAATCGAACTCTTAGAATTAAGAATAATTAATTGGAAGTAGCAAAATCGGAATTGAACTCCTAGGATTAAAAGACGCTGTAACGTCTACAGAAGGTTTGAAATATATATATATATACAGTAAGTCTTGGCTGCAGCTGGGTGTAGCCAACGATGGCTACATCCCAGCGAGCGCCCTTTTTCTTTTTTTTTTTTTTTTTTAAGACGTCCCAGCGTCTCTGTGATTTTTTTTTCAGATTTTTTTTCTTTTTTTTAATATAATAATACTTTAAATTGTTGTAACTTTTAATATATAAGTCCAAAATGAAAAAAATTATGTCATTGTTAACCTAAATTCAAGCTCTACAAAACAAGACTAGTCATGGATATATTTTGACAACTTTAAAAAAAATTATTTTTACATGTATAGAGTATAGAACGTGAAAGAAAACTTGTACAGATAGTCATACAAACCTGTACAAATGTTCACTAAAACATGTACATCCTCACGTAAAAACATGTACATCCTCGCATTAAAAACATATAGATAGTCATATAAACCTGTACGAATAATTAAATATATACATCCTTAAATTAAAACCTGTACATATAAAGAAGAACACTTGTACAGACGGTCATACAAACATGTACAGATGTTCATTAAAACATATACATTCTCATAATTGAACATGTACATTCTCGCATTTGAACATGTACATCGTCACATTAAAACATGTACATTCTCACATTAAAATATGTACATTCTCACATTAAAGTATATAATGGCTTCCAAATAGATTACCCTAACCTCACACACCCTAAAACCAACCCTAGAAAAGCTAAAAAACGTCGAAGACATTTTTAGGGTTTGTAGTGGCAGGTCGTAAACCCGCGACCACAAACCCTAAAAACCTGTCGAGTTAGTTGCTACAATGTAAAGTATAGAACGGTTTCCAAATAGATTACCCTACCCCCCAAAACACCCCAAAACCACCCTAGGATAGCTAAAAACGTCGAAGGTATTTTTAGGGTTTGCAGTTGTGGGTTTAGGGTCTAACGACCCTAAACCCGCTACCACAAACCCTAAAAACCTGTCGAGTTAGTTGCTACAATATAAAGTACGAAACAAATTCCAAATAGATTACCCTACCCCCAAAACCCACCCTAGGATAGCTAAAAAACGTCGAAGGCATTTTAAGGGTTTGTAGTGGCGGGTTTAGGGTCTAACGACCCTAAACCCGCTACCACAAACCCTAAAAACCTGTCGAGTTATTGCAATGATGTACAAGTTTTTACGTGTGAATGTACATGTCTTAATGAACATTTGTACAGGTTTGTATGACCATCTGTACAAGTTTTTTTTACGTTTTATGCATTATACATGTAAAAATAATTTTTTTTTAAGTTGTCAACACATATCCATGACTGGTTTTGTTTTGAAGAGCTTGAATTTATATGAACAATGATATAATTTTTTTTCATTTTGGACCTATATATTAAAAGTTACAATAATTTAAAGATTTTGAAATTTAAAAAAAAAAAAAGAAAGAAAAAACGCCGTGAGGCTTTAAAAAAAAAAGAACGCTGCGGACTGGATGTAGCGGGAGATGGCTACATCCAGGTGTAGCCAAGTATTTGCGATATATATATATATATAATATCGGTAAGAATAAGAGAACTATAGACAAGGAAAATAGTGTAAGAGATTCTTTTAACTTCCCTGGGCTTTATTAATATCACTCCCGACTAACCAACCATATCGTATACGTACCAATATAATTTAGTATGTATATTCTAACTCGGATTTCGCGGGTATTTCAGGAAGAGAGGCGAAAATCAACGCCAAACAACAACAAGGTTGCTCGTGAATACATCAGGCAAAATTAGGTTTTTGATCAAACCTGGATTCAAAACGTGAATAAACTAGAGGAAGAAAGGTGAAAATTAACGCTAAACAACCAAGCAATAAGCTCAATCAACAAAACAATGTCGGGGTGGAAACCAAGAAAATTCCCCAATTTCACAATCCTAAATCGAAAACAACGTAGAGCAAATTTCCCCAAATTCAAACCATGATTCAACACGTGAATAAACCAGAGGAAGAGAGGCGAAAATCAACACCAAACAACCAAGCAGCAACCTCAATCAATGTGACAATGTCGGGGGCAGAAATTTCAAAATTCCCCCAATTTCCAAACCCTAAATCAAAGACATAGTAGAGCAGCGATAACGGGGCCGAGGATCATTACTGAGTAATCAAGTTGTTCCTCACCATAATCAGATAGGCAAAATCAATTAGGGTTCAAACCAACCACAATAAAGATGTCGACAATGAAGAGTTGGAAGAGTATCAAAGACACGATTAAGTTAACTCAATAACTGGTGTTGATAGGAAGGGAGTCAGAAATAAGAAAGAAGAGTAATCTGTTTGGCGAAGGAAAGTCAAATGGTCAACCCCAGTTAGTATTAGACGAAAATAAAGGAAAATGTTTTTTTAAGCCAAGCAGAGTAAATTAAATATCAATAGAAGAAAAGTCCTCAGAGTAGAGCTCTTTAACAGAGAAAGGGAAATTATCCCACCACACCATAGACCGCCCCAAGCGAGCAAGTCGCGCACAAGCATCAACCACTCTATTCACCGAATGACAAATTAAGGAAAAGGAAATCTTGTCAACACGACGAGCTGGACTGTGAATCTTCGACAACACACCTGCAATCCTAGGAGGAGTTTCCTGTAAATCTGCAACATGGAGCACATAAGATTTAGAGTCTGATTCAACTTCTAACTTATTAGGGCCAGCAGACAGCACCATGTCAATACCGAAATCAAGGGCCCCGGCCTCCGCAACAATCACTAGAAGGGAAACCCCCAGATTCTTAGAGCTGCAACCAATAATAATCCCATGCTCATCCCTTATAACAAAACCGATCCCAGTGAGAGACTTCCAAGAGACACTAGCGTTGACATTTAATTAAAGGAACCTGGGTTTAGGCGGGGACCAGCTAAGACTGCCCCAGACTGAACCAACGCAATTACGAAGAGACAACCCATGCTCAAGAGCAAAGGAGAGACCTGAGTGCACCTTCTCTTCGAGTACTACCGGGGTCACCCATAATGCATTCGCATTCACCCCACCAGAAGGTCCACAGACAAGTAACAAGCTTTGAAAAAGAGGCCCCCGGAAGCTTAAAGACACACCAGTCAAGCCAAGACCCAGGAGATGAGAAGAGGTCCCCGGGAAGGAGAGGGGGAAGTCCAAAGAGATCATGATCCCGCCACCAAGGGTTAACAAAGGGACAGGTGTAGAGGGAGTGCCGACAGGAGGAAAAATGTTGACAAAAGATAAACTGCACACTTAAGTGATGGGTGGACACTTTTAATTTTCGAAATACATGGGCACTGTATTTTTTTTCCTTAAAAGAAAAACGTTAACTAAGGCTCTGTTCGGCATGACTTTTTTACAGTTGTTTTGTAGCTATTTTGGTCTGGTTGTTTTGGCTGGCTATTTTGTGGTATTTTGCTGGTTGTTTTGTGCTGGCTGTTTTGTGGTTGTTTTGAAAACTGTTGTTCGGCAGTGTGGCGGTTTTGTCTGGCGTATTTGAATAAGTTAGTTATGTGTAATGCGTTTACGGATGTCTGTGCTACAGTTACAAATTTTATATTACATTTTAAAACAATTCTTTTAAAGATGTAAATGAAGAAGCTACTAACAAATATATAGATCAATATATGCATAACTTATAATTAGAAAAACAACAAAGTTTTATTACAATAAATAACACTACTACAGATTTTGCATTCAAGAACTGTATAAAAGAAAACTGTTATAAGATTCTAGTAGTCTTTGATGGTTTTGTGTAAATTAGGTTACTAAAACATTAGATACTACAACAGTAATAAAAAATTGTTCTCTATAAGTAGTTTTATAGAACTGTTATGAGTTTTTTCAATCTGGGCGCGGAGAGATCTAAACATTTTAGATCCAATGACTTGAATACCCTTATCTTCTAAAATATACCTTTGGTGTCCCTATTTTGACAAAAGTATTTTGGGCGGGGATTCTCCCGCTCATTAAACCCCTAAATCCATAAATCACTTTCCTCCTCCCGTCATCATCTACGTGTGCAGTACATTGTCCACTTCCCCAACCAGATTGAGCACCCGATAATCTGTCAATTTCCATCGCACCGTCAGAGCACCCAATCGCTCAACCTTAATCACTCCATGTTCTTCCTCCTTGTTGATGTTATTTTGATCGGCAAACTCAGTTCAATACTGAAGCCCGTTTAGAGACTAGCCTGAAGTGAAGCTCGTCAGTCTTGAACTGACGAACAGAGAAGAAGATAGAATATTTAACAAGATTTTATCTAGCTGTTAAAGATAAAATCTTGAATGATAAACTCTCACACGGTCTCTGTATCTATATAAGGGGAAGGAAGTCTAGGTCATAGGGTGTGGATTTACGCAAAGAGAAAATAAGAAATACAATGTAATTTGTGAGTATAACAGTAAGGGTAAATTTAGAGAAAATCAGAGAGAGAGATAGCGAGATTATAGAGTCAATTCAGAGAGAGTTTTGCTGTTGATTTCGTTGTAAGTAACTTGAGTTCAGAACTCAAGTTACGTGTAAGTTATGTCAAGATAGTGTTCTTGACGTGAGGGTTGGTATTCACATTACGTGATTGTGTAACCATTGTTATACGTGATTATAATAAAGGTTCGACCTTTATGCTATTCTGGTCTTCCCTTCTTTCTCCCTGTTCGTCCTCAGTTCTGAACTCAGACCATCGACACGTTCTGAGTTGCAGACTCAGCACCGACAAGTAGGAATCTTCAATTGGTATCAGAGCAAGGTAACCCTAGACGCAGAAGAAACTTCTTCAGGGTTGATCATGATGAATTCCTACTATGTTAAGCCTCCAAAGCTGACAAAGTTCAACTACACCAGTTGGTGCGAACAGATGGAGGATCAATTAATCTCTATTGATCTGCAGTTATGGGACGTAGTGACTGAAGGTGACCTGAAGCCAACAATTGAGAAGGATGGCGTCACCAAAGAAAAACCAAGATCCAGTTGGAGTGAGAGCGATAATAAGTTGATAAGCAAGAACAGACAAGCTCGAAGGGTTATCATGTCATCATTATCAGATTCAGACCAACAGAAAGTCTTGGGCTTGCGCACTGCTAAAGAGGTTTGGGAATTTCTCAAAACCGCATATGCTGGAACAGATTCGGTTAAAAAGGCTAAGGGCAAACAGCTCAAGAGACTGCTTGATAACTTTAAGATGTTAGACTGTGAGACTATATCTGAAACACTTGAGAGATTTGACAAGATTTTGTGTGAGCTCAAAACTGTCGGGGTAGGTCTTGACAATGATGTGGTGAACGAAAGATTTCTAGATAGCCTTGGTAAAGACTGGCTAAATTTTACCACACTTTTGGAGTCCACAAAGGATTTATCCACGTTGTCTTTCGAAGAGCTGGGATCAGAACTGACGGTGTACGAAGGTAAGATGAGAGGTAACATTGTTACTCAAACTAAGGATCTGGCTCTAAACGCACGTGATACTACCATAATACCAGAAGATGAGGATTGTGACGTAGATGAGGAAATCACTAAGATTATGAACATAATACAGAGGCTGAGTAGTAGAAAACAAAGGTCAAGCCAACAGAGTAAAGTCAACGAAGGGACAAAACACATGTTTTAGGTGTAACAAGCCTGGTCATGTTGTCAAGGATTGTCCTCTCCAGCAGAAGGAAAATTCTCAGAAGAAGATTAAGAAACACACAGATACAGCTGCAGCTGCATGGGGACAGGACATCTCAGATACAGACTCAGAACCCGGGGAGTGCGCGCAGATGTGTTTGACGGCAATTGCTCACGAAGATGATGACATCAATACTGAGTATAACGTAAAGGAGAAGGAAATCTGGAAGGATACTCTCGAGAAAGAAGAGATATTTATTCAGCTAACCTCTGCACTCTCTGAGATAAAATCCTTGAAGAATCAGTATGATACTGAGATTAAAGAACTCAGGGCTAAGGTGAAAAGTCTGAGTCAGTCTTCAACTGAAAGCAAAAATCGTGTCATTGAGAGTCTAGATAAGCCAAGGATTAACTTTGTTAGTCCTTTGGAAACTAGGATTCTTACTCTTCCTTGTTGGGCACACGAAGAGATATATTCTCTTTTGGATAGCAACAAATCGCTAAAAAGAGAATGCGAAACACTCTCAGACATGGTAGTCAAGGCAAATCGAAAGTTAGAACTTCAAACTCCTGCTAATCCAACTTGGTATACCGGGAAGGCGAATTTGAAGCAAATGATGCGTAATAATAACTCAGACAAATGCGGTTTGGGATATAAGTCTGAGACATTCTCTCAGTCTACGACTGAGAAGTTACAGACTGTAACTGCGAGACATCAGCCAAGATTACACTCATGCCGATATTGCCATCAGCTAGGACACAAGGTTAGATGGTGTCCCAAATTGTTGAAAAAACAATTGCGTGAAAAATCATCAAGGCAGAACTCATTCGAAATCAAAAGATCGCACACTAAAAGGTGGGTTCCTATCAATCACTTTAAGTCTGAGTCAACAACTGAGATCAAACAAGTTTGGGTACCAAAGTCAAGTCGGCCCTACCGGACTCGTCAAGAAGGCACTTCACCTCCTTCAGAATTATCATCTCCTTCCCAGTGATCTGACCATGACGCATCACTACCCCCAATCCATAAGGTTTATGAATTAATTCCTTTTTGATTTGGCAAAAGGGGGAAAGTGGTCTTGAACGCACTCTACAACTCAGGGGGAACATTCATCAGTTCAAGACTTACAGAGTTTACCAATTAGTCTTGAATGTATACAACGATTCAGGGGGAACATTCATCAGTTCAAGAAGTTCAAGACTTGCAGAGTTTGCCGCATCAAAAAGGGGGAAACTGTTGATGTTATTTTGATCGGCAAACTCAGTTCAATACTGAAGCCCGTTTAGAGACTAGCCTGAAGTGAAGCTCGTCAGTCTTGAACTGACGAACAGAGAAGAAGATAGAATATTTAACAAGATTTTATCTAGCTGTTAAAGATAAAATCTTGAATGATAAACTCTCACACGGTCTCTGTATCTATATAAGGGGAAGGAAGTCTAGGTCATAGGGTGTGGATTTACGCAAAGAGAAAATAAGAAATACAATGTAATTTGTGAGTATAACAGTAAGGGTAAATTTAGTGAAAATCAGAGAGAGAGATAGCGAGATTATAGAGTCAATTCAGAGAGAGTTTTGCTGTTGATTTCGTTGTAAGTAACTTGAGTTCAGAACTCAAGTTACGTGTAAGTTATGTCAAGATAGTGTTCTTGACGTGAGGGTTGGTATTCACATTACGTGATTGTGTAACCATTGTTATACGTGATTATAATAAAGGTTCGACCTTTATGCTATTCTGGTCTTCCCTTCTTTCTCCCTGTTCGTCCTCAGTTCTGAACTCAGACCATCGACACGTTCTGAGTTGCAGACTCAGCACCGACAGGTAGGAATCTTCACTCCTCCATTGCTCAACCTCGCCTGCCAGAGCACACAATCCATCGCCAAACTATACAGGCCGATAGATTGCTCCTTCATCGCTTAACCTCGCCTGTCATTCTCCCTTCTTCGCTCAACATTCAACATTCCAGCACCGGTCGCCTCCTTCACCAGAGCACGGTAATGTTAAACCCTCCAGCATGATGTATAATATAGGATTTCTTTTCTGTCATGTAAATGCATAAATTAGGTTTTTGTGATCGATCTTGTGTCCTAAACATTTATCTTTTAAATAGAATACCCATATAATAATTATAAATCCGCCTCTAACTCATGAATTATTGCTCGGATGGTGTTAGATTTAAACTAAAATTTTTCAATTTGTGTGAAAAGCTCTTACCTCCATATTTGCCGCACATTCTACTACTACCTCTGGCGTTCGAATCCCAGGGAACCTCTTCATTCTCTTCTTCTGTTTGCGCCTCGGTCGAACTTATCTTTTCAAGTTTTTTGTTGCACTGAAGATTGCAACCCTAATTGGCGATAAGGAACATATATTATCTTGTGTCATTTCATCCTCTTCTGTTTGCTTGCGCCTCTGTAGAGATAAATGTGGAATCGCTGCCCGCTGCACACACTTGATGTACCCTGATTGGTGTAGTCCTATAACTCCAAAAAGATGCAGATGCAGAAGCAGGAGCTTAGATTATGCGGGATGTGCTTGTGCAGAAAAGAATAGTGGGGAAATACCATATAATCATGATGGTGCTGTCGTGGAAGTTAAATCACTTGTCTATGAGTGTGGCCCTAACTGTAGCTGCCCTCAATCTTGTTATAACCGTGTGAGCCAACATGGAATTAAGTTCCAACTTGAAATCTTTAAAACTGATAGCAGGGGATGGGGTGTGAGATCATTATCGTCCATTCCCTCGGGGAGTTTCATATGTGAGTATTTAGGAGAGTTGCTTGAAGACAAGGATGCAGAAGAACGATGAAATGATGAATATTTGTTTGATATTGGGCAGAATTACTATGATCCCTCTCTCAAGGAAGACCTCGAAGGTCTCATGCCTGATTTACTGCAGGGTACTTCTGATGTAGTGGCAGATGTTGGCTTTACCATTGATGCGGCTCAGTATGGGAATGTGGGGAGGTTTATAAACCACAGCTGTTCGCCGAATCTCTATGCGCAGAATGTCCTATTCGATCATGAGGATAGAAGGATACCTCACATAATGTTGTTTGCCACTGAGAACATTCCTCCATTGCAAGAGCTTACTTACCATTATAATTACCCGATAGGTGAAGTGCATGACAATGATGGCAACATCAAGGTCAAGAATTTCTATTGTGGTGCTTCAGACTGTACTGGTCGCATGTACTGATGATATCTCCTTTTGATATAGGAGAACAGACTTGTTGTGAAGGAGTTGGTCTGTGGTTGCAATGATCAGAGATTACCAGCACATGGATGGCATGTAAGAGTGGTGAATTTGGTGAGTTTTGCATACGGCCATGTCCTACTATGTATTATTACCTGTTCTTGGATTTGGACAGCGACACTGCCTCAGTGGGTAAGTCTCACCGTGCTTTTTACTGTCTTGCCAAATTCCAGTGTCATGTCGTCAAAATTATCCTAGGATAGTATGTTTATTTAATGCTATTGTCTCAATTTGGTTAGAATGTATTTTTGTTGTTTGAGAGAGATGCAATTTATAAATTGAATTGTCCAAAAACATACTCTGTCAATTCATTTTTTTTTCTGTTTGCTTGCGCCTCTGAAGAGATAAATCGTGAACTGCTGCTCGATCGCCTCTATAAAGATAACTCTTAAGCTGCTACTTGATGGACCCCAGATTGAACCGTTTCAGTTAATTACGGAAGAGGTAATATAATCGAACCTATCTTCTTGTCAGTGGGGATTATCACAATAAAGCTTTTGATTTTTTCTGTCGCAACTTATGAAGATTGCAAGATGGAAAATTGTCGGTGGATATAACATGTGTGATCAGGTTATTTAATCAAGACACTTTGAATGTATTATGTTTTCCTTTAATTGTACTGGCGTGTTTCAATACCATCATTGGTTTTTTTTTCTTTCAACAGTAATCATGATAGGGGTGAAAATACTTATGTAATGCGGTTTCTTGAAAGAAATGGAATCTTATGTCACTTTCTGAAGACTTCCTTTGGTAATAAAAGGGAGGCCGCGATTTTGGAATTGGTTCAGAATTCTGATTTTCTAGTTCTTACCAGGCAGGTAGTAGTGGACCTTAAAAAATTCTCAGTGTATTTTAATTTTTCACTTGTTTTGGCTATATGTTGAATATTGTTATTTTCTGATTCACAATTCTCTCTTTTTCCTGCTAAGTAATGGTGTGTTGCTCTTGTTGAAAGAATATTAGATTGCACCACAACCCAGAAGGGTACTGAAGTTATAGGCATTCATAATTCACTAATTCCACAATTAGCATTCTCATAGGAATTATAAACTAATTATTGTTGTAATTTTCAGATATTATCGGGAGAGTTTTTGAAAAGTTATGGTAAGGACATCATCAACATTCATCATGGTCTTCTACCAACTTTTAAGGGTGGAAATCCTTCTAGACAGGTTGATTTTGTTATGTTATATGCACTACAAATTGTTAATAAAACACATTTTCTGTTGTTTTGTATGTGCTTGCAGGTCGAGAGAGTATCTCACCGAGATGACTTTCAAGAGTTTTGTGCAGTATTTAGAGAACCTTGAGAAGTAATGCCTAACAATTGAACAAAAATGTTGCAGTGCAATTTGGAACCGGTAATATAATGAAACTTATCTTTTTCTCTGTAGTATTTATCACAATAAAAGTTTGTGATTTTTTCTGTCGCACTACAGATTGCAACCCTAACTGGCTATAAGAAACATACATACTCTGTGCCATTTCATTTTCTTCTTTCTGTTTGCTTGCGCCTCTGCAAAGATAAATATGGAACTGCTGCTCGCTGCACACAAGATTGAACAGGTATTGCAGTTCATTCCAGAACCGGTAATATAGTCGAACTTATCTTCTACTCGCTGGTGATTACAACAATAGAAGTTTTTGATTTTTTTATGATGAGACTTGTGGTTGGTCCCTATAAAGCAAAGATAACAAGATACCAACATTGATTCTTGTTGCTATGCTAAATATTTTGCCTCTTCAACGGTTAAAGGCAAAGAAGTAGGTTTTTTTGTTTTGCAAGTCATGTACTTTTACACGAACCCACGTGATTAGCTGTATAATTAGCAATGTACCATGTTTGATGAGCAGGTCTGCTGAGGGTAGTGTTTTCTAACACTAGTATACAATACCTCATTCTGAAATTCCGGCATTCAGAGATCGGATCAAGTATATTGATTCCTCCTATCTTTGGTATCTCATTTGGTAGTGTGCACATTGTGACTTATGGGAGATGCATAGATTTAGCGGCAGTGGGACAAACTTTATTGTACAAAAATCTTACTGATGTGGGAGCGTTGAATCTATTACTAGCAACCCATTCAATACCTTGTTAGTCATGTCTTATCGGCTCAGTTACTTGGTTCATCTTTACGTGTTTGGTTATTCCTTAATTGGCCTTGTTGATTAGAGACTAAAAAATATATGTGTGTTACTTACAAAGGTGGATAAGAGAGCTTGTAGAACATATATGTGATATTGTAGGATCTTACAATGGTTGTTCTTAGTGAGGTTGTTACCCACGAGGAACTAGGTGCTGAGTAACAGTCTGACGACGAACTCAATATTCAGAGAACATCAACAGAGGGAAGGATATTAGATACACGTGAATCCTCACTATATTAGCTCGTATCAAAACAGGATACACCCTCACGTACTAGGAGAACAGACTCTCCAAGCACAAACACGTAAAACACTAGATCTCTAGGTCTCTAGTGATTCTACCAACGTATTATTAAAAACACCTCCTTTCCAGATTTTCTCTCAACAACAACGTCCATCACCCTTCTCTTAACGTCTCCTATATATAGTTATCGATTTACATAAAACAATATCTTTAAAGATATAATTTCTTTAAAGATAAAATCCTAGTAACCGACTTAGATATTAAACAGAAAAGATATTCTCTAGATTATCTACTAAAGATAAAATCTGTGCAGAATATATTTAGGGACGGTTAGACACTGCGAGATCTTCTCTTGACGGCACCTCCCTTGGTCAGGTCAAGACTCAGATCTCTGTGTCTGTTACTGAGTTTGGTCAATCAAAACTTTTGCATTAACAATTTCCCCCTTTTTGATTGGGCAAACTCTGAGTCTTGAACTGATGCATGTTCCCCCTTATTCGCTGCTTCACTACTTTCTGCATTCACCCATTGTCATCACTCAAAAACTTGTGTCTGGAACTGAGAACGTTCCCCCTGAATTATTGCATCTTTGTTCATCGCCAGATAGATTTAGACACACACACATATGTGTTCAAGACATCTTTCCCCCTTTTGCCGAATCAAAAAGAAACTAAGGGATGAACCTCATAAGTAGGGGGTAATGGTGTGTCACAGACTGATCACTGAGAACAAGATGAAGAATCTGAAGGAGATAGAATGCCTTCTTGACGAAACTGATAGGACTGAGTAAACTTTGGTACCCAAATTTGTTTAGGCTCAACTGTAGGCACACACTTAGACTGAATTATAGGAACCCATCTTTTAGTGTGGAATCTGTTGGTTCTATATAAGCTTTGTCTTGATGATTCTTCACGCAATTGTTTTCTCAACAGTTTGGGACACCATCTTATCTTGTGTCCTAGTTGATGACAATACCAGCACGAGTTCAGTCTAGACTTAGAATGACCAGGTTGAGTCTTCAACTCTCTCGTCTTAGATTGAGTGGGTTTCTCTAGTTCAAATCCCAAACCGCACTTACTGGAGTTTTTATTGAACAACATCTGATTCAGATTTGCCTTTCCAGTATACCAAGTGGGATTAGTCTGTGTCTGAAGCTCTAACTTCCGATTTGCATCAGCTAACATGCCCGAGAGAGTTTCACATTCCCTTTTTAGTGATTTGGTACGATCTAAAAGGGAATTCACTTCTTCTTGTGCCCAACATGGAAGAGTGAGAACTCTAGTCTCCAAAGGACTAACAAAGTTGATCCTTGGCTTATCCAGACTCTCTTTGACACAGTTTTTGTTTTCAGTCGAAGACTTACTCAAATCTTCCACTTTAGCTTTGAGTTCTCTGATCTCAGTAACATACTCATCTACGTCAAAATCCTCATCTGAGCTAGTAGGACTTTCAAGACTCTTTATCTTGTCTTCCATCCTAACTATCTTATCCTCATACTCAAGTTTTTGCGATTTCAGTTTCATCAATGCTTCAGACAAAAGATCAAATAACCGTGTCTTTGACATAGAATCAAAAGACTTTTTCACATGAGTTAAACATACCTCATCTTCTGGGAGAGTCTTGTTTAACTTTTCTTCCGCCATAAAACAGAATTCTGTGTCCAAACTCATCTCATCTTCTTGGACAATTGCTGTCATACACACTTGATCTTCATTCTCAGGTTCTGAGTCTGTACCTGAACCATCTCCTCCCCAAGCCGCAGCAGCTGTTGTTGAAAATTTCTTGACCTTCTCCTGAAAATTATCCCTTTGTGGCAAAGGACAATTTTTGACCTCATGTCCAGGTTTGTTGCACCTGAAACAGATTATTGGACCCTTCTTTGATTTGTTACGATTAAACTTAGAATTCTGACTTCGCCGTCCTCCAAAAATCCTTCGAATACCATCAGCTATCTTGATAATTTCTTCCTCTTCACTCAAATCCTCTTCATCCGTACCAGCATTACTCTTCCAAGCTTTCAAGGCCAGATCTTTGCATGTTGTTGGCGAAGAGATTGCTCCCTTCATCTTACCTTCATAGACCATCAGCTCAGAGCCTAACTCCTCGAGGGACATTTTTGACAAATCTTGTGTAGTTTCGAGCAGGGTGGTATAACTTAGCCACGCTTTTTCTAGACTGTCAAGGCATCTCTCGTTAATAACCTCGTTTGAGAGTGTTACCCCAACAGCTTTAAGATCTCCCAGAATTTTCTCAAACCTTACCAAGGTCTGAGTTATAGACTCACCCTCTTGCATTCTGAAATTGTCAAATTGCTTTCTAAATTGTTTACCTTTAGCCTTTCTGATGGAATCAGTTCCTTCATAAGCTGTTTTGAGGAAGCTCCAGACTTCTTTAGCGGTGCGAATTCCAAGTACCTTTTGTTGATCACCCTCGGACAAAGATGAGACAATTACTCGCAAAGCTTGCTTATTTTTGCTCAGTAATTTCTTATCAGTGTCATTCCAATCCTTTTTAGGTTTTGATTTCGAAACAACCGCTTCAATCACCTGTGGAACCAAGTCTCCTTCAGTAACAATTGTCCACAAATCATAGTCGATTGACATGAGCTGATCACCCATCTGTTCACTCCAGCAAGCATAGTTGAATTTTGTGAGATTTGGCGCTTTGACATTGTAGAAATTCATCTTCGATCACCCCTGAAGATTTCTCTTCGATTGCTGAAAGGGAACCTGCTCTGATACCAATTGTAGGATCTTACAACGGTTGTTCTTAGTGAGGTTGTTACCCACGAGGAACTAGGTGCTGAGTAACAGTCTGACGACGAACTCAATATTCAGAGAACATCAACAGAGGGAAGGATATTAGATACACGTGAATCCTCACTATATTAGCTCGTATCAAAACAGGATACACCCTCACGTACTAGGAGAACAGACTCTCCAAGCACAAACACGTAAAACACTAGATCTCTAGGTCTCTAGTGATTCTACCAACGTATTATTAAAAACACCTCCTTTCCAGATTTTCTCTCAACAACAACGTCCATCACCCTTCTCTTAACGTCTCCTATATATAGTTATCGATTTACATAAAACAATATCTTTAAAGATATAATTTCTTTAAAGATAAAATCCTAGTAACCGACTTAGATATTAAACAGAAAAGATATTCTCTAGATTATCTACTAAAGATAAAATCTGTGCAGAATATATTTAGGGACGGTTAGACACTGCGAGATCTTCTCTTGACGGCACCTCCCTTGGTCAGGTCAAGACTCAGATCTCTGTGTCTGTTACTGAGTTTGGTCAATCAAAACTTTTGCATTAACAGATATCCTTCTAGTCTTTTTTGGATTTGTTTGCTAAAAAGTGATTACGGCTGCAAGTTAAAGTCTTTGATAGCTATTCATACTGTTTATTGTAAGAGCTGAACAGAATGAACTTGTAAATTGTTTTAAAACTTTTTGATGATGAGCCTATAATGAAAATTTGTCATACAATGCTACTGTTGCCATTGTTGAGAACGGATTTAAAAAGTTTGGGCCTATCAAACGTGGTGGCATCCAAGTTTGATGGGCACCGATCATTTCAATTGATGTTCCTGTTTTTCTTTTCTCATAGGATTAACCAATCTTTCACACTTGCCTTCTCGTTTGCAGATGTTAATGGGGTAAGCTTATTCTCTTTTGGTGGTGGACGTGAAGGCGGATACCGGAACAACAACGGGTTTAGGACTGGCCGTGGGAACTTTGCCGGTGGTGGACACCTGAGGTGGTGGTTACAGTGGAAGAAGTGACTTTGTGAGCACAATCGGGAGTACTTCCAAAATAACAATAAAGATGGTGGTGGCTGCTCTAGTTATAGTCGTATATATTTCTTTAGTATTGAACCATCATTTAATTAGAATGATGACCATGAATATGGGAGTTGTTCTTGTAAGATAACACACCATGTTGGATTTATCTAATTAAAGAAATAAATTGTTGCTTTTGATTCATTAATGTTGTGCACTGAGTATGAAATTCAACTATGAAAACAGGGTTCAAAATGCTAGCAAAAACAACTGTTTATAACATTTATCAAATAGCATTGATAGCATGATATATATATATATATATATATATATATATAATACAACCATAGACAACTGTTACTGACAGTTCTTAAATCATAGTAAAAACGGATTTTAAAAATGGAATAGACAACTGTTAATAATGGTAGTCTAATAAGGTATTGTATAACTGTTAATAACAGTTGTGTATCATGACATTAACAGTAGTTATAAGTAACTATAGAGAATTGTTAATCACATTAGTCTAAAGGAGAGCTACTATAGAGAACTCCAACAACTAGAACTGTTTTTAACAGTTCTCTAAAGCCTTTTTAACAGTTGTGTAAAGCATTTTCTGTAGTAGTGTAATTATAACATTTATATTTAGGTTTATACAAATAACTTCACTATTATCAAACATAATTCTATTAATGGATAACAACAATTGTAACTATACATGGTTTTAACACACCAGACTACTTGTTCACATTTGAATAAAAGTAAATATAATAATTAATTAGTTAACTGTATTAATGTTTACATCATACAAAAAAACAATTTAGTTGTTAAAAAATATGACCTATATATTAATATATGTAGATATAATTAGATATTCAAATTTTATACCTTATTTTAGCAATATAGTCAAAAGTAAAACTGATTATTATGTCATTCTTAGTAATCATGTACCCCTTCTATCCATAATACAAATATTTTTTTTAGTTTTTTTATTACAGATTCTATAAATAAAAAATATTAGAATGACTCAAAATAATTTTTAGTATAAGTTTTTAGAAAAACACTACTAGTTTAAAACTATTGTTCTATATTATTGTCATTAACTTATAATTAGTATACCAATCTTTATAAAAAACTAAAATTAAAAAAGGGAAATAAACTTTTTTATATATTAATGTATATATTTCAATTTTAATTTAATTTTGTGTCAAATTTAATTTATAATATCATTTTTAAAATATAATTATAAATATTGAAAATTCAAAATAATTTATTAGAAATTAATTTTTAAATATTAATTAATATTATTAAAATATTTTTACCACTTAATTACAGTTTTCTGACCACCTTTACTTACACTATTTATTCTCCTTGCACCATAAACTAGTTGTTTTATAACTATTTAATGTTAACATATTTATAATTGTTTTAAAAATTATTTTCCAACTCAAAAATATCAAATTTATACAAAAAAAAAAAAAAAAAAAACACCGACACCGAGACACTTCCAAAAAAACAGTTTCCACATATAAAATGGAAACAAATGACACGGAATAATCCTCCTATTCGGCTGTACCCCTTCTTTTTATACTATTTCCTTATACTTTCTCCCTCCTCACCTCGCTCTCGCTCTCCATCCCATCCCATCCCATCCTATTCCATTTCAATTCGATTGATCGACTCAGCTTCTTTGGAGCTCGTGCACTGCGCTCCAATCTTCTCTGTCCTTGATTTGTTTCGCAGCGGCACCTCTGGTAAGTTCTACTCCATGCTCGTCTCGTTTGTCTTTTACTTTGTTTCTCTTTCTGCCTTCTTTCTTCTCAATTTCTATTCATCTGGAATTTTAGGGTTTGCTTGGTAAATAGAGTAGGGCAAGCTTGAAGCTGATCTCGAGAAATAATAGTTCTTAATCGTTATTCAGAAGCCGCTGGATTTAATTCCAAGTTTTCAATTCTTTAGGACCTTTGAGATAGTCTGTCAATCTCTAGGAGGACCGTTGATATAGTCCGTCCTATCTATGAGGATCTGACGAGAGAAATGTAGATGATAAGCAACTTTATTTTCTTACCGCGGTTTGGAAGGTTAGAGTACCCTCTTATTTACATTGTAATCAGGCTACACTTATCAAAGCTAATCGAAATGCAATCATGAAGTAGATGTAGAGCCGTCGCTTATTTTGGTACTTCCCTATTCATTCCTGCATCGAATCATTTCACAGGCATGTAACAGTGAAATTTCACAATATACTTTGATCAATTGGCCAGTGAGTAAAACCTTCTCGTGGCTTCTCCTGCTAGTATTTTTTTGAACTTGTGGTCCTAGAATTTAGGGTTCTCTCTTTCTTTTTCCCCTGAACTGGTAGTTGTGAATGCCACTTTTTGTGCCGCAGGTGCTAGTTTTGGGGCCAGATCAGTTATAATTTGTAGCCTATTGGGATTAGTTTGGATCTTTCAATTGAATGTTGCGGGTTTTTGCATAAAAAAACCTGACACCTTATCCAGTTGATTTTCAACTGTCAATTTGTTTTTCATCTTGCTGTGATTTATGTTTCTTCTTATACGTGACTGATGTTGTGGTCATCTTGGATCCACCAGCAGGTGAAGTAAACCTGAGAAATTTATGATAATATATCATAAGTACATATACATGTTTCTTAATGAACGCCATGGGATGAATGCAGGTCTCTCCATGTATGACTTCCTTTTGATTTCTATCTCTTATTTTAGGAAATGGACGGACCAGGCCGAAGTGGTGCAGATGTTTACTTACAGAACTATAATCTTGGAAAAACTTTGGGGATCGGTTCGTTTGGTAAGGTGAAGATTGCCGAGCATAAATTGACTGGGCATAAGGTTGCTATTAAGATTCTTAATAGACGCAAAGTTAAAAACATGGACATGGAAGAGAAAGGTAATTAATGATTGAATGGTGATTGAAGTTGTCATCTGCATTATCATTTCCTTTTCTGCGGGCGGAGCTTGGAACACTATTTTCTTTTTGGTTCATCACTGGTTGTTATATATATTTGAGTTTGAACTTTTTCCAACTATATTTTCAGTGAGAAGAGAGATTAAGATATTGCGGTTGTTCATGCATCCACATATCATTCGTCTGTATGAGGTGATAGAGACGCCATCAGACATTTATGTAGTGATGGAGTACGTGAAGTCCGGAGAGTTATTTGATTACATTGTTGAAAAAGGAAGACTGCAAGAGGATGAAGCTCGTAACTTCTTCCAACAGGTATTGTTACTACATTATTTTTTGTGGAGCATATTTAAGTTCAGGAATCATAAGAATTTGACATTTGAAATTGCTTTTTGTTTCATCTTGAATAAGATTATATCTGGAGTAGAGTATTGCCACCGAAATATGGTTGTGCACCGAGACTTGAAGCCCGAGAACCTTCTTTTGGATTCCAATTGCAATGTGAAGATAGCAGATTTTGGTTTAAGCAATATCATGCGTGATGGTCATTTTCTGAAGACTAGCTGTGGTAGCCCCAACTATGCTGCCCCAGAGGTACAATGAACTGATCATTAACAAGTACAAACCAGTTCCACATGGTTCACTTGCTCTTAAATATGTGCTCTTGTCTGTGCTGGCTCTCCACTATCCTTTTGAGTTGGCACCAAAGGTTATATACTTACCGAATTGTTTTTGGAGAGAGATTAGGATGGTTAGGTGTAAAGGGTATGAATCTGCATTTTCTCCTTCTGTCTCATATGATCGTTTACACATTTTTAACAGGTTTTCCTTTCTTATAATTTAGGTTATTTCTGGAAAGCTATATGCTGGTCCTGAGGTTGATGTGTGGAGCTGTGGGGTGATCTTATATGCTCTCCTTTGTGGTACTCTCCCCTTTGATGATGAGAACATACCTAACCTTTTTAAGAAAATAAAGGTACATAAATCTAGAGAATGGAATATAGCTCGGTGTGCTAAATTGCATAGTTTGATAATCATTGCATTATTTTTTCAAGGGTTCAATTTTTGTGTGCATGCACATGATTGTTCCCACTTTTACTCCCTTGATTTGTTCAGATTCATAATTCACTAGCTTTTGTCTTGTATATATACTACACTGGAACAGTATATCAACTGTCAGGACAAAATAAGACATTATATTTTGTTTTTTTAGAAATGACTATATTTTCAGTTTGTTTACATCATGCCATAAATTCATCTAAGTTTTTTGATCTGAATTCAGGTCTTGATAATGTTTGTTGTGCTTTGCTATTTGGAAGTGATTTTCATTCATGGCATGACACGTTTAGTTTTATTACAAAAAAATTATGCAACTCTTGTTTATTGATCATGGGTTTTTCGGACTAATTTAATCAATGTGCTTGGACTTTATTGCTTAATAGGGTGGGATATATACACTACCTAGCCATCTATCACCTGGCGCTCGAGATCTTATTCCCAGGATGCTTGTAGTCGATCCCATGAAACGAATGACCATCCCAGAGATCCGCCAGCACCCATGGTTCCAAGCTCATCTTCCTCGTTATTTGGCAGTCCCTCCACCTGATACAATGCAACAAGCAAAAAAGGTAAATGCTAACCTCCCAATATAACTCAAATTTGTGGGTGTTAGCTAATATAATTGGGAATGTGGCTGCTTCTCAGTATGCCATTGGTTAGAGCTGTATAGTTTCTGTGGTATATGTGCAGATCCCATGATTAGATTTATAAGATCATGATTATATTTTGCTGGTAGCATCGTGCTTGTTAACTTGGTAGCAGTTACATATAGCTGATTTCTAACAGGTGATGACATTTATCTTAATCTAAACTGAGTTATGTTGTCCTGGCTTCTTGGTTATATGCAGATTGATGAAGAGATACTTCAGGAAGTTATCCGCATGGGGTTTGATCGTAACCAATTGGTTGAATCTCTTCGTAACAGAATCCAGAATGAGGTATAAACATTGCTACATATCAGATGCTTACGTTAGTTCACAGTTTTACTGTTTCCGAATCCGCTCTCTCTTTTTTTTTTTCAGGGAACAGTTGCATATTATTTGCTCTTAGACAATCGCTTTCGTGCTTCAAGTGGCTATCTTGGTGCCGAATTTCAAGAATACATGGTTAGTTCATTCTCTTTCATGGCATTGATATTTTGCAGTTGTTGATAAGTTTGAAGTGGTGCAGCTCATTCTCATGTCTGCTAACACCAAGAAGTTCAGGAACAATTGTTATGTGTAAAACACAGGACACGATATTTTTGCTAAGAGGCTAATCTTCTTGGAGATTATCTTGCAAGCCTGATGTGTTCAAACTTGCTATTATAGAGTTGTCTTCTGCAAAATCAGAAGCCACGTATTAGACCCGGGGTTATATTGTTTCTGTTCACTAATATTAATCTTTTCATTGTTACTCTTTCAGGAGTCTAACTATGGCCGTATTTCCAGTGAAGTGACGACTCCTATTACGCCTCATCGCTACCATGGAAATCCTGAATACCAAGGAATAGGCTTGAGACAGCAATTTCCAGTAGAGAGGAAATGGGCTCTGGGGCTGCAGGTTACTAGTTTTCTTTGTGTTATTCTCTGCTTGTTTTTTTTGTATTCGTTAAGGAATAATTTGAAGTAAGGATATGTCCTGATTGATACAAAGTTTTTCTTCCATGAGAACAAAGTTTTTCTTCCTTGAGAACAAAGTTTTTCTTCCATGAGAACAAAGTTTTTCTTCCTTGAGAACAAAGTTTTTCTTCCATGAGAACAAAGATTTCATTTTGTGGGTTTATGTTGAAAATACCTAATCAAGCATATTAGTGGAATTAATATGTAATTGTATGCAGTCTCGAGCTCATCCGCGGGAGATAATGACGGAGGTGCTTAAAGCATTGCAAGAGTTGAACGTGTGTTGGAAAAAGATAGGCCATTACAACATGAAGTGCCGGTGGATCCCTGTGCTCAACAATTCTGCTCATAACGGCAATTATTTTGGTGATGGACCCAGCATCATTGAGTGCGATGGCATGTCCAGATCTCCCAATGTTGTCAAGTTTGAGTTGCAGGTACACGTACATCTTCAGCATCATTTGGGCTATTTTTGTATCAAGTCTGAGTAGGTTGTTGCAGTGAGAAACTTTAGGTCTTTTAGTTCCACCCAGGTTCGTAAGGTTACGGGTATGGTGTGATATATAGTTTTTCTGTTTTCTATAATGTTTTGCAATGGTGTGGTTTTCTGCTTTTTGTTCTAATGGAAACAATTCTCCTCGGCAACTGAAACAGCTATACAAGACTAGAGAAGAGAAGTATCTGCTGGATTTGCAGAGGGTGCAGGGGCCACAGTTCCTCTTCCTGGATCTCTGTGCAGCTTTCTTGGCCCAACTCCGTGTACTTTAAGTTGGAAGGGAGAAGAAAGTTACAGTGTCCACATGGCCCCTCTTTTGTGGTACTGCCATGTTACTATCTGTACATAACCCTAGCCCCTGACCCTTCTTGTCCGGGTCTGGTTATATATTCTGGCTCCCGCCTTTGGTCTGTCGGATGTGCCAATGGTCTTGTAAAATTAAGTCCATTGCCGTTGATGAAGAGAAAAACTTTTGTATTTCAAAAGCAAGCAATGTAGCTTTTGGTCTATTCTCTTGATTACTGCTTCTGCTCGACTAGGTTCAGTGAGGCCGTGCTCTAGATTTTGGTTGAATGAGTATTTTTGCCTTGAACGAGGGAGAAGACGTGAGGGAAAGGAAGGCCATGCACATGGTGTAATAATCACGTCGTCAATCAGCAGACGCATTAGGAATAGCTTATAGCTGATGACCGAGGTCAGATGCAAACGTACTGAATCCAATCTTTTGGAATCATGTAGGCTACATGCAAATAAGTACAAAAATGACTTTTCGTACAGGTTTTATTCAGTGATATATATATATATATAGTAAAATAACGTGATGAAGGTAAACAGATAGTCAAGTCAGAGAAATTTAATAGCCTCCGTCTGACAAACTTTCTGATTAAGGTCCCGTTCGTTTCCACCATTAATGTGGAAAATATGACATTAAGCTCCGTAATCTTTAAGGCTTAGACAGATGAATGATTTGTTGGTTTTTTCTTGTGCAAATCGTCGATGGGCTAGTTTTATGATAGAGGTTGAAATTGCTGCGTTTGAAAATTAAGCTCCCATTTGTGTTCATCCTTCTCTCACCTTATTACCCCTTTGCCCTCAACTGTTACTTGATCGGTACAGTTTTGATTATTCTTCTCTCCTTTGTTCACCCGTGTTGAAAAAAAAAAACACTCAAGTGTCTAGCAGTAGTTGTCTGTCATAGGCGCATTGAGCTGAAGATTGAAGAAAACACTCATGTCCCCGATAATTTCCCATTTTCAAAACCTATTGACCATCGTATTAACGTACATACCAGTCAGTGAGAAGCCAGGCTTGGACAAGACCCCAAACATGGTAGCCCCATGAAAATTTTCTTTCACATCCAAGATTTTCTTTCAATCACAACTTTTCTTTTAAACCCAAACCTTTCTTTTCAAATCTCAGATTTTAAAACCAAACCGGAGGAATCTTGGTAAGTTATCATAGAAAGATACAAGAGGAGTTGACAATAGAATACTTCACCTAGGCGTGTGACGAGCACTATGAGTGTACCAAAAATGGGATGTGGGACGACCGCACTTCGAAGGAGGTTGCGGGCCTGACAGACCCTTTTGTGAGTTAGTCAGGTAAGTGGTAACATACCAATAAGGTACCCCACGTATGTACACAAGTGGTGTACGAAACATGGGAAGTAGTAGACTCCGTACTACGGACCATAAGGTAAATTAAAACCAGAACAGTTGAATACCACGGACGATCGAAGGAACTCAGATAAGCTCACAAAGCTAAGGGAGTCAAGAACTCACTCTAGGAGAATGATTAAGAGTTAGGAAGTGCGAGAAGCACTAAAAATTGAGTAAGGACATTGGATATGTCTCAAAAATCTTGAAGCGAATGCATGAAATAGCCGGAATGAATACTCGGTCTGAACCCGGTAAGACAAATACCTAACATGAACACACCAATGTTCAATGGACAAGGTAAAATACCCAGAGTGATCATATAAGGTACCGGAGAATACCATTCATCACCGGAGAGGATATCAAACCTGTCAAAAACATTAGAGAAGTACGCATGGTCTACCCTAAGAACGGGAGACGTTGTAACCCTAAACGGGGCAATTCGAAATCCAGAACTGCAAAGCGGGGTAATCAGTTGAACACACTCATATGTTAGCCAAATGTAATGGCAAAACTTGACTACACCCAGGAGCAATCCTTGAAGGGTGTCGAACTAAATGTCGTGACAAGAACACAAGGATTACAACGAACACTCGGTTAAAACACCGAAGGGATCCCACTTGACAGGGGATACCCTAAGTTGACCAACGACACCAACGGTATCAACTACCTAAAGGGTCCCCAATGAACAGAAGAGTGATGCGATGATCTTATCACAGACCCAACACTACCTCCAAACCAATTGATGGTGTACGGAGAAATAGGAAATATGTGAACAGCCTAAGATGAGCAGAGCTTTAGGCTACGTGGCTAGTAAGCCATTAACCAACTTTGATACGTGGATACAACCGATGCAAAACCTAATGAGAATTATAAGGAGAAATGCCGGTAATGGCACCAGTAAAGGTTGCTTAATAACCAACGTGCAGGGATACCCCTCGTGAATGTGAGACCGCGAGAGCGGTGAACAGATAGACTCCAAGAAGAGGATGTCGACAGTAGATGTCTAAAAATACATATCTTTCAGAACTACTAATGTGGTGAAACTTGAGCATATAATTATTACCAAGCAATAGCAATTGTTGGAAACCGAAGAGTAATCGGTTTAGGAGAAACACTGTATGTGTGAACGTGAAGCGTAAGTAAATAATGCTCAAGGAGCTCAGAAACAGAAAGAATAGCATATTTTGTAATCAGCCAAGTAAACGGCGAACCATTGCATAAATGGTGAAAATACATGAGCAAATGTACATGGAAACCAAAGTCATAAGTAAATACGAACATGGTGCGCAACAAGCGACCAATGTATCTCAATAAGCACACAATAATATGAAGAAGTAATTAAGAGATGGTAGACAGACCAGACAACAAGCCAGAAGTCTATACCATGTGATAAAGGCCTCACAAAAGAGGCAATGTTGTAACACCCCTACCGGTGATCACATAATTAACCCCTAACCCGTCTCCATTATCAATACACAAGCAGCGGAAATTCCAATACAACCGGGGGTGAAACAATGCCGTTAATCACCCACGTGACTAACAAGGCCAATCCAAACTCAAATACAACAACAATTACAATATCGGTCTGATGGGTATTATACCGAGTACACTATGCAAACGATACTTCCATTACTTAATCAGTTTCCAAACCAAATACAAACTTCCCTTCCTCAATATACAATACAATAACCATTCAAGGCTATACCGAGTATCTACAATTCCCAAGTCTATTGATGACCGTGTGGTCTTACAATCCCATAATACAACAAATACAATTTCTTAACAGCTACCCATATATAATAATAACCCGTCCTACTCTCGAACGGTGATCGGCATCCATGTACCTGGAAAATAAAAACGATGCCCCTAGGGGCTCAGCAAAATTGCTGCATATGAAATTCGCATACCCCGCGTACTAGCGAGGGTACGCCAACTATTTGGTCGAGAGCATGCGATTCGTTTTAATTCAATCAACATGCATACAACATACATTATATATGTACATTCACACAAACACGCAACATTCAACCAAGGAATGCAATCACACTAACACAACAAGTTTGTAGGTTAGTATCACTTAGTCTTAGGCCTTGAGGGTTTCTACCTCGCTGTGCCTTACTCAATTACATTCTTGCCCACTCACTTGGGTTACTCTTACTCTCAAGCTCAATCAAGTTCTACAATACTCAACTCAATCCTCCACTCAAACTTAATTCTCAAGTCTCTCAAGATTCAACTCAATGCTCAATACTCACATACTCACATACTCAATCAATACCCAAATACTCAAGTTCTCAAATCAATACTCAAATACTCAAGTTCTCAAATCAATACTCAATACTCAAAGGCATCTTTTAAGTCTTAGCCAAGACCTCCGGGCAGGGTCATACACAAGACTCACCACCGGGCTTACAAATACAAAAGGAGCTGTGCATTTAGCTCCTCAAGTTCACAAATGTCCAGTTCTCTACCGGACTACTCAAATTCCCAAAACTCCTCTCTCGGAGTCATTTCACAATCTCATGGATTCGCCTAGAGGTATCTCTCTCGATAACATCTATTGGCTTAGGGAATTCCTCAATGTCTAGTATCTAAGATTTAAGGTTTTACCCAACTTATCGAATAATCTCACGTTCGGGACATTGTTCATTTTAGTCGGTTCCTCTCATTAGGGTTCGACTATCTTTCTAAGGGGTTTGGTGATCCCTTACCATACTTTATTTCTCTCAAGGTTCAAGTTTGAACACTCATCAATCCTCTAAATAGAGGTTACTTAATACTTCCACCAATATTAGTTTTGTGGATTAAGTCAATTCGGTTCTCTAACCGTTATCGGGAGTTTACTAATTCCCGTACAATTCTCTCACGTTCTAGTGAGTTCGTAGTTTGTGTTATCGTTTCTTGGTTCAATAGTTTTAGTGGGTTTCCACGTTTTCATTAATTCACAACTTGACTCTTTCTTCGAGTCTCTAATCAAACAAGACTCAACTATGAGTCGATCTACAATACACATTCAACATTCAAGCAATTCATTCACAATTCACACATTTCATGAATTATGCAAGCTCCAGTTTAATCAACAATCCAACCACAAGCAATACAATACGAGCACTACAAGGTGCAAACAATCCGATTCGTGCGTTTATCTTGTTAAGGTGATCACACAATCAAACAAGCACACAAATCGGGGTAACCAAGTTAGAATACAGAGCATGAGAAAATCATACCTTTCACCGGGGTTAACTTTACCGTGTGTTCTCACGTTCCTTGGTTCACACTTGTTCCTCGAGTCTTATTCTCGAACCACTGATTACATGCCAAATGCTTCTATTAATGTTAAGGCGTTACGGTACATACATAATTGCTACTCCCGTACTTACCCCGTTATCCCGTTATTTCGTTTTAACTTAGTGTACTTAGTTTCTCAACTTACTCACTCACTTCCAACACTTGTTTATACATCTTAGGACCTTTAAAGGTCACCAAACAACTCCTAAACATCATCTAAAACCAATATCATTCAATCCCCATGTTTTAGCCACTTAAAAACACATACGGTGCATTTTTGGGGGTGGTCCGGGACTTGGTCCGGACCCAAAGTCCCGGACCAATATAGAAATGAACTCTTGGCCTGTTTTCTACCCTGGTCTGGGACTTGGTCCTGGACTTAAGTCCCGGACCAATTCCTGCATTCAATCTCGCCCTATTTTTGATGCGGTCCGGGACCTTATACTAGGGCTAGGTCCCGGACCCTACTAAAAACTGCTATTAAGGTAATTTTTCAACCCCAAATCAACCCTTAATCCAACCTAAATCTTTCCTTAATCTTTCCACAAGTTTTCTACACATTTTAACACCTCAAAACATGCTCTAAACCACTCAAATCCTTGGTCAAATCCTTACTTCAATTCTTGTTGAATTTCACAAATTTCCATTCTCACATTCTTGCATTTTGCACACTTGTGCATTTTCTACCTCTTATTGATATTGTCTACCTCCTACCAATCCCACCAAATCACTTAATGACCATCCAATCCATTCCTAGACATTGACACTTCTAAAACCCAAGTTCATTCATTTCTTTCAAACTCTTACAACCTAGTTTTTCTCCAAACCCCATGTCACTAATTTACTAGTTTGCTACAAATTTTATACCCTCTCATTCTAGTCCTCCAAATACCATTTCAAGGTTATTACTCAACTCTAGACAACCCAACTAAACCCCTAAGTTCTCCCACTTACCAAGTCACCTAAAAGCACTTATTTTTTTACCTAATTTTCGCCATAACCTCCCCATAAATCTAACATATCCCAAACCATCAATTCTCATCAATTTCCACTTAAGTCAATCCTAAACTAACCACACCCTTATAATGGTCCTACCAGCACACAATTACTACACCAAACTCATCCAACAACAATATAAACACAAGCCTCAAATCATTTGGCTCCAAGGCCCTCAATTCACAATTAACTTCACAAATTCCTCCTAATCCCAACCAAACACATTTCTAGCATTATTTTGGTTCATTCGATTTATTATCCCATCCCAAATTCTATAAGCAACTAAAACAAGTTTCAAGGTAGATTTCTTACCTTAAATTTTTATGAGCTCCCATTTCAAGTCTTCTCCTCTTCTCTTCCTCGATTTCGGTCAAGTGGGAATGAAGTTTCCAAAATCCATCCCAACACCCAAGAAACACAAAATTTAACACAATTAAAATCCTAAACCTTGGAATACACTAATTCAATGGAAGGCTTAGAACATCATGAGTTAAGGTTTACCTTTGGAGCTTTTAGGAGGGGTTTACCTTTGGAGCTTTTAGGAGGGGTTTTACCCCCTTGAGTCAAGAAGGGGATTCCTCCACCATTGGAGGGTTGAAACAAGGCTCCAAAACAAGAAGAAAACAAGGCATGAGAATGGGCAAAAATCGGCCAACATAAGAGAAGGAGGAAAAGTGAGTTTTCTTGGAAACTTTTTACCTTAATGGAAAGAGAAACCTCCAAGCTTCAAGATGGTGCCCTTTTTTATTCAAATGGGAAAAACCCATGGAGATGAACTTCATCCTTTTGGAGTTTTGAAAAGAGAGATAGATAGATCTTGATGGGAGGATGAATGATATGTATTTATTTTTGTGATTTGAGCTCTAATGGAGCTTGGGCAAAACAAAGAGGCTTGAGTAGCCATGGGAGAAGGGGCTGTCGCATGGAAGAAGAAGGGAGGGGAAGAAATTGGCTGGGAGGAAGAAAAAGAGGAAAGAGAGGAGGGAAAAGAAAATAAAGGAGGAGAGAGAGAGAGAAAAAGGTGTACTTGTACCCTTTTTGCTTTTTACTCTTTTGACTTAATTAATTAGCTAACTAGTCAAGAGTGTGAGAGGGCTGATTATTTATTAAAAACCGGCCCCACTTATTATACAAGCTGGAGCGTTTTTCGTCTTTTACCGAAAATGCTTGTTTATTTTACCCGGTTTTGCACTATTCACTAACAGGGCCCGTTTTCTGGAATTTTCTCGTTTCTTTAATTTTAATGGTTATTGAGCTTCCATTAATGTTCATTTATATTTATTTGATGAACTATACTTTTTACGGGTTCATTTGACCACTTAAAGTCACGTTTTCGGGTTTTCTCGAAACGTGCGCTAAAGCTTTATTAGCGTTTTAACTCATTATTTGGATCCGTTTTCTTCGGGAATTGTTCCCATATATTATTTAGGCCTTATTAAGCCTTTAAATCCATCCAATACCCTTTTCAAGGTTGTATTCCTCCTAGGGCCACTTAACGCTCAATTTAGCATTTTTCGCTTTTTAAGCGTTTTTCTTGTTTCTTTTGGATTTATTGTTGTTACCAAAATTCATTAGGCACTAATAGGCCCTCAATATCGTATTAGAGTAATTTAATCACCCTAATTAAGTTCGGGGTATTTCAACCTACCCCCCTTAAAGAACTTTGCCCACAAAGTTAGTGAGTCTAAGATTGTTAGTCACCAAGGTACTCAATTCTAAGGTTATAAACTCTATATAGCCCGACAGAATCCAATGTCTAACTCGATGTATACCACACATCCAAACAACATGTCAAGCATGCATAGCAACCAAAAATTTCATTGTCCAATCTCTCAATGGGGGTCCATCCGCAGACAATTAGGCACTAAGTCCTCCCCCAAATCGAGTGATCCCTCAGGTACCGGTCACGTTTGAACACTTACGCTTTCTGGTTCACGGCCATCATGACATTGAGCACTTGCGCTTTCTGGCTCTACGGTCCTTTGGTTCTGATCAAATTCATTTGCACCTCTAGAGAATCCTCAGGCTCCAAAGTGGGCGCTCTTCCCTGACCGGACTACACATATCCGGCGGCCCTTGGACAAGTACAAAACACACACTACAAACGTCCTACCGGTCACTTAGTACCGTTGCTCGTCCATTGTAATGGTTTCAAAACTATTCATCACTTCCACCGACTCACAACTAGCTTCACCTCCATGGTTTCAACCCGATACCGGTGCCTAGCCATGAAAGATCCACTAGCGCCCGTGGGAGCGGTTTCAAAACCGATCCTCATTCTCAAGTTTGAAGAAAATCATTTGTGCCAAAACCAGTTTAGAAATTCATTTTGAAAACTCAATACATCTCCAAGTTCCAATTTATGTTAGTTTCACCTATGACTAGTGTGATTACTTGTGGCCACTTATAAGGAGCTTCAAGAGTCATTCAACCCCAATGTGATCAGCATTGGTGTTGAACTATCCATCCACCGCACTTTGATGTTCGGTTTCCCTTGATCGCTAGCAAACCAAGTTCCACCTCCCACCCCAATTCACACAATCAATAGTCAATCATTAACTTCATTTTCTATCTTCTTAATCTTTCTAGTCATAATCACCCATCAATACATTTACCAATTTCTAGAATCCATTTACTCACTTACTAGTCATCTCATCAATTATTACCCAATCTCTTCAACTACTATACCTAAGAAATCCCAAGGTTAGTTTTCCAATTAGTTCTTCTATCCTCAAATCGTTCACAAGTCAAATCAATTTCTATCCTCAAATTATTCACAAATACAATCAAACCAAGTTACCTAGGGGACTCACTTCCCACTAGGTTCAACATCGGTTTCATACCGATTTATACTCCTTAATTCCTCAAACATACTCATTTCTCATGCTAATACCAATCGGGGTTCTCATTCCCCTGGAGTTTCTCTACTCCTTTCCACTTCAAATCTCCCAATCAATACTCCTTTCCACTTCAAGTCTCACAATCAACCATAATTACAATATGAATGGTATACATATGTTTATGTAACATAAGTACCAATCATCAAAACAAATTATTTTGCGCTATGCGCATTGTAGTTTATGCACTTTCACGTACAACATACATTTCGCGGTTATCGCCCTACCCCCCTTAAAAAGGGATTACGCCCACGTAATCTACCATGTGTCAACACTAGACATAGGTCTAAGGCGTTTAGCCGTCACAAAGTGGTTCAACTTCCATGCGGTCTATTACACAATGTATTCTGGTCAAAGGATGTTAACCTTATTGTTGGTTAGTCCCTACACCAAGAATTCTCATCGGAGTTTATTTAACTCTTAACTGGGTTCGATTCTAGCCTTAGAGGCTTCAAGGCGTTGATAATTAGCCATTCATTCACTAGGTGTATTAAACCTTAGAACTTTGGGCCCACTAGCTTCTGCTGCGCGACCCTGATAACTTGGGTTTATGCGCCCTTCTAGTTATCCTTAATGTGTTATACATCACCCTTTTATCCCTTTATGTTGGGAATAAGGTTTATCAATCAAGCGTGGTATTCTTTTACCGTACGTGAATTCAATGAGCTTCGGATTTTCTATCCAGCTCTGAAATACCCCAAACTTAGATATGGTGTTTAAATGATAAACTAAGATATAAGGAGGCTAAATAATGCCTTAGAAACATTAAGAAACATTTCTAATCAAAGAAAATATAAGGAAACACCAAAAGAGCAGTTTAAGCAAAAACGTGCTCTAAGCTTGGAGAGACATGGGAGAGTACCCAAATATGTTCCAAGACCTTAGTAATATCCTAATGGTCATTTTAAGTCAATTACCAAAGAAAACCAAGCTTGAAAACAAGTTAAAACACAAAATGTGCTTTAAGGAGTCTTAAAGCACGTTTTTGAAAAAAGTGTCTTGTAAATGGGTTTCGAATGGCTAAATGTCCATCATTACTCTTTAATTAATATGTGTACTATATAGTATCACATTTGGAGGTCTATATCAATGGGAAATCAAAAATTTCACAACAATGTGCCTTGTTTTTTGATGAATAGTGAATTAATTAAGCTAGTTTATAACATAAGTCTCTATAAGTGAGACATTTGGTCAACAAAGACTAAATTACCCTCATTACTAAAAGGGGGCCGGTTTCTTAGGAGGTGAGTCATCACCTACATGAGTCATTAAGCAAATAAGAGAGCAAATGAGAGTTAAAAGTAAAAAAACACTATTCACCTTTTACATAAATATCACTTTATTAGTTCTCTCTCCTCACTTCTTCATTCTCCTTTGTTTTCCCACGGTTGAACTGCTCTCTTTCCCTCTCCATTCACGTAGAACTCAACCTCCATGAAAGCTCCACCTTCTCTTGCACACATCTTGCTCATTTTAGCTCCAAATCCAAAACAAAATACATATTTCTTAGTTAGCTCAAGCTCCTCCTTTCTATCTTTTCAAAACTTCAAGAGCTTCATTTGGTGCCAAGTCAAACCACCATTAGGAGGAGGAAATTCAAGTTTGGAGACTCCATTGGCATCTCCATTCTCTTAAGGTAAAGAAAGTGTAAGAAAATCTAGGTTTCCACCATTTTCTTCACTTGACCGAAAATATATACTCATGGGACTCCATGTTTATGCCTTGTATAGCTTGGTTACTTTCAAAGGAGAGAGGAGGTCCTTCTTGCTTCACATCCAAGTTGTCTTGAGAAACCAAGGTAAAACAATCACATTAATACTTAAAACATATTTTTAAACCCAGGGTTTGTTCCTTAGGGTAATGTATCATCGAGTACTCATTGGAGTCATTGGATATTGGTTAGAACATTGGCAAGGAGAATCACATTGGTGACCGAGATTGAACAAGAAACCTAAGGAGAAAAGCTTTTAAGCTTGTGAGAAAACAAGGTAAATTACTTACTTAAGTTGTTTTGTTGTTTAAGGGAATGAGATATGGGTATATGATGAGTTTAGTGTAGAGTTTATATTGGGAAGGTGCTATAAAAACCTAGGAGAAACAATGACTATTCTTGTGAACTTGTGACTAAGGAGCAAATGAGAAAAGAGATAGTTTAAGAATATAAAGGTGAAGTACAAGAAGCATTTTATTTCAATGGGAGCCTGTTGAGTGTATTCGCAGGTTTGAAGGCCAAAGTATGTGGAAAGTCAGTGGTAAGATTATTGTCATTTAGGGCCTAAGTGCCAAGCATTTTAAGTTTAAGCATTATATGATGATGTGGTGAAGTTTTAGTGTAAATTGGGTGTTAAAGTGTTGTGATGAGAATTTGTGTGATATTGGTTGTTTGATGGAGAAAAACCATTTGTTAGGAAGTACTATATACTAGAGAACCCATGGCAAAATGTAAAGGAGAGTTTAAGTGTTTAAGATATCCTAAGGGAATTTAATGACTAAGGAAGTACTAGGAATGTTCTATGGGTTGTCTTGATGAAAAAGGGTGAAGTTAAGATGTTTTAATGACTTATGATGACTTAGGTATCACCATGGAATATTTAGGAATCAAAAGAATGTATTTGGGTATTTAGGACTTAGGCAAATGTTGGTGCACATCTAGGAAGGAAATAATGTGATGATGATGGAGTTTAAACTTGTTAAGGAACTTTAAGTGAATGCTTAAAAGAGTTTAGATAAGGAGGGATGCTTGGGAGATGATGTTATAGTGGTGAAGAAAACATTTGGCATAGTGGTTACTTTAGGTATGAACCACCACCTAGAAACCTAGAGGAAAACATTACAAGTGTTAGCATTATTGCAAGGAAAATGCATAATGACTAAGGTGAATCTTGGTGGATGATTTAAGGTATTTTAAGGAGGGCTTAAGGTGTATTTGAGGTGCCCAAATGAGGTAATAACATATTAAGATATATGAGGAGAAGTTTGGAGTTGAAAAAGAATTTAGAAACAAGTTTTGGAGCCGACCGGCCTTAGGACCGGACTTGCAAGGTCGGTCGGGCTCTGTTACACTACCGGGAAATGTTTCTGGAATCGACCGGACTTGGGGACCGGACTTACAAGTCCGGTCGGGCTTGTTTTGTGAGAGGGAAAATGTTTCTGGAATGGACCGGACATGGGACCGAACTTGTCAAGTCCGGTCGGCATGAATTTTGTACGGATTATAAGTCTCTGGAATCGACCGGACATAGGACCGGACATGTAAGTCCGGTCGGAGTGAATTTTCCAACGGTAAAAGGGTACTGGAATGGACCGGACTTGGCAAGTCCGGTCGGTAAGTCCGGTCGAGCCAAAAAAAAAAAAAAAAAGAAATTTCAAATTCTAAGAATGGTAATGGGTAATGAGGTATGCCCTTGGTAGGGTAGTAATGATAGGGACCCTAAGAACTTAAGGGATTAAGTTAAGATTAAGTATAAGTTTTAATGTTTAAAGTTAAGTTTGTAAGACTAAGTGATAAAGACTCGAGAGGTTATTGAATGGAAGTCCTTAGGGACTAAGTGAGTTAAGTAAGGAACAAATAACTAATAACCTAAAAATGAATGAATGTTTTAGGTTTGTGAATTGGGACCCCGAAGAAGGTTAAACAAACAACGATCGACGGTGAACGGTACAATCCTTCTTGTGACCTGCTTGCTAACGAGGTGTCCCTCGGCTTGTGTGCTATCTGTTTATTTGCTATGACTAAAACAAGATAAAGCATGCAACCGGTTATATTGTTCTCGTTGTGATTGTGTTATATTTACACTAACCCGCGAGACTTGAGATTGCTACTAACCAAGTTTAGTACTTACTGAGTTAAGGTTGAGAACTAAGCATCGGTGATTGTTGGTTTACCCGTCAAGGTTTAACTAACACTTGGTAATTAAGGCTTTCACTAACCATAACTTGGGGTGGGAGTGAGGAATCCGGAATGGTACCGGCACATGTGTATTGGGGGAGGTCGGTATCTGAATCAGATCCGACTTCCAAATAAGACTGGTCATTAGACTCGTCGCCTAGGGTCAACAAATCGACCCGACCACCCGGGCTACTGTTTGAGGTGGGAGGCACATTAAGGAAGGCGTGGGGGGATCAAGCCTACATCCCCAATAAATTAAGGAAGGTAGCTTATCGTCGGATAGTGCACTGCTACCGGCTAGGGTTAACCAAGCCCTACAAAGATAAGCAACCAATTAAGGGCTAACCAATCTAATAGTGGAGAGGTTGGCAAGTATAAGACTAAGATTGAGACTGAGATTAAGATTAAGGTAAGATAAGGAACTGAGATTAAGGAAATGAGGACTAAGGAGGGGGTTACTAACCCACTTGATAAGGGAACGCTTGAGTCGTTCATTGCTTGTGGACTATATATGTTCATCTGTGGTTATTGTTATTGCACTTCATATTATGTTTGTGTATGTAATCAATTTCCATGCTATCGACAATTAGTCGTCGTAGCCCCGTTAGCTTGGGGGCCATGAGAGGGTGTACCAGCATTCGTGCTGACCCCCTCGGGGGCTATTTTTACACTTGCAGGTAAGAGGCCCATGAGGACGCACTACGAGAGTAGGAGCGGTTAGACTTAGCTTGGGATATTTATTTTGAGTTCGGGTTGCGCCTGTGCACCCGACTGCTTATATTAAACTGTTGTAAGGTTGAGAATACGTTTGAGATACTAGTACTCGGTTGGTTGTGGGATTGTGAATGTTGATGTTTTGAGTGGGATAAGTATTTTGGTTAAGTATTGTAAGTATTTAAGCCGGTATATTCTATTGATCAGACCGTGGCAAGGTCCAGGTGTTGTTTATTTCCGCTGCGACGTATTCGATTAAGTGTTCAGATTGCGATAACCACGAAAGGCTTTGGATGGGGTGTTACAAAAAGTGGTATCAGAGCGTAGTTACGCTCTGATCAAGAAATACCGGATATAAGTAACCACCGAGTTAGGATACAAGTTAAGGAGTAAGTGATGGGTTAAGGGTGTGAGAAGTTAGAGTGAGTAGAGTCAGATGACCACTAATAAGTGTGGATTGTCTTTACCGTCTACGGACGTTATAAATTTACTAACCAAACAGTGGTGAATGTGAATCTAATGTAAGTTATGCTTGTTCAGATGGCAGGACGCCCTAGAGGAGGCCGAGGTCGCGGCCGGGGTGAGGACATTCCAGGGATACCTGGAGGGCAGACGATCGCAGAGATCGTAGCTGCCGCTTTAGGGCACATGGGCTATCAGCCTGGTGTGGGTGCACCACCTCCACCGCCACAACCTAGGGAACCAAACTGGGTGAAGAGTCTAGCAGACCTTCAACCCGCTCATTTCAAGGGGGAGACCGATCCCGCCAAGCTTGAGGCGTACATCTCCGAGCTGGAGACCGCCTTCGAGACCCTTGATGTCCCTGCTGGGATCAAGGAGCGCTTAGCTGCTTTCTACCTGAAGGGGGCGGCGGGCGATTGGTGGAAGCTGGTGAGGGCCGAGCATGTGGCCAACCCAGAGTTCGGCTGGGAGCAGTACACCGCCTTGCTACGGGCAAAGTACTACCCCGCCCATGTCCAGACGAAGAAGCGCTTGCAGTTAGATGCGCTTAAGCAGTCGGACAAGATGACGGTGGACGAGTATTACTCAGAGTTCACCGCCTTGCTCCGTCTTCTGCCAGGTCTAGGGTATTCTGACCAGATCTTGGTAGACCGCTTCTATGGCGGGCTTAGCCATCGACTCCGCTACGGCATGGGGCCGACGAGTTACACTACCTTGCAGGTAATAAGAATGATTGAGAATTGAGTAAGTGGAATAAGATTTAGATTATGATGAATAAGTATGACTAATACCATGGAAAAGCAGGAGTGCTATCATGCCGCTGCTAAGGTTGAGATTACCGTCCAGCTGAGGGACGAGGAGAATGCAAAGCGGAAGAGTGCTGGGAAGAGCTCAGAGAGTCAAGGGCAAGGAGGGTACAAGAAACAAAAGTACCAGCCCCAAGCCCAGAAAAATCAGAACCCGAAGGGGAAGGAGGGAAAGGAGAAGGCTCCAGAAGAGCCATTGAAGCTGACATATGCTTATGCAGCTACACCCCTGCGCTCTAAGGCGCCGAAGGGTAAGGAATTGGTATTACATAAGTTAAGAAACAACTGGTAACCATTTGGGATGTGAATATGACATTGTGAATGATCAGGATCAGAGACTGAGAAAGGAGCCGGTGGTGGCTACCATCGACGCTTCATCTGTAGATGGTGTCACAAGGACCACCCGGGCTCGACTGTAAGGGGAACAAAGTAGAGTGCAACTTCTGCGGAGTACTTGGACACCGAGCATATGAGTGCTACGGGAATCCGGAGAGTAAGAATTTCAGACCCAGTTTTAAGGTTAAGGCCAAGGCCGATCAGGGATCTGGATCTGACGGTCAGAGGAGGGGGCAACCAGCTGCAGACAAGAACCCAAGGGCGACCCAGAAGACGGGGCCCACTCTACACATGGTGGACCGGGACGATGAGCCTGAGCCCTCATCGAGGCCAGGTACCACTATAACCAATTAGTAATAAAACTACCTGCTTACCGCATTATCATGCATGTTTGGTGAAATATATGAGTTAAGTAAAAATAAGATGAGATTAGAACCTAAGTAAGATATAACCTACTACCACTTTAGGAAGATTCAACATTTGCTACCCTATGCCATCTACCTCTAACCCGGAGCACACCGACATCGAAACCATACACTTTCCAACCGAACAATGTCAGGTTATCCGCCCAGGTATGATTTTATTAAGGGGATACCTGACACCCGACGCACAAATAGCCATCATCAGGAGATGCAATCAACTAGGAATGGGACCGGGAGGTTTTTACACACCGGAGTACCCAGGGGGAGCAAGGATGAAATTAAAGATGATGAGCTTGGGCAAGGATTGGAATCCGTATGCCAAGACTTACCAAACCATGAGGGAGCAAGATGGAGCCTCACCACCGGGAATACCCGAAGAGTTCCATCCAGTTATTACACAAGTCATGGAAATCGCTCAGCAGTTGGAAGCTGAACCGATTCCAGACATCCAGCCAGACATTTGCATTGTAAACTTCTACGAAAAAGATGGGAAATTGGGACTACACCAGGATAAGGACGAGACAACGGAGTCTCTCGAAAGAGGGATACCCGTAGTGTCTTGGTCCATTGGAGATGATGCGGAGTTTTTATACGGCGAGCAGAAGCGTGCGGACCGTGCAGATAAAATAGTACTTAAGTCAGGTGATGTATTAATTTTGGGAGGAGAATCAAGGATGTTGTACCATGGGATTAAGAGAATCAAGCTGAATACAGCACCGTCAGCAGTAATCAATGCGACGCATATGAGACCAGGAAGATTAAAGCTAACCTTTAGACAATATTAGCAATGTAATGTTAGAATGAGATGAGAAATGAGATGTAAGATTGAAGCACATGTTGTAAACAGGATGGTCATGAATAAAATAACAGTGTTGTTCATATAAATTGATTACGACTCTTTTATACCATCAATACTCATGGAGCTTGTGAACACAATTAGGTCATGGACTCGGTACAGAAGGTGCACTAAGCATACTCACAGAGGCACAGGCCGACGCCAGCGGTACTATCCTCACCGGCACCTTTCCGATCAATGGGATTGAGGCATCAGTTCTCTTTGACTCAGGGGCCTCGCATACCTTTGTCTCGGCATCATTTGCGGGCAGGTTGGGGCTAGACGCTGAGGAGCTACCCGACTTCACGGTTACGCTCCCGTCTAAGGAGAAGGTTCGTTGCACTCGTTACTACCGAGGAGCCACCATCAGAATTAAGGGGGAAGACTTCCCAGTCAGTTTCATTGAGTTCAGCAAGCTAGGATTTGATGTTATCTTCGGGATGAACTGGTTGGAGCGGCACAAGGGACGTATCCTCTGCGCCGAGCATAGATTGCTGCTCAGGAGTCCGTCTGAGGTAACAATATCATACCGCCAGAGGCCCAGGGAGCCTTCGACTAAGATCATCACCGCCATGGCAATGCACAGAGAATTAAGGAGAAAGGAAGAAGTATACCTCTGCTATGTACAGGACATAGAGAGAGACCCTGAGTTCGACCCTGACTTACCGGTAGTGTCGGAGTTCCCCGACTTATTTCCACGGGAACTGCCCGGCATGCCACCCACTCGAGAGGTAGAGTTCACCATTGAGCTGCTACCTGGTACCGGACCGATAGCCAAGGCACCATACCGTATGGCTCCGGCAGAAATGACTGAGTTAAAGGAACAACTGAAAGATTTGTTGGATAAAGGATTCATAAGACCAAGTGTGTCACCATGGGGAGCGCCAGTCCTCTTCGTGAAGAAGAGGATGGTAGTCTCCGCCTCTGCATCGACTATAGAGAGCTGAATGCAGTAGTAAGTAACAAAAGAATAAGTACCCACTACCCCGCATTGACGATCTGTTCGATAAGTTGAAGGGAGCATCTGTGTTTCCAAGATTGATCTCAGATCGGTATCATCAGATAGCCATTAAGGAGGGAGATATTGAGAAGACGGCATTCCGGACACGATACGGCCACTATGAGTTTACAGTGATGCCGTTCGGTTTGTCGAACGCGCCAGCGAAGTTTATGGATCTGATGAACCGCTTGTTCCGGGAGCAGGGACAAGTCGGTTGTGGTTTTCATTGATGATATTCGATCTATTCAAAGTCTAAGGTTGAGCATGAGGAACATTTGAGGAGGGTGTTGGAAATATTAAGGGAGAACCAGCTATATGCTAAGTTCTCCAAGTGTGAGTTTTGGCTTGACCAGGTCTCTTTCCTAGGTCATGTCATCTCAGATGCTGGGATCGCAGTGGATTCCAACAAAGATTGATGCCGTACGTACCTGGCCAAGGCCGAAGACTGTTACCGACATCAGGAGCGCTCTCGGTTGGCAGGTTACTACAGGAGATTGTTAGAGATTTCAGCAAGGTCGCGAAGCGATGACCAGTCTGATGAAGAAAGATGCACCATTTCTATGGACAGTGACTGTGAGAGATCATTTCAGCGCTTGAAGGACTCACTGACCACTGCACGGTATTGACTATCCCAGACGGTACGAGGGCTTTGAGGTTTATTGTGATGCAGCCGGCAGTGGGCTGGGTTGCGGCTCATGCAACATGGCAAGGTGGTGGCATATGCCTCACGCCAGTTGAGAAAACATGAGGAGACTACCCCCACACATGATTTAGAGCTGGAGCTGTAGTCTTCGCTTTGAAGATATGGCGCCACTACTTATATGGGGTTAGTGTACGATCTACACCGATCACAAAAGTTTGAAATACATATTCACTCAGAAGGAGTTTAAATCTTCGACAGAGGAGATGGTTAGAATTTCTGAAAGACTATGACATTGACCTCCAATACAAAGAAGGGAAGGCCAATGTTGTAGCAGATGCCCTGAGCCGTCGAGCACATCACTCCATTCGTAGTTTCTTTCTAGCTTGGTTGAGAGGTGCGAGAGGCTCAGAGGACAGATGAGTATATGAGAGAGGTCAGACAGAAGCTGACAGATGGTACCTTTGAGAGTCAGAAATACGACTTCAGACTTCATGATGATGATCTGATCAGACTTAAGGGCCGATTATGCATACCCGAGGTAACACGGATCTGAAAGACCGTACTTAGAGAATCACACTGTTCTTCAGTTTCCATCCATCCGGGAGCCTCTAAAATGTATAAAGACATGAAGAGATACTTCTGGGTGGTCGGGGATGAAGACAGATGTTACCGAGTTTGTCTTGAGGTGCTCACATGCCAGAAGGTGAAATTCGAGAACAGCACGACCGGGCGGAATGGTACAGTCGATGCCAGTTCGGAGTGGAAGTTCCATGATATCTCCATGGATCGTTTTGGGCTTCCACCTGCTAGGGGAGGTCTCACATGATATGGGTGGTGGTGGATCGCCTTACCAAAGTAACCCGATTCATACCGATGAAGGATACTTGGAAGGTGACCAAATTAGCTGAGTTATTGAGAAAGAAATCATGAGACATCAGGCATACCAAAGACCATAGTGTCAGATAGAGATACCAGATTCCTTTCGAGGTATGGAGAGCTACAGAGAAGCGTTGGGTACAGAACTCAAACTGAGTACCGCGTTCCATCCCCAGACAGATGGTCAGACTGAGCGTATTCAGACACTCGAGGACTGCTGAGCATGTGCCTAGACTTCCAGGGCAGTTGGATTGACAGATTGCATCTGACGAGTTTTCATACAACAACAGCTATCACGCTTCGATCAAGATGGCACCTTTTCAAGCGTTGTACGGTAGACCATGTCGTACACCGCTCTGCGGGGAGAGTCGAGGAGACGGTCTATAGGACCAGAGTACTTAGAACAAGTTAAGGCTGAAGTTCAGCAAATCAGGGAGAACATGAAAGCTGTCAAGATAGGCAGAAGTCGTATGCTGATGTCGACGAGGGACCTGGAGGGTTCGCAGGTGGGCGACCAGGTATTTCTGCGAGTATCACGAGAAGGGGTATTCAGGTTTGGAACAGGGCAAGTAAGCCGAAATTGTTGGTCCTTATGAGATTACGGAGGGGTGGGCCCGGTTGCTTACAGGTGAATTTACCTGCTGAGCTGGGTAAAGTGCATGATGTTTTTCATGTTTCACAGCTAAAGAAATACATGCACACCCCTCCCATGTGTTAGAACCTGAGAGGTTGACTTTAGAACCAAATATGAGATCCGTGGAGACTCCTCAGAGAATCTTGGCGACAGTAAGACTAGGGACATCGCCACAGTCAGTGCGACTGGTGAAGGTTCTCTGGTTAAACCAGGATGTCGAAGAGGCCACGTGGGAGTTAGAGGATAAGATGAGGGCGAAGTACCCTTCTTATTTACCGACTAGATTGTCTGTATAGGGTACGGGGCGCTACCCCTTTTAAGGGGGTAGGCTTCCTCGCTTTGAGTTAGGAAACGATCGGTTGTGTTGTTTGGTGTTTAAGATGTGGATTTGTGTAAGTTGCTACACTTCGGTGTAAGTTTGAGTTATGTATGATACTTATGTATTGTTTGAGATTGACCTTGAGTCTTGAGATGTATGAATGTGAATATAAGAGGTGGTATTAAGATTATAAGAGAACTGTGTACCGTGAATGGTTAAACATGTGTGAACTTTGAGGACAAAGTTCTTTTAAGGGGGGTAGATTGAAATACCCCAAACTTAGATATGGTGTTTAAATGAAACTAAGATCTATAAGGAGGCTAATAATGCCTTAGAAACATTAAGAAACATTTCTAATCAAAGAAAAATAAGGAAACACCAAAAGAGCAGTTAAGCAAAAACGTGCTCTAAGCTTGGAGAGACATGGGAGAGTACCCAAATATTGTTCCAAGACCTTAGTAAATCCTAATGGTCATTTTAAGTCAATTACCAAGAAACCAAGCTTGAAAAAGTTAAAACACAAAATGTGCTTTAAGGAGTTTTAAAGCACTTTTTGAAAAAGTGTTGTAAATGGGTTTCGAATGGCTAAATGTCCATCATTACTCTTTAATTAATATGTGTACTATATAGTATCACATTTGGAGGTCTATATCAATGGGAAATCAAAAATTTCACAACAATGTGCCTTGTTTTTGATGAATAGTGAATTAATTAAGCTAGTTTATAACATAAGTCTATATAAGTGAGACATTTGGTCAACAAAGACTAAATTACCCTCATTTGTACGACCTTCAATTTTCTATGCATCGGTCCTTATCACTTCATAAGTTTCCTTCTACTTCTACCACAATTAACATTCTCCAAATTCCTAGCTATCCCATTAGATCATTACTGCACAAGCGCAATACCAAAACACTCAGTCCTACAGAGTGTAAAGGCGTAAACTCTTGGCGGTAATTCACTTATGCGATTGCAATAGGAATGCACATTGCTTCCTTGCTACCCGATCTGTCTACCATCTTGTATTTAACAACTCCATAACCTTGTGCGATTATTCAATTACACTGGTTGCTTGCTGCGCACCATGTTCTTACTGAGTCTACAGTATTGGTTTACATGGCATTCGCTCATGTGTTTCCACCATTTATATATAATGGTTCGCCATTTTCTTGGATGATTATAGAATATGACATTTTTTTATATTTCTAAGCTCCTTGAGCGTTATTGGTTTTGTGCTTCAGGTTATACCCATACAGCGTTCCTTCTAAACCGGTTACTCTTCGGTTTCCAATAATTGCTATGATAGCATGTTTCCACTTTGCTTGGCAATAACTGTATGCTCAAGCTTCACTACATTAGTAGTTTTGGAAGGGATGTGCTTTCAGACATTCGCTGATAACGAGTGGTATCCTCGCTTGTTAGTTATTACCCATTTTCCTTATGGTTCTCATTAGGTTCTGCAACCGTTGTATCTACGTATTGTAGCGGTTCATGGCTTACTAGCCGTGTTATACGAACACATACTGTTGGGGTTTTAGTTCCCCGGGAGTTTCTCTGCTCCCTAACACACGTACTCTCACACAACCGTTAACAAAATAAACACACTTATCACAATGGTATTCGCATCTCCTATGCGCAATTACCACAATTAAACCATGAATGAATGCGTATGTTTATATAACGTACGCACCATCATCCAAACAAATTATTTTGTGCTATGCACAACATAGTTCACGTACACTTGTACGGTAAAACACACTAAGCGGTTTTACGCTCTACCCCCCTTAAAAGGGATTACGCCTACGTAATCAATCACTGAACATCGGTTTAAAATGTTCTGCCGCCATGAAGTGTTTTAACTTCCACGCGGTCTGTTATACAATGTGTTCTGGTTAGAGGATCTTAACCATGTTAGAGGTTTAGTCCCTAAACCGAGAATTCTCACTGGAGTTTGTTTAAACTCGTAACTGGTTTCGGTTCTGGCCTGTGAGGCTTCTAGGCATTATTGATTAGCCATTCACTCATGTTCACTATGCACATTCAACACTTGAATCACTAGCTCACTAGTTTCTACTGCGCAACTCTAATAACTGTAGAGCTTAGTTTGCCCTACTCGTTATTCTTACTGTATTGTACATCTCCCATTTATCACCTTTATCTTGGTAACAATGGTTTCTCAACCGACGCGTGGTATCTCTTATCGTGAGCGAACTCGGTGAGTTACAAAACTTTCCATCCACTTCTCTAATAACTTACTGCGTAAACTGCTACGTATTTCACAATGATTGACTTGTTTCCTTCCGACTTACTGTCGGTTGAGATTGAGCTACCACCTAATGTGTAGTGCTCTCTCGGTTATTTCCCACACTTGAGGTATATTCCATACTGATATTTGGTATCCCGTGTTACTACAGTCACTTATTGCTAATCACACCTCCATATTTGATTTTGTACAAGTATCATTTCATTGGCACGACTTTGCATTTCCTATGCATCGGTCTTATAGCGTTATAAGTCTCTTTCTACTTCCACCAGCATTAACATTTCCCAAGTCCTAGCTATCCCACTCGATCATTACTTCGCAAATGCAATACCAAAACACTCAGTCATACAGAGTGTAGAGGCGTAATTCTTGACAGTAAATCTCTTATGCGATTGCAATAGGAATTTACACTGTGTTTCACTGAGACTCTTATCTTATAGTACTAGCTACTGGCTTACTGCCCGGTTTGTTTGGTATCACTTACTGTTGTATCTCTATTGGGTTTAACTCGTAACTGTGCTTAGTTGCCATATTATCGTTTAACAATACTTATACAACGGTCGCTTACTGCGCACCGTGCTCCTTGTATAACACTAACTTACATGGTATTCACTGTCACATTAGCTTCCACACATATACTTACATCATTCGTATATGGTTCGTCATTCATTTGGATGAGAGAATGCTCCTTGAGCGTAGCTCACTCGAGTTACAGGCCGCCGTTATTCAGCCCGGTGCTTCACATGTACTAACTAATGTTTTCTCGCAATATCAAACATGATCAATCCTTAACATATTTCTTGAACTCGGTTCACAACTACCGCTCCGCTGCCCGCGGTTTCACAAATCGAGAGGTATCCCCACTCTTAAAGCAGTGGTTCGTTCCCCGCTCTATTTACTGTGTATAACATAAGTCCAATCGATCAAACTTACATAACACATTTTGTTGGCTTATAAGCCTTATTGCCTCGAGCTCTGCTCATTGTAGGCCGTTCACACACACATTTACTTCTCTGTACAACATTACATGGGTTAGATATATTGGGCTCCATGACAAGGTCGTTGCATTCGTTTCCTTTCATGGGATGCCCCTTAGGATTGTCAGTCCGTCTCCTGACAACTTATGTCTAAACTGGGTGTTAGTTTCAACCTTGTGTTTCTGTCACATTATTTTGTTCAACTATCGTTGATGTGAACACCCTTCAAGGATTGCTCCTGGGTGTTGTAAGTTATGCCATACATATGGTTCGCACTTATTGGATATTCAGTCAGCCACGCCGTTTGTGTTCTTAACTGGCTTATTATCCTCTTCTGTGAAGATCAACATTTCCTGGTAGTGTAGGTACTCATTCGGGAGTTTCATCCCGTTCATTGCACATAATGTGTCCACATTAGGCATCTGCTTGCCATGCACAGGCTGGGTCACCATTCCAGCTATCATGTTTATCCCTGGGATCCTTAAACATATGATAGTCTTTAACGTAATAGTTAATGCACTTCGCACCTCCTGACTCTTAAACATTTCCTTGAAATGAATTCACTAATTCCTTTGTCTCTTGACTTAACTGGGTTCCTTTACTTCAACCATTCGTGGTAATCCTTAGCTCTTACTTGACTTTACTGCTGACCGTAGTATGGAGTCGACTACTTCCCGTGTTCTGGACTCTGCTCGTATACATATGGGGGGTACCCTACTGATACATTACTATTACCAACTAACCCAAAGTAGGTCGTCAGGCCCCAAGCTCCTATCGGAGTGCGGTCGTCCCACATTATAGTTGGTACACTCGTAGTGTCCGTCACACGCCTAGGTGAAGTATTCAGTTGTCAACTCCCATATATTGTCCTGTGACAATATGCATTCTCTGCTTCCCGAACTTAATTAAGGGAAGGTTTATCCACTGTTGTATCACTATGAACTCCATCCATTTCCCTCGGTCGCTACCTTGGGTTTACCGGTTGTTTAAAAAAGGTTAAAAAATATTGGTTTGAAAGAAAAGAGTTTGAAATAAATCTGAGTTGAAAAAAAACTCTCATGGTTTTACAATGCCTTCTTCCCTTAACCAATCTAGCTTCTTGCTGCTAGTGTACTTCCAATTACAAAGGTTAGGCTTAAGCCCTTCCACAGTTATGATGATCACAGTTAACTTCGTGGTACTTTACTAAGTACTTCATATTTGTTAAAACTATCCCGAACAACCCTGTTATAGCAGCACTTGCCATGGCAAGTGCGCCATGCTAACTAGCTATCGGTTCAACACATACCGGTTGTGGTATTGTTTTACCCGCACTGTCATCAGTGGCCTTGTTGGCCCTCACTTGGTCTTAGAGTCTTAACAATAAATTTATGGGCGACTTCTCACTGTCTTCACATGATAATCATTAACTAGGGTGTTCCCTTTCTTGGAGACCCCTTTTTACTTAGTACCGTATCTTCTTCGTAGCCCGTTCCACGCATTTGTCATGGTCACTGAGACTTGTCTCTTGTTTGGGTACTACGTTGTAGTTCCTCATCCGGTTGGTATACCGTTGGCGACATTATTTAATAATCGTGATCCGTAGACACTCGTCTCGGGTTTCATTACTTCACTTTGTGTTGCACGGTTGGTGTGTTGCAAGCTGGTTCTCGGACTGTCGGCATGTCGACCAGGTTGCCGGAAATTCCATTCTTCTATACACAACGATCTTCATTCTTCGCTATTAATGCGGTTAACTTGTTCAGACGGAAAACCGTCTCTGGGATTCCCATTCTCGGATCTACCGTATGACAGGTTCTTCGTACCTTTAGAGGTAATTAATATAGCCAGATGGGGTTTCCCGAGTAAGAGAGGACTTTCATCTCTCTGGCGTTCTTCCCAAGTTATAAGATAGGGATTGTGGAGGGCGGGAAGGATATTGTAGGTTTCCAGTACACACTGGTAATTCCTAACTAGCGGACCTCTCACGCTATCACTCAACCCTTAACCCAAAGTACTAAAATCCTAACTCGGTACTTCCTAAGCTCGGTAATTCAGTCATCAGGCGATACTTCGCTCTGATACCACTTTTTGTAACACCCCAACTATAACCGTACACTTAACATCAAACTGCAGCGGAAAACTTAACTCAACATTACTTAATTCAATGGTATTACACGCGTTAGCCACCCACGTGGCTAAAAGGCTAATACATATACATTGTATCGGTCTGAGGACTAGATTCCCGAGCAGCTACCGCGACTATCCCTTTCCATTAACAACAACCATTATACATATACATTCCAACTGTACCGAGTTTTTACCAACTAATGCCGATAACAATTTCGGTCTTACTACACCTACTGTACATACACAACTTAAATGACTACCCATGTACAAATGACTACCCCGTCCTACTCTCGAACGGCTTCCAGCTCCTTGTACCTGAAATAGGAAAAGAAGAAAGGGTGGCCCCCCAGGGGCTCAGCACCTTTGCTGGTATGGTAATCCCGCAGCCCGCATGCTACCGGGCCACGCACAACTAATTGTCGTCTTAGCATGCAGTTGATTATATTTGAATCATGCATGTAAACTATAAACACACAACACATAACATTCCACCACAATGGGCTCAACAAACAGATTACACATCCTTACTTGATAAGTCACTCATTGTGTTCATTAACCCTAGAGGGTTCTCCTCTAGTGGAGCTACTTCCTTAATAGACGACACTTACCCAATAATCGGGTTATCCATAAACGTCTCTTTTATAAACTAGGATTCATATCCATGATCCACATACACACATAACAACACTTTTCACGTTTCAACGTGCACATAACATAACATCGCAATGGGAATTGCAGTACAACAATAACACATAACATAACGGGAATGGTTCTCTTAGGAACCGACCCAAACATAGTTAATTCACTTGTGAGCCTAGAGAATGATGTCACCCTCATGATAAACTCATTATACAACACTCATTACCGTCCTAATAGTCGGACGAGTAACTTAAGTTAAGATGGTTCGGATATAGTGCCCCGAACACACCACACAAACACATGTTCCCCCTAAACCGATCATAAGTCAGAATAGCTAAGCTTTGGAGTAAGCTAATGGGAGATCGTAACCCGTGGAGGAAACAACCATAACAGAGAGGAGGGTAAAGCTAAGAAGGATACCCACTCCCAAACAACGCGCGACCGGAACGACCGGATTCCTCACCCCCCATAATATATATATATATATATATATATATATATAAACATAGTTAAGGGCTCCACTGTGGAACCTATCACATCCATACACCACACAGTATTACAACTGGATTAAACACACAAGGGAGGTCCATACATTCACACACAAACATCACACAATTAACTCACGCATAGCCATGGTTAGAACGTTCCCATGGTTTGGGTTGTTAAATCCGGATACCGTTCTCTTATGTGATCCTAGATTTGGTTAGCTAAGGTATAACACTTTCGAGGTTAAACGGTATCGGAATTGAACACGCCACATAAATGAATTACTATAAACTCATTACATGTTTTATCTTACAACATGGCAAACATACAGAAAAACACATTGGCATACAAGCCGGTGTAATCCGGTAGGACACAGGTTGCAAGAAAACCATACCTTGGTCCCTGCTGCGTTCGAGTCCCGCCAAACATAGTTCCTAAACATGATTAATAACGTCGGTTAATTACCTTATTTAGCTTCCGGTTTACTAAGCATTTTTCATGATTATATGACATGTTTTATGCGTAAACTTACCCTTGATTACCTTCATTATACCCCCCTAGGGTTAACTACCTAGGCCACACTTTGTTTGTTTTTTTTACAAGTTTTAGGTCGACCGACCTTACCCAAGGTCGGTCCATCCCAGTGACATCCATGTTTGAAAATTTACACCTCGACCGACCTTGCCAAGTCCGGTCCCAAGGTCGGTCCATTCCAGACACTTTTACCGTTTAAAAATTCTACCCCGACCGACCTTGCAAGTCCGGTCCACAAGGTCGGTCTATTCCAGAGACATATTCCGTATACAAAATTCAAGCCCGACCGACCTTGCAAGTCCGGTCCCCAAGGTCGGTCTGCTCCAGACCCTTGTTTAAAAATGCTTATTTGACTCCAAACTTCACCTTACATATCCTAGTATGCTTTAACATCATTTAGCACACTCAAACCTTCACATAACATCCTCCAAATGCATGTACATGCTTACTTCTAAAGTCCTTAAACACTCACTCATTTACTCGCCAAACCTCCTAACACTTGTTTACACATTTTAAGGCCTTTACATATCACCAAACAAGGCCTAAACATCATCTAAAACCATCACCATCCAATCCCCTATCATTAGAAGCCTTAAACACATTTTTTTTCTTCTCTGGTCTGGACCGCCCCTCTGGGGAGGTCCCAGGGGCGGTCCACAACAGAAACTACTTCTCCTGCGCTGGACCTCCCCACAGGGGCGGTCCACAGCAGACCCCATTTTAAAAAGTGTTTTTCTCCTCATTTTGAACTCCAAATTCACCCCAATCTTTTCCCACTTATTCCACACTCTTTCCACATGTTTCCCACATGTTTAAACACCTTAAAACATGCACCAAACCTTCCTTAATCATCAACAAACTTGTTACTCAATTTCTTACAAAAATTCCTAACACTTACAACATTTTTCCTTTGGATTTCTAGGTGGTAATGCATACCTACAACTTAGACTAACCAAGGTGTTTCTTCTTAATATGATAACCACTCCTAAGCATCATTTTGCATCCTCATCACTTCCTTTACACAAACTCCTCAAGTCTTTCCCACAAGTTCATACTTAATCCTTCACAAGGTATTATACTTCCTTTGTTTATCAACTAAATTTTCGCCATAGCTTCTCTTGTATCACCTTACACCAAAACACATATTTTTTCCACCATTATACAACCAAGAACACTAAATCTCTTAATACACATTTCTTACACACAAACATATTGTTTTTCATCCTTTAACCACCAAAGATATCCATCTTCACAAGAGATGTTCTTTACACACACCTAAACCTTTAGACAACACTACATCACAATATAGTGCACAAACTTAAATTGCTTGGCACTTAGGCCCTTAAATTGCATAAACCTTAAACACTAAATTTCCACATTTAAATGCCTTCAACCTGCGAATACACACAACAATGCTCCCATGTCCTTTTAGTCCACCTTGTGGATAGTTTTCTATCTCATTTCCCGTTGGCTCTTTAGGTTAATTATTAAGCAAATATAGCACAATTTCCTAGTACACAAAACCACATTAAGAGAGGTCATTTACCTCTTTGTTTTCCAAGCTTTCTCACTTTTTTTCTCTTGTTTTTCTTGATTGAAAATCGGCAAGGAGCTTTTATCACTTGTCAACCTTCTAACCAATACACATATAAGGGTAATGACTATTAAGTTTAATACTCAAACTCATAATTAAACCCTAGGTTTACATAAGTGTCTTAAAACACTAAAATTTGATGATTACCTTTTGAAATTTGAAAGAGAGCTTGGTTAAGTGGCAAGATAGGACTCCTCCTAGTCCCTTGAAGATTGAATTAAGCTAAGAAAATAGCAAGACAAGGCACCATTCTAAGGTGAATTTTCGGCTATACAAAGATAATGATGGGAACTTGGATTTTCTTTGATTTTCCTTACCTTGAAACAAAAGAGAATGAGAAGGCATGGAAATATGAGCTCAAGCTCCTTCAGTGGTGAATCTCCATGGCACCAAAATTGAGTCCTTGAAGATTTGAAAAGAGGGAAATGAAGAGCTCACTCTAACTAAGACAAAGGTAGTCTTGAAATTGATTTTGGAGCATTGAGTCATAAGTTACAAGCATTCAAAGATGAAGAATGGCTACTTGCTGTAGCAAAACTAGAATGGAGAAGGGAGGATGAGGTTGGAGATGGTGGGAATCAAAAAGAAAAGAAGAGAAAGCGAGGAGAGAGGTAAGTTTTGGAGATATTTAAGTTATAAAGCAAAAGTAACCCTTTTACTTACTTTCTTTTTCTTTCTTTTAATTGGCTAGCCAAGTGTGATGACTCACACCACTAAAACCGTGGCCCCTTACATATTAGAGATATATATGGTCTTTGTTGACCATCTAAACAACTTATGTTGACTTATGACTTAAACTAGCACTATTTGAGCACTATTCACAACTAAGGCACATATTTGTGAAAATTTTGATTTCCCATTGATCTAGACTTCCTAATGTGATACTAAGTAGTACACTGTTGATTAAAGAGTAATGATGGACATTTAGCCACTCAAAACTCATTTACAAGACAATTTTTCAGAAATGTGCTTTAAGGCTCCTTAAAGCACATTTTGTGTTTTAGCTTGTTTTCAAGCTTGGTTTTCTTTAGTAATTGATTTAATATGTTCATTAACATATAAATAAGGTCTTGGTAAGCTTATTAGGTCTTAACCAAACTTATCCCAAGCTTAGAGCACATTTTCGCCCATATTGGCTTTAAGGTATTTATTTGTGTTTTGTTTGGTTTAATTGTCTACCAAAGTTTCCTAAGGACTTAATTAGACTTATTAAGTCATAATTGAATGTTATAAAGTCTTGGTAGGCTCTTTGGGTCCTAACCAAGTTCACTTCAAGCTTAGAGCATGTTTTTGCTTCCACTGTGTCTTAGTGCTTATTGTGTTTACTATGGTTTAAATTGTTAACTAATGTTTCTAAGGCACTTTTTAGCCTTTAAATATCATAGTTTAACATTTAAACAACATATCAAGGTTTGGGGTATTTCACTCAAGTATTATTCTCAAACCACTGCTTACATGCCAAATGGTTCTATTAATGTTAAGGCATTACGGTACGTACATAATTGCTACTCCCGTACTTACCCCGTTATCCCGTTATTTCGGTTTAACTTAGTGTACTTAGTTTCTCAACTTACTCACTCACTTCCAACACTTGTTTATACATCTTAGGACCTTTAAAGGTCACCAAACAACTCCTAAACATCATCTAAAACCAATACCATTCAATCCCCCATGTTTTAGCCACTTAAAAACACATACGGTGCATTTTTGGGGGTGGTCCGGGACTTGGTCCGGACCCATAGTCCCAGACCAATACATAAATGAACTCTCAGCTTGTTTTCTACCCTGGTCCGGGACCTGGTCCTGGACTTAAGTCCCGGACCAATTCCTGCATTCACTCTCGGCCTATTTTTTGATGCGGTCCGGGACCTTATACAAGGGCTAGGTCCCGGACCCTGCTAAAAACTGCTATTAAGGTAATTTTTCAACCCCAAATCAACCCTTAATCCACCCTAAATCTTTCCCTAATATTTCCACAAGTTTTCTACACATTTTAACACCTCAAAACATGCTCTAAACCACTCAAATCCTTGGTCAAATCCTTACTCCAATTCTTGTTGAATTTCACAAATTTCCATTCTCACATTGTTGCATTTTGCACACTTGTGCATTTTCTACCTCTTATTGATATTGTCTACCTCCTACCAATCCCACCAAATCACTTAATGACCATCCAATCCATTCCTAGACATTGACACTTCTAAAACCCAAGTTCATCCATTTCTTTCAAACTCTTACAACCTAATTTTTCTCCAAACTCCATGACACTAATTTACTAGTTTGCTACAGATTTTGTACCCTCTCATTATAGTCCTCCAAATACCACTTCAAGGTTGTTACTCAACTCTAGACAACCCAAATAAACCCCTAAGTTCTCCCACTTACCAAGTCACCTAAATGCACTTATTTTCTAGCGAATTTTCGCCATACTCTCCCCATAAATCTAACATATCCCAAACCATCAATTCTCATCAATTTCCACTTAAGTCAATCCTAAACTAACCACACCCATATAAGGGTCCTACCAGCACACAATTACTACACCAAACTCATCCAACAACAATATAAACACAAGCCTCAAATCATTTGGCTCCAAGGCCCTCAATTCACAATTAACTTCACAAATTCCTCCTAATCCCAACCAAACACATTTCTAGCATTATTTTGGTTCATTCGATTTATTATCCCATCCCAAATTCTATAAGCAACTAAAACAAGTTTCAAGGTAGATTTCTTACCTTAAATTTTTATGAGCTCCCATTTCAAGTGTTCTCCTCTCCTCTTTCTTGATTTCGGTCAAGTGGGAATGGAGTTTCCAAAATCCATCCCAACACCCAAGAAAAACAAAATTTAACACAATTAAAATCCTACACCTTGGAATACACTAATTCAATGGAAGACTTAGAACATCATGAGTTAGGGTTTACCTTTGATGCTTTTAGGAAGGGTTTTACCCCCTTGAGTCAAGAAGGGGATTCCTCCACCATTGGAGGGTTGAAACAAGAAGAAAACAAGGCATGAGAATGGGCAAAAATCGGCCAACACAAGAGAAGGAGGAAAAGTGAGTTTTCTTGGAAACTTTTTACCTTAATGGAAAGATAAACCTCCAAGCTTCAAGATGGTGCCCTTTTTTCTTCAAATGGGAAAAACCCATGGAGATGAACTTCATCCTTTTGGAGTTTTGAAAAGAGAGATAGATAGATCTTGATGGGAGGATGAAGGATATGTATTTAATTTTGTGATTTGAGCTCTAATGGAGCTTGGGTAAAGCAAAGAGGCTTGAGTAGCCATGGGAGAAGGGGCTGTCGCAAGGAAGAAGAAGGGAGGGGAAGAAATTGGCTGGGAGGAAGAAAGAGAGGAACAAGAGGAGGGAAAAGAAAATAAAGGAGGAGAGAGAGAAAAAGGTGTACTTGTACCCTTTTTGCTTTTTGCTCTTTTGACTTAATTAATTAGCTAACTAGTCAAGAGTGTGAGAGGGCTGATTATTTATTAAAAACCGGCCCCACTTATTATACAATCTAGAGCGTTTTTCATCTTTTACCTAAAACGCTCGTTTATTTTACCCGGTTTTGGCACTATTCATTAACCGGGCCCGTTTTCTGGAATTTTCTTGTTTCTTTAATTTTAATGGTTATTGAGCTTCCATTAATGTTCATTTATAGTTATTTGATGAACTATAATTTTTACGGGTTCATTTGACCACTTAAAGTCATGTTTTTGGGTTTTCTCGAAAAACGTGCGCTAAAGCTTTATTAGCGTTTTAAATCATTATTTGGATATGTTTTCTTCAGGAATTGTTCCCATATATTATTTAGGCCTTATTAAGACTTTAAATCCATCCAATACCCTTTTCATGGTTGTATTCCTCCTAGGGTCACTTAACGCTCAATTTAGCGTTTTCGCTTTTTAAGCGTTTTTCTTGTTTCTTTTGGATTTATTGTTGTTACCAAAATTCATTAGGCACTAATAGGCCCTCAATATCATATTAGAGTAATTTAATCACCCTAATTAAGTTCGGGGTATTTCAAATGTTAATTCCTATTGCAGTAGTATAAGGAACTGGAAGTATATCCTAAGAGGATCAAAGAGATAAATGAGGAAATAAACTTCAGGATAAGAATACCCAATTGATGAATAACCAACCGTATTGGATACAGAAGGTATACAAACACATTAATGAACACGACACAAGCCAGTTAAACAAAGCCTAGAAACAAACCGTGCAGCCTAAGGCCAAAGAAGCACGAAGGGTGTGGAATACACCACCAATCACAAGATGGGAATTCCACAGGAATAAAAATGGAAGAAAACTTATGAAGGTTATGAGAAGACCGATGCATAGAAAATGCAAGGTCATACAAGTAAAGAACACTTGTACAGAATCAGATAAATGGGCATAATTCAGAAGCCACAAACAACAGAGGAAGCACTACATACTAAGTAGTGGCCCAACCTCACCAACAATAAGTAAGAGGAACCCTGTGAATAACCACAGGAGTACGCAACAGTATGTACAAAAAATTTCCAAAGAACTGGATAGAAAATCTGAAACTCATTGAGTTCGCGTACGATAAGAAATACCACGCTTGATTGATAAACCTTATTCCCAAAGATAAAAAGGGAAAAAGGGTAATGTATAACACATTAAGCATAACAAAAGGGCGAACAAACCTCAAATTATCAGGGTCACACAGCAGAAGCTAGTGGGCCCCAGAATTCTAAGGTTTAAAAATATACCAAGTGAATGAATGGCTAATTATCAATGTCTTGAAGCCTCTAAGGCTATAACCGAACCCGGTTAAGAGTTGAACAACTCCGATGAAAATTCTTGGTGTAGGGACTAACCGGCAATACGGTTAAGACCCCTTGATCAAGGAACATTGTATAATAAACCGCATGGAAGTTAAAACACTCTGTGACGGCTGAACGCCTTAGACCATTGTCCAATGTTGACACATGGTAGATTACGTGGGCGTAATCCCTTTTTAAGGGGGTAGAGCGAAAACCGTGAAGTGTATGTTTTACGTGATAAGTGCATAAACTACAATGCGCATAGCACAACAGAATTTATTTTGATGATTGGTACTTATGCTACATAAACATTTGTACTCACTCATTGTGTAAATCATGGTGATTTGTGAGATTAGAAGTGGAAAGGAGTAGAGAAACTCTAGGGGAATGAGAACCCTGATTGGTGATAGTATGAGACATGAGCCAGTATGAAACCGGTGTTGAGAAATGAGTATGTTTGAGAAATATGTTGAGTATAAATCGGTATGAAACCGATGTTGAACCTAGTGGGAATTGAGTTCCCTAGGTGACTTGATTTGATTTTAGTTGTGAATGCTCGGAGGAGAAAACTAAATGGAGTTATAATATGTATTGAATTTCTTAAGTAAGTATTTGGAGATAAACGGAGTAACAGTTAATGAGATGAGTAATAAGTGAGTAAAAGAATTCTAGAAATTGGAAAATGCATGTCTTGGTGATTATGATTAGAAAGATTAAAAAGATAGGAAATGAAATAATGATTGACTACTTGATTGTGTAATTGAGGTGGGAGGTGGAACTTGATTTGCTAGCGATCAAGGGAAACCGAACACAAATTGGGGTGAAAGGATAGTTCAACACCGATGCTGATCACATCGGGGTTGAATGACTCTTGAAGCTCCCCATAAGTGGCCACAAGTAATAACGCTGGTAATAGGTGTAATTATCATAAATTGGAATTTGGAGTTGTATGGAGTTTTCAAAATGAATTTCCAACTGATTTTGGCAAAATGATTTTTCTTCAAACTTGAGAATGAGTACCGGTTTTAAAACCGCTCCCACGGGCCCTAGCTGAACCTTCCCACCATGCTAGACCCGGTATCGGGTCGAAACCGGGGAAGTAAGGCTAGTGTGTGAACCGGTGGGAGTGATGATTAGTTTTGAAACCGCCGTCACCCACCGTGGCTGTGGCCTTAAGTCTTAATGACCGGCTGAACGGTGAGCGTGTGTTTTGTATTTTTCCAAGGGCAGCAGGATATGAGTAGTCCTGTGTTGGGAGAGTACCCAGAGTGCTTTAGGATCTCTAGATGTGCAAATGAATTTGATCAGAATCAAAAGACCGTAGAGCCAGAGAGCGTAAGTGCCCAAAGTCATGACGGCCGTGAACCAGAAAGCGTAAGTGTTCAAACGTGACCGGTACCTTAGGGATCACTCTATATGGGGGAGGACTGAGTGCCTAATTGTCTTTGGATGGACCCCCATGGAGAGATTGACAAAGAATATTTTGATTGCTATGCATGCAGTGACATGTTGTGTAGATGTGTGGTATACATTGAATCAGACCTTGGAGTCTGTGAGCTAATATAGTGGTTATAACCTTAGCATAGAGTACCTATGTGAGTAACAATATTAGATTCACCAACTTTGAGGGTAAAGTTCTTTAAGGGGGGTAGATTGAAATACCCCGAACTTTAAAGTGGTGATTAAATAATTCTAATGGTAATTAAAGGCCTAATAGTGCCTAAAGAATTTTGGTGAAGAAAATAAAGCCAAAAGAAAAGAGAAAATGCTTAAAAAACGAAAAACGTAAAAACGAGCATTATGCAACCATAGGAGGTATGTGACCTCGGTTAGAGTCCTAGATGGATTCTTAGGGATAAATTACACCTAAATAATATGTGGGAATGATTCCCGAAGAAAACAGATCCAAATAATGGGTTGAAATGCAAACGGAGTCTTAGAGCACGTTTTTCGAGAAAACCTAAAAACGTGACTTTAATTGGTCAAACTGACCCGTAAAAATTGTAGTTGACTATATAACTATAATTAAACATTAATGGAAGCTTAAGAACCATTAAAATTAAAGAAACGAGAAAAATCCAGAAAACGGGCCCGGTTAGTGAATAGTGCTAAAACCGGGTAAATTAACAAGCATTTTCTGTAAAAGATGAAAAACGCCCCAGCCCATGTATAATTAGGGGGCCGGTTTTTATTGTGACTCACCCTTCCTCTCTACAAATAACTAATTGGAAAAGAAAGGGTTGAAAAGTTAATAAAGTAAAAAGGTGTTAAATTACCTTTCCTCTCTCCTTCCTCCCATTTTCCCTCCTCTCTCTCCTATTCTTTCTTTCTTCCACCGTAAGCAATCCCCATCCTCTTCTCCCTAGCGATTTTGAGCTTCATCAAATAGCTTCCATGACTTCCTCACTTCCTCTTCATGCCCAAGCTTCATTAAAGCTCCACAAGCAAAAATAAATACATATTTGAACTCCCCTCACCAAGGGCTATCATTCCCTCTTTTTAGAATTTCAAAATGATGAAGTTCATCTCCATGGGTTTTAGCCATTTAAAGAGAAAACCACATATTCTTGAAGCTTTGAGTCTCCTCTTCCTTCTAAGGTAAAAAGTTCCAAAGAAAACTCATTTTTTCCCATCTCTTGGTGTGGCCGATTTTGCCCCCTTGTAATGCCTTGTTTTCTCTCTTTGTTTGAGCATTGGTTCAACTCCTCAATGGTAGTGGAACCCTCCTCTTGATTCAAGGTTTAAAACCTCTCCTAGAATTCCAAAGGTAAACCCTAGCCTTGTGCCTTAAGCATTTCTAATTAATGAGTTGGGTGTTTTACTTAGACTCATTTCTTTATTTGAATGTTGGGCTGGAGCATTGGCAAATACATTTCCTACTTGACCAAAATTGGGTGGAGGAAAAGAAGAGGAGAATAGAAGAATTGAAAAGAGAACTTATGAGAATTCAAGGTAAGAAACCCACCTTAATGTATATTCTATATATATTAGAATTTGGGGATGGGTAATTAAAGGAATGAAACCGAAAATTTGAACTAGAAATGTGTTTGATGAAAGTTTGAGAGAAATTGTGAATTGATTGTTTGAATTGAGAGCCTTGGAGCCAAATGACTTGAATATATATTGACATTGTTGTTTGAAGAGATTTTGGTGAATTTTGGATCGAGCTTGTGTCCTGGTAGGATCCCTTGTGGATCTGGCTAGTTTGGAAGTGATTTAGGATGAAAATGATGAATTTGGGTATGTTAGAATTGTAGGTAAGTTATGGCAAAATTTTAGTAGAAATAAAGTGTTTTAGGTGTCATTAAGGGTGAGAACAACCTAGGGAATGAACTAGGTGTTGTAAGGAGTTCATTTGGGTTAGTTAAACCCTCTTGAGTGGATATGAGAGTTGGAAAAGGGAGAGCAAAAATTTGTAGCAAGATGGTGCTGTGGTGCATTGAATTCCTAGGAAAGAGTTAGTGTGCAAGAATTTGAAAATGAAGGTTTGAACTTGAGCAATGAAGTGCAAATGACTAGGAATGAGTGGTTATGGTCAATAGGTGATTTCGTAAGGTGGTAGGAGGTTGTAAACTATCAAGAAGAAGTTAGAAGTGCATTAGTGTGCAAAGTGCAAAATGTGAGAATGAAAGTTGGTGAAATTAAGCAAGGATTTGGGTAAGGATTGGACCAATGATTTGAGGAGGTTTAGTGCATGATTAAGGAGTGTTTTAAGATGGTTAAACATGTTAGAAAACATGTGGATTGATTAGGGAAAGATTGAGATTGGATAAGGGGTTGAACTGGAGTTGAATGCAGAACCCACCTTCGTCCAGGACTTAGGCTGGGTACAAGGTCCCGGACCACCCCTATTTTTGTTACGAAAGTTAAGTCTTGTATTGGACTGGGACTTAAGGTATGGACCAAGTCCCGGACCACCTCCAGAATTGTCCCGAGAGTGTTTTAAGGGGTTCTAATGATGGGGAATTAATTGGTATTGGTTTTAGATGTTGTTTAGGAGTTGTTTGGTGACATATAAATGTCCTAAGAAGTTTAAACAAGATTGAGAAGTGAATAAAGAAGTTGTGAGTTTAAGAGCACATGAACAAAACTAAGGAATAACGGGACAACGGGGTTAAATACGGGTGTACTAGTCGTTCACACATTGTAATACCTTAACGTTAATAAAACCACTTGAATGTAATCAGTGATTTGAGAGTAAGACTCGAGGAACGTGAGGGGACATAGTAAAGTTAACCCATGGTGAAAGGTATGATTTTCTCATTCCCGGTATGCTAACAGTGCTACACTGATTTGTGTGTTGTGTGTTTGTATGCCGACCTAATAAAGATAAAACCATGAAAATGACTATTGCTTTGATTGTGTATCCAGAGGCATGCCGTGTGTACTAACCATCCTTGTATATTGTGTTGTCTAACTTAGCGTTATAGACTGACTCATAACTGAGTAACGATTGGTTAGTGACTCGTAGAAAGAGTCGTTTCGTAAAATAACGAGAATGTGGAAACACACCAACACTATCGATTTAAAAATACGATAACACAAACTTATGAACTCACTAGAACGTGAGAGAGTTGTATGGGATTAGTAAATTCCCGATAATGGTTAGAGAACCGAAAAGAACAATCCATGAAATAATCAATAGTGGAAAGAAATGATGAAACCTCTAATTAGAGATTGATGATAGTTCAAGATATGAACTTTGAGAGAAGTAAAAGAATGATAAGGGACCATCAAACTCCCTTAGAAAAATAGTCGATCCACAATATGAGGATCTGACTTAATTTGAGCAAATGTCCCGAACATAAAAGTATTCGATAAGTTGGGTAAAACCTTAAATCTGAGAATACTAGACATTGAGGAATTCCCTAAGCTAATAGATGATATCGAGAGAGATACTTCTAGGCTAATCTATGAGATTATGAAATAACTCCTGAGAGACGAGTTTTGGGAATTTGAGTAGTCCGGTAGAGAAACTGACATTTGAGAATTTGAGGAGCTAAGTGTGTAGTTCCATTTGATAGTCGAACCTTCCCACCATGTTAGACCCAGAGTAGGGTCAAAACCGGGGAAGTAAGACTTGTATTTGAAAGCCCGGTGGTGAGTCTTGTGTATGACTCTGCCCGGAGGTCATGGGTAATGACTTAAAAGATATCCCTTTGAGAATTTGAGATTGAGATTGAGATTGAGAAATTAAGATTTGAGAATTTGATAAAAAGATTTGAGAATTGAACTTGAGAATTAAGACTTGAGAATTTAAGAATTGAACTTGAGAGTTGAGAATAGAGTATAGAAATTGAGAATGGAAGAACTAGAATTGAGATTGAGAATAAGAGAACTTGAGGAAGAGTAACCCAAGAGAATGGGTAAGACAATGAATGAGTAACAAAGGCATAGTGAGGTAGAAACCCTCGAGGCCTAAGAGTAAGTTAATACTAGCTAACAAACTTGTTGTGTTAGAGTGATTGTATTCCTTGTTGAATGCTTTTGAATGCGAGCATGTTTATTAAATTAAAATGAACCGCATGTTCTCGACCAAGTAGTCAACGTACTCCCGTTAGCACGCGGGGTATGCGAACACTGCTGGAAAAAAAGAATAAACAACGCTCTTTTAAAAACGGTTATATTTGTAAATCATTTTTTTAGCATATTAAAGAACGATTATAAAGTAAGGCATTGTATTTATGGTTTAGGCCGGGCATTTTAAAAACCGCTTCACTTAAGAAGCGTTCTTTATTGTATCGCGCCCAAAGACAAAAAAACGCTTGGGTAATAAGCGTTCTTTATATGAAACATATAAAGAACGCTTTATATAGAAAGCGTTTTTTATGTCTCTGGGACGCTCCGCATAAAGAACGCTTCGTTTAAGAAGCGTTCTTTATGTTTTTTACTCTCAGCATAAAAAAACGCTTCTTAAGTGAAGTGTTCCTTATGTTGCCTGAATAGTACGCCACTTTCTTGAAAAAATTTAATCTCTCCCGCGCTCACTATACTTTTATACAACGTAAACCCTCTAGCTAGCTACCTCTCTCTCTCTCTCTCGACTGAGCTCATGAATACGTACCCCAGTACCGTCGGCAAGCTACTGCCATCGCCGCCCTTCCGTCGCCGGCCGCCACTCCCGTCACCCTTCCGTGCCGTTGCCCGTCCATGCCGCCGCCGCTTTCCGGCCGTCTCTCTCGCCCTTGATGATACGCATTGGCTCCCGATATTTGCGCGCATGCATCTTTCTTCTCTGATCATCATCCAAATAGTTGCATGCCTGTCACCCTCTCTTTTGGTAATTTCATCATCAAATCTGCGAAACAGGAACATATATATATGTCTGCTCTTTCTCTTATTAATTTTGCAACCCGCGATCGAACTGCAGGAATTAACGTACATATGCCTGTCGCCACTACGTTATATTATTAATTGATTCATCTGCAATAATTTTACAACCTAACTGGCGTAATCGATCCATGCTCCATCGCCTCTTTTCCTGATTCTGCTGGAGGTAATTTTGCTAACCAAATTAACTGATCGATCATAACATATAAAACATGCTGTGGTTGGGATTAATCACGTGATCATAAAATATTAGGATTAATTAAGTGTTTGGGGAATATTAATTAATTTTGCAAACCAATTAAACTGCCGCCTGAGCTGATGATTTTTGGTATATACTTGCTGGTTGTGTCCAAATGGACCTGAGATTAATGTGTGTATTAGGCGAAAAATATGATGTGTTTGGGCATACAAATATATATATATATATATATATAGCCACGTACCATAAATTTTGCAAAACCATGCAAACTGTCGATCATGAACATACATGCTCCGTTTGAGATTAATGTGTTTATTAGGATTAAATGTGTTGGATTAATTTTGCAAACCAAACTGTCGCCTCTTGTACATGCTCTATATATTGTGGTGAAACCCTGTATTTTTAGGGGGGATACTGTCGGATTTTACAGAAAATTTTGTCAAACTATTGAATTATTGGATTCGTAATGTAATTATTGTTGTGTACAAACTATCTCGTGCAGACATTGTTAGTACGTACTTTTCATTGTCACACGCCTGATATGTGCTGGTTGATTGAAGTCTAGGTTCTTCACATCAAGACTAAGCAGACTACTCATCAGATTTGGTTAGTTTATAATTTTTCTCTAATAACTTCTTAATTGTTTATATAGTGTTTCTCTGAATAGCTATTAAATATACTCGAACATAGTCACCCGTCCGAGATATACCTACTAGAGGTATATCTTGGACAGTCCCCGTCGGGACTCTCCAATCACGTTTGATCTCACCTTCTAGGTAGTGAACAAGTTTATGAAAAACAGTTCATTTAAAAATTCTGTAGCCTTTCCCTTTTGTTCTTCGAGTGTATACATTCATATATACACTAGAAGAACAGAAGGGAAATGCTGCCGAAATTTTCAATGAATTGTTTTTTATAACTTGTTCGCGTGTGAGATTGAACGTGATTGGATGGGTTTAGGTTGTAAAATTTGTAAAAGTAACTGGACTAATATCTGCCAACATATGAACGATATCGATCAGTTGTAAAGTAATACATCGATCTCACAGAAAGAGATGGAGCGTTCAAAGATGTACAATGACAGACTTGACAACGATTACCTACAAGGGGTCGATAGGTTCTGTAACATCCTAGTCAACAATCTTCAACCGAGGAATAAGGGGTATATTTTGTGTCCATGCATCGACTGTAAAAACGACTTCAAGTATAGAGATATTGAGAAAATTAAGGACCATTTGATTCGACGTGGGTTTACAGAAGATTACGAAGACATAGCATTATGGCATGGTCAGCATGCAGTGGATGTGTTTGACTATGCAGAAGCTTCAGTAGAACAACCAGAATTGGACGACATTGAAAACTTTGGGGATGACACAGAAAACTTTGGGGATGATGACTACTGCACGATTAATGACGAGATCACAGAAGATGCGAACCTTGACACACTATTGGAAGATGTAGAACAATACTTTACCAACAAACCGAGTACACATGAAAACTTTATGCAGTCATGTAAAGAACCACTGTACGCTGGATGTGATGCACTGGCATTGAACAAATTAAGTGCGACGCTGAAACTATTTAATGTCAAATCGAAACACGGATGGAGCGATGTAAGTTTCACGGAACTATTGCAAATTATTAAGGAATACTACCAGCGGACAATGTCATGCCTACAACTACTTATGAGGCGAAGAAGTTAATGTGTCCAATGGGTATGGAGTACAAGAAAATACATGCTTGTCCATCGGGGTGTATCTTGTTCTGGAAGGAGTATGAGCTACATGATTGTTGTCCTAAATGTGGTGAATCACGTTATGTAAAGAAAGATCATCAAGACGACAACAAGCCAAAGGTTCGTTCCCCAGCGAAGGTGTTATGGTATTTGCCAATAATCCCAAGGTTTAGGCGGTTATTTGCTGTTCCGAAGGATGCTGAAAACCTTAGGTGGCATACAACACATAGGGTGGACGATGGTAAATTAAGACATCCTGCTGATTCACCGCAATGGAGAAACATTGACAGAATATTTCCTGAGTTTGGTAAAGAATCAAGAAATTTAAGACTTGGCTTATGCACGGATGGAATGAACCCATACGGCACTTTGAGTAGTGTACACAGTACTTGGCCTGTTCTGTTGACTGTATACAACCTCCCACCATGGTTGTGCATGAAGCCTAGGCATATTATTCTATCAATGTTGATATCCGGTCCAAAACAGCCGGGGAATAATATTGATGTGTTTCTGCAGCCGCTTATTGATGACTTGAAACTCTTATGGAATACGGGAACAACAGTATATGATTCTTATGCAAAGGAAAACTTCACATTGCGTGCTATGCTATTTTGTACAATAAACGACTTTCCAGCATACGGAAACCTATCAGGATATACAATCAAAGGAGCATTAGCGTGTCCTGTTTGCGGTGATAACACTTGCAATATCCGATTGAAATATAGTGGAAAAAATGTGTACATGGGTCATCGAAAATTCCTTCCAAGACATCATAAGTACCGAAAGATGACAGATGAATTTGACGGGACGACTGATCATGCTGTAGCTCGGAAACCTTTATCAGGTGTCGATGTTTATAACCAGGTGAAAGATATTGTGAACAACTTTGGTCCTCCAACTAAAGCTACAGAGAAGAGTGTTTGGAAGAAAAGGTCGATATTTTTTGATATTGAGTATTGGCAACATTTGAAAGTAAGGCATTGTATTGATGCCATGCACGTGGAGAAAAATGTGGGTGAAAGTCTTGGTGGAACGTTGCTAAACATTAAAGGGAAAACAAAAGATCATTTAAAGGGGAGAAAAGATTTAGTAGAGTTGGGCATACGAATAGAGCTCCAACCCCAACAAAGAGGAACACGTATCTTCCTGCCTCCCGCATGTCACACTCTATCCAAAGAGGAGAAAAAGAGTTTCTGCAGTCCCCTTTCTGACATCAAAGTACCATCAGGGTACTCTTCCAATGTAAGAAGTTGGGTGTCCATGTCTGAACTCAAGTTAGTAGGGATGAAATCTCACGACTACCATGTTTTGATGCAACATTTGCTTCCCATTGCAATTCGTGGGATTCTCCCACATGATGTCAGGAAAACCATTACAAATTTGTCCGTGTTTTTCAATGGAGTTTCTGCCAAAGTTCTAGATGTGCAGACACTGGACAAGTTGCAGGCTGAACTAATTGTCACTATGTGCCAGTTGGAGATGTATTTTCCACCTTCATTTTTTGATATTATGGTGCATCTGCTTGTTCATTTAGTAAGGGAGATCAAGGAGTGTGGCCCATTATACATCAGGTATATGTATCCATTCGAAAGATACATGGGTGTGCTTAAAAAAAATGAAAAACCGTAGACGTCCAGAGGGAAGCATTGTTGAAGGATATGTAACTGAGGAAGTGATTGACTTTTGCACCCACTACTTAGAAGGCGTGGACCACATAGGACTTCCGAGATCAAGACATGAGGGCAAGTTACAGGGTGTAGGTACAATCGGGAAAAAAATGGTGAGGCCTGATTTTGCTGCATTGTGTAAAGCGCATCTAACCGTGTTGAGCCATGTTGAAGATGTTGAACCATACTTCGTATCACACTTAAGCGCTCTCAGAGCACAACATCCGTCGATGAGTCAAGTGAGATTAAAGAAGGAGCAAATGCTACATTCGTTACATGGTTTAAAGAAAAAGTTATGCATGAAGATTCAGGCAATGTAACTGAAATGGTTAAGTTATTAGCGCTCGGTCCGAATCTTGATGTTTTATCGTACGAGGGTTTCGATGTGAATGGGTTCTCTTTTTATACTGAACGCCAAGATCGTAAGTCAACAAATCAAAATAGTGGTGTTCATCTAACTGCTTCACAGGAAATATATCAAGATGCAGGTAGTAAGGGAGTGACAATGAGGAAAGAGTATTACGGTGTGATTCAGGAGATTTGGATCCTTAACTACACCGGTTACGAGACTTGTGTCTTTAAATGCAAATGGGTAGACAACAGGCGCAGTTACCGACAGGTGGAACACGGTATGAAGTTGGTTGACTAAACGCATTGACATACACAGAAGAACCGTTTATAGTTGCTTCTAAAGCTAGACAAGTGTTCTACTGTCGTGATCAATCTAATCCCAGATGGTCAGTTGTATTGCAAAGTAAGCGACGGATAGTTGGTGTTGATGGTGTTATGAATGAGGAAGATTATGACTGTGAAATGGACAATGTTCCCCTCCAAATGCCAATGGAAGTTGATAATGTGACCAACTTTCAGTGCACAAGATCAGATCATGGAGAAGGGTTATGGGTGGAAAAATGAACAAAAAGTAAGTCTGGCATAAAAGAAAAGTGAATGCTTAACACATGCGTGTACAATTTATGTTTTTTTATGACTCTATTTATGACACTGACTAATATATATATTATGTAATGATATTGTGTAGATTATGGATGCCGACGATCATGAGATGCTCATACAGTGTGATGAGGAGATGGAGATAGATTCAGAGATGCAGTTAGCGGAGCGTACACAGATCGTCGATGTCGCTGATGCTCCTACGACCTCTCAGGACCCTCCTACGACCTCTCATCTCCCTCCATGAAAGACACGAGGACCGTCCCGTGGTCTAAATGAGAAGAAGGAGAGTGGCATGATTGATTTGGTGTGGGATAGGTATATGTTACACCTATATGTTATTTTGTTTTATTTTTTCACATATATACTGATATTTATACATTTATATGTAGTACTATATATATTTCGTACGTATGACTAACATATATACTGTATATATTACAGGTATCTTAGACCCACTGGCGAGAAAAAGTAGAAGTTTGCTAGCGCCATGGGTCGATTGGTTAAGACCCATTGCTGTATCAACAAAAAATGGAAAAAGATCCGGAAATAAAGAAGATCATGTGGATGAGCTTGAAGAAGAAGTACCAGATCCCGGATGAAGCATATGATAAAGTGATGTCACTGCTTGCTTTGCGTATGCGAGCGTTCAAAAATAGGCTGGTGGCTGGTTGGATCAATACGAACAACCCGAAGCGGGTGCCTCCCTATGAGTTGTACGCTGGCATGATCACTGAGGAGGATTGGAAGGAGTTCTATGAAGCACATATCACCCCTGAGTTCAGGGTACGTAATTGTTTTCATAGATTAACTTTTAAGTTTATGATGTTAATGTAACAGGATAAAGTTTATAAAATGAATTGTATTAATTCTTTCCACAGGCAGTTCAGGAAAAAGCCCGACAGAATCGCTTGAAAGATCAGAACCCACACTACATGGGCCGAGCTGGGTACGCGGGGCGTATACCAGGCTGGATTGAAAAGGGGTTATTGAAGCGTGCGTGAGGACGGCACAATTGAGCCGATTCAAAGTCCGGATGAGGTGAATCGGGCACAAGCATACATGCTTGGCCGCCAATTAGAGAAGGACGGTGAAATGTATTATCCACGGAAGGAGACGAGACTTAGCTGCAAAAATTGTGAGTGCCCTGAGTAATATTTAATAGTTTATAAATTATTCTTACAATTTATGTATGTTTTATTTATTTGATCTAATTCATAATTTACATGTTTTTTTTTGCGTGTACAAGGCTGCAGAGGGTGTTGATTCATTTCTTGCCCAGCCTCATACTCAGGAGGATCCGTTGAACAAAGCGCTTGGCAAGAAGGATTACCCTGGGAGAGTTCGAGGATTTGGATCCGCAGTGCGTCAGAGAGATGTTTTTCCTCGCTCCCAGTGATCGGGAGAGAGGAAGAAATCAAGGAGATCGAAAGGAAGTTGTCACAACAATTCCAATCTGATTTGCAGCAGCAGATGCAACAAATGGAAGCAAGATTGTTGGAACAGCTGAGTTAGGGGCATCAATCTTCTAGCTCATCAGTGTATGCCGCCCCTGCACCCATTTCCACCCCTGCACCTGCTTCCATCCCAGTACCTGCTTCCTCCCCTGCACCTACTTCTACTCACTACTTCACCCCTGCACTACTACTTCCACACCCCTGTACCATCTCAGGTTTCAGTTTCTTACACTATACCTGCACCTTCTGACCCATTCCCATATGCCAAGCTTCATGTGTGCATGTATGAATTTTAGTGCTTTGTCGTTATTTATTTTTTCAATTAATCAAAAGCATGCATGTTGTAATGTATGAATCTAATTGTTTGTGTTCGTTTATTAGGAAACCAAAAAGTGTCGTCTTCTGCAGATCAATGAACATGGCACCTTTGTGGTTGCAGTAGGCACAATTCTACAGACTGATTCGGCGTCACTGTGTCATTTTAAGCGAGTGCCGGCCTGGTACGTCCGTGTGATGGTCGACAGTGTAACGACCCCAAAACCACCCTAGGAGTTAGGGACGTTACACGCCGCGTATCTATTACCTAATAACGCAAGGCTCTAACATACGAAACCCGAAACCGAAGCAAATTACACTTTTATTAACTAAAAACAGATTACAAGGTCTATCCGACATTACATACAGAAGCCAAACTACATTACGTCACATAATCAAATTACAAAGGGCCTTAAGCCACAACTACAAATACAAAGCGAAGGACGATGCAGAAAGCAGAGCGGAGTCTTCAAAGGAAACTTAAACCTGCAAATCAGACGGAAATAGGGGTGAGCCAAACTATAGCTCAGTAGGTGATAAACTTCATCAGCTGAGCATGCTCAAAACATATACTGAACATAATCATATACTAATACATACACTTAGCAAATCAGACTGGAAGTTGTAACATAAATCAGATAGAGAATGAAGCTTTCTCAAATCAGAGGAGTGACAGGTCAGAACCGAAATAGAAGTTTGTCAAATCAGAGTAGAGAAGCAGAAACTGAGCAAACTGAACAGAAGTCTTAAATCAGAACAAAGCAAACCACAAACTCAAAAGTTCATATCAGAAGCTCAATCAAAACAGAGGTGGGACACTAGACACCAGCTGACACATCAGAAGGACTCACATAACGTCCTATGGATCCGAAGATCCCACAACAGAAGCCGTAGAGACAGCTATAGACCCGTCGGTCACTAAACATCCAAGGGACCCTGAGAGATAGAACAGAAGGGAACCCGAGGGAATAACAGAAGGAATTCCTGCGCAGCATGCTACGGGACAGCCAGACCCGACTATCCAAGGCTCAGAAGCTAAACATCTAGGTCCCAAAACAGAAACTTTACAAAACGAAGCAGAAGCCTTTAACAGAACAGAACGGAGGGCTGAAGCACATCAAAAGGATCATAATCCCTTATCAAAACAAAAGTCATACACAGACTAACAAACACTAAAACCAAACAGATGCATAGAAGCTCAAACACTCTTTTAGAGCAAATCTGAGTCCCATGGCTTGTTGTGAACTTTCAAAATAAAGTACACATATACATGTGCTAAAACATATCAGAACAGATAGTACTCGAAAAGAGGAATCCAACGCCGCAAACGGCACTCAAAACGGAGCTCAAACGAAAAAGTTATGCTAAAACAAAGACCGGTCCGAACATGCGTCCGACCTTGCATGTTCGGACCTAATTCGAGAGTCTGAAAATCCTCCGGCGTATGATGTCCGAACTTCAATGTTCGGACACATGTTAGGACATACCGAAAACTGCAAAATCACTTACGGAAATCAGCCAGAACCAAGCCACAAATCCCCCACAAAACATACATAACTTATTGTAGCAAATTAACCAATCGAAAACACATTTCCATGGGGTTTTAACGCATCAAACGCACATCAAAATCAACCAAAAACATCACCAAATCAAAGAGTTAAAACAATCATATACGAAGAACAAACAAAATCAGAAATCCCCATGGACGAACACACACAACCGAATCCATTCACCACCTACCTCACATCCGACGCAAAGCCATCTCTGCGGACCCGACAACAATCTCTACTCGAATTCCATCACGAAATCACAAACACTCGCACAAATCGAAAAGGACCAACACCGAAGGGAGAAGCAAGGAACTTGACTGATGAACAGCAACACACACTCCGACTCTACGGATTGGAATCCTCGATGCTGAACTTAGCCACTAGACTAATTAATTTGCACGATGGAAGAATTGTGAAGAAGAGAGGAATTGAGGAAGAGAGAAGGAAAACTTTGCAGAGCGGAAGTTTCTTCTTTGGGTGAGGAGAAACTGACGTGAAATGTCGTCAGGAAAGAAGGAGAGAGGAAATTAAATTAGATTTGGAATTTCCTTCCTTTATGAATAATAGCATAACGTAAAAAGAAGGAAAAGGAAGGTTTAGTCCTTTTACTAACCAAAGAATAAATAACAAAAAGGAATAAAGAGTTATTAATAACTATCCTCTCTTACTAATAATTAAGTAACGAAAGGAAGAAAAGAACAATGTAAATCTCCTTTCTCAAAATGAATACTAAAGACCGGAATAAATCATAGACGAATCAACTCAAGATTCAAAACATGATTAGTCTCCCTTTGCAAAACCGAAACAAAATAGAAGCAGGTTGAAATAAAAGAAAAAAAAACTGGGGCATAACATTATACCCCCCTTAAAAAGAATTTCGTCCTCGAAATTCGACGAAAGCCGGAATACGAACAGGCGCACTACAAGTGCAAGAATACTACAATCACTAAGGCACGCAAAAAAAATGAAACTCACAGATCGAAAGGTCAACCACACAGGAAGTTGACACTCAGAACAAGATTCACAACTGATAGTCTGACAGAAGGACATGCAGAATATTACTGGTGCAAAACTTTAGAGCACAGAAGGAAACACTTACATCTCACAGAGCTAACACGCCACCTTGGAAACTAACTTGCGGACCAAAGGAACGAAGCAAAGGTAACTAAGGACTAAGCCTGAAAGCACAGGAGCCACACCCAGATTCACCACTGACTAACAAACATGGAACATACCAGAAGATCCCTACAATCTCAGACTAAGGCACAAGAAACACACTCCACATCGCTAACCACACCCAGGCTAACACACCGAACCTATTAGCTCAAACGCTAACAAAAGAACGAAGCAGAAGGTTATACTCGAAGCATATGCACAACACTAAAACTTACTACTGACTGGATAAAAGAGGGACTCGACATAAAATTAGCCCCACGGCACAGAAAAAACACTCACCCAATTCAGAGGCTCTAACATCAAAGAGCTAGCACTCAAAGCTTACTGGCTGGCTCACTGACAAAAGAAGCGAAACAGATGATTACTGAAGGCTAAGCACAAAAGTTCAAGAAGCACAGAAAAGATAACCACTCATCTCAAAAGCTCTACCCCGCTCGAGCTAACACACAACCTTACTGGCAGATTCACTATTAGAATGAGCGAAACACAAGATCACAGAAGGCAAAGCTTAAGGGATTAGGGCGGTAGTCACACCAGCTGCTGACTGACAAACTGAAGGAACATAACTGAAGATTACTAAAGCTCAGCCTAGAGACACAGAATGAATGCTCAACTCTCTCAGAAGATGTCCTTCTACAAAGGACCAACCAAACAAATCTCTCAAACCCACACCTCAAGCCACTTAGAACCAAAGCTCAACACACCCTCTGAAACACACACTGAAGCACCCATTTGCTCCCATCACACAACTCAAAACACTCAGCTAAGATTCTCACCCAAACGCAGAACTTCACAGGCTAAGCTCACACCACAACCCACTCAGAACTAAGGCACAACCTACACTCCAGAACACACGCTGAAGCACTCCTAGACACCCATCACTCAACTCAGACCTCGTAATCCAAACCCACACCTAAACACAGAGCATATAAACCAAGCGCACACTCGAACTTACATCACAACGCATCACCTTACTCAACTTGTAGCCCATACTCATTGCACATTCAACACCGGCTAAAGCACACCGCCTAGTCAGAGCACCTAACTAAGACACCCCTGAACCCACATCACCACTCATCACCTTAGCCAAACCCATCTGATCTCACACACATCTCACAGCCCGATCACAATGCACTAACTCACGTCCCAGAACACAACACAAACCCACGTCACCAGCACACATCCGAAGCACACAACTCTAACAAACGAGAACTTGCATTCGGTCACCCTTTTCCAAAGGACCCGACTCCCTCGGATTCAGACCCAAGCACAAAAAAACACACAGACAATCAGACACTACGCTTCCGTTGCGCTACTCTGTTAGTGGACAACCACAGAGCAGACGCACTCAATAGACTCCAAGAAACAATCAAATCATACAACAAACAGCAGTCGAATCACATAGTAGGCAGCACACAACACATAACAGGCAAGGACACGGAAGCGTAGGCATGCAGACACCCACAAAACCCAAAGAAAGCCAAACCTGGCTCTGATACCACTAAATGTAACGACCCCAAAACCACCTTAGGAGTTAGGGACGTTACACGCCGCGTATCTATTACGTAATAACGCAAGGCTCTAACATACGAAACCCGAAACCGAAGCAAAGTACACTTTTATTAACTAAAAACAGATTACAAGGTCTATCCGACATTACATACAGAAGCCAAACTACATTACGTCACATAATCAAATTACAAAGGGCCTTAAGCCACAACTACAAATACAAAGCGAAGGACGATGCAGAAAGCAGAGCGGAGTCTTCAAAGGAAACTTAAACCTGCAAATCAGACGGAAATAGGGGTGAGCCAAACTATAGCTCAGCAGGTGATAAACTTCATCAGCTGAGCATGCTCAAAACATATACTGAACATAATCATATACTAATACATACACTTAGCAAATCAGACTGGAAGTTGTAACATAAATCAGATAGAGAATGAAGTTTTCTCAAATCAAAGGAGTGACAGGTCAGAACCGAAATAGAAGTTTGTCAAATCAGAGTAGAGAAGCAGAAACTGAGCAAACTGAATAGAAGTCTTAAATCAGAACAAAGCAAACCACAAACTCAAAAGTTCATATCAGAAGCTCAATCAAAACAGAGGTGGGACACTAGACACTAGCTGACACATCAGAAGGACTCACATAACGTCCTATGGATCCGAAGATCCCACAACAGAAGCCGTAGAGACACCTATGGACCCGTCGGTCACTAAACATCCAAGGGACCCTGAGAGATAGAACAGAAGGGAACCCGAGGGAATAACAGAAGGAATTCTTGCGCAGCATGCTACGGGACAGCCAGACCCGACTATCCATGGCTCAAAAGCTAAACATCTAGGTCCCAAAACAGAAACTTTACAAAACGAAGCAGAAGCCTTTAACAGAACAGAACGGAGGGCTGAAGCACATCAAAAGGATCATAATCCCTTATCAAAACAAAAGTCATACACAGACTAACAAACACTAAAACCAAACAGATGCATAGAAGCTCAAACACTCTTTCAGAGCAAATCTGAGTCCCATGGCTTGTTGTGAACTTTCAAAATAAAGTACACATATACATGTGCTAAAACATATCAGAACAGATAGTACTCGAAAAGAGGATTCCAACGCCGCAAACGGCACTCAAAACGGAGCTCAGACGAAAAAGTTATGCTAAAACAAAGACCGGTCCGAACATGCGTCCGACCTTGCATGTTCGGACCTAATTCGAGAGTCTGAAAATCCTCCGGCGTATGATGTCCGAACTTCAATGTTCGGACACATGTTGGGACATACCGATAACTGCAAAATCACTTACGGAAATCAGCCAGAACCAAGCCACAAATCCCCCACAAAACATACATAACTTATTGTAGCAAATTAACCAATCGAAAACACATTTCCATGGGGTTTTAACGCATCAAACGCACATCAAAATCAACCAAAACATCACCAAATCAAAGAGTTAAAACAATCATATACGAAGAACAAACAAAATCAGAAATCCCCATGGACGAACACGCACAACCGAATCCATTCACCACCTACCTCACATCCGACGCAAAGCCATCTCTGCGGACCCGACAACAATCTCTACTCGAATTCCATCACGAAATCACAAACACTCGCACAAATCGAAAAGGACCAACACCGAAGGGAGAAGCAAGGAACTTGACTGATGAATAGCAACGCACACTCCGACTCTACGGATTGGAATCCTCGATGCTGAACTTAGCCACTAGACTAATTAATTTGCAGGATGGAAGAATTGTGAAGAAGAGAGGAATTGAGGAAGAGGAAGAGGAAAACTTTGCAGAGCGGAAGTTTCTTCTTTGGGTGAGGAGAAACTGGCGTGAAATGTCGTCAGGAAAGTAGGAGAGAGGAAATTAAATTAGATTTGGAATTTCCTTCCTTTATGAATAATAGCATAACGTAAAAAGAAGGAAAAGGAAGGTTAGTAGTCCTTTTACTAACCAAAGAATAAATAACAAAAAGGAATAAAGAGTTATTAATAACTATCCTCTCTTACTAATAATTAAGTAACGAAAGGAAGAAAAGAACAATGTAAATCTCCTTTCTCAAAATGAATACTAAAGACCGGAATAAATCATAGACGAATCAACTCAAGATTCAAAACATGATTAGTCTCCCTTTGCAAAACCGAAACAAAATAGAAGCAGGTTGAAATAAAGAAAAAAAAAACTGGGGCATAACAGACAGTGTCTGTAAAGGCTGTGATCACATTCCACTACCGATAGTGTGGAATGATTGGAGCACTATCATTGAAGCACGTGGCTCACAAGTACCATGGCCTTGCAATCTGGTGGAATTATCTGATAGTAGGGTAAGCAATACAACTTATATAAATTTGTTTACTGATTACCATTTCATATAAATGCAGTTTTGGGAGAATATAGTTTTCTAACGTATATATGCTAACTTGTCATTTCTTAGACACCTGTTCCTATTGCTGGCAAAGGTAAGGCAGTTAGTGCGTCGAAAGGAAAGGGACCATCGGGTCAGCAGCATGGTCACTACATCAGTCCACTTCCACGCGATTTCATTTTTATTCAAAATTTGGTGAAAACACTAGAAAAGCGTCAGCAGATCTTATATGACTTGATACTCGGGAAGGGTGATGATTTCATTGAGTTCATCCTTAAGGTTCCGCTGTCTTTGTTCCACAGCGAAGAACCACAGGAGTTGTTGATCAGTATTAGCGATGTCAAGGAGCTGCTGCTTGGTGATATGCTGAACATCTCGGTGATTCAATCCTACTGCTTGTAAGTATCACATTTTTTCACTTTCAAAGTTAATAGTAAGTTTTATGTATATATAATTTTAATTTAATGCATTTGTCATCAAATGCCCTTACTATCGAGGCTGGTGGGATAGAAACTGGACAATATGATCACCTTCCTATGTCCACAAATCATGTCTTATGAGGAAGCTATGAGAGACGGTGCTGCGTGTCAGATGCATATGCGCAATGGCATAATTGCGGCGGTAAAGAGGAATAGCAAATTTGTGCTCATATCATATCATCAGATGTAAGCGTGCTTGACCACCTTATGCTTTTGTCTTGTTTTATGTTAACTCATATATATTTCGAAGGTGAAGTTGATTTGTTGTTGTTTCAAACTTGTAGCAATCATTGGTTGTTGTTAGTGGTGTGTACTTACTTATCATCCTGTATAGTGATTGACCCTATTGGTGGAATTAAGAGAAACATCTCCATTTCTGTTCTCCTGACAAAGTAAGTAAATTGTGCATATTTTCATTTCAAAAAATAAAATTTTATACCTTTTTTGATGACTTGTCACTTAAATTAATGCTTGTTTTAATTAATTTCAGTGGTTTTAGAGAAGGTATGCTCAATGCCAATCAGATGAATTTTCCTTTGGATATACAGTATATTAAAAAGGTAAAAAACATTCTATTTACTCATATGCATATATACTTAAATATATTTTGTATATATTAGTGTGTATATATAATAATATAATTTTATTGAAAATAGTGTCCTAGGCAACCAGATAGCAGCAGTTGTGGTTATTTTGTGATGCGATACATGTTGGACATCGTGTCCCACATCGACAAAATCAGTGATGAATCTGGAGTATGTGTTATAAGTTTTGTGTTTGAATTGGTAATTTAACTGTTTCTGTATGGTTGGATAAGTTTAAATGGTGTACTTAATTGCTTTTATAATTCTTGCGTGCAGCTTATTCGGTTCTTTGAAAACCAAGGAGGTACTTATTCAGCTAGTGATCTAGATTTTGTCAAGGAGCACATGTGCGCTTACTGGACGAAAGCAATACTGGAAGATGCCTGACTGATCAACCAATTTGCATCTACAAAAATGTAGTCTGTCGCATTATATATGTCAAGTACACGTTTCCTGCATCATCAAAGTTCTACAGATTGCTTTAATTACAACATAAGTACTTAGTAGCTTCCATCTGTGTTTGGATTTAACTGTAATCAAATTTTGTCTGCATGTGTTTATGGTACTAATACTAGCATTCTCCGTTAATTAATATGGCTGAGCATGCAATTGTCTTGGATGGCTGTAATAGAAAATAATCATGCTTTTGTTAAAGCTTGGAATCTGTATAAGGAAAATAGTGGAGATGCTAATCTGTTCGTGACTCATGGGTTTGTTCCTATGTAGGATCATATTAAAGTTAATTGTGGAGTGAAGAGTACAAGAGGTCAGGCCTTGATTGTGGCTGGTTCAATCAGAAATTCAGAAGGCAACCTTCTGATGGCTTTTAACAAAATCTTGAAACCTTCATGTTCGATGCTTGGAGCTGAGATCCAAGGACTGGTGTTTGCTATGAAATGGGCGATAGAGAATGGATTTTCATGGATGGAACTAGATGTCGGTAATCAAGAACTTTTTGTTTTCTTCAAGAAGATTGAAGATGGATCGCTGAGAACTTGTATCTCAGATTGCTGGGAGCAACTGTTTTATGTTGCTAAATTCTGTGAGATTAGTAAGATTAGCTTAAATGTTTCAGATCTTAATTTTATAGTCCTTCTGATTTCCTTTATGTATAATAGTTCAGTTTTTTTTCAATGTTGGGTAGGAGAAAACATTCCCTACAAGATATCTTGTACTTTTGAAAGGGATGTAATCTGATTTCGGAATGAAGAGGAATCTCAAGGTATTAATCAAAAAAATTGGTAGAGATTTTAATTTCTTTTTTACAGTCGTTGTGATGGCTTCTGCTGTGTTGAAAATGCAACAATGCATTAATTGATCTGTGATGTGATGATATCGATCTGTAGCATTTGTTGGAACAGAGATTTCTGAAAAAAAACAATATATATATATAAGCGTTCTTTTAAACTCTCCCGCCAACCATCATAAGAAACGCTTATATGTGATAAGCGTTGTTTTTGACTGAGCATAAAGAACGCTTCTTAGGATAAAGCGTTTTTTATGTTCCCATCGTTCTCGCATTATAAAGAACGCTTTGAAAATAAGCGTTCTTTAAAGATAGTATAAGGAACGCTTTGAAAGCGTCATTTAAAACGTTTTAGCATTTGCGTCGCTCGAATAAACAACGCTAAATAAACGTTCTTAAATGCCAAATTTAAGCGTTGTTTATTCTTTTTTTTTCCAGCAGTGGAATTTCATGCCTGCAATATGCTGAGCCCCTTGGGGCGCTGTTTTTATTTTCCAGGTACATTGGAGCCTTTACCGTTCGAGAGTAGTACGGGGTTGCTATGTAAGCATGGGTAGTTGTTTAAGAAGATGTATTTGTTTGTATTAGTGGAATTGTAAGACTGAAATGTCATCGGCAAACTTGAGAATTGTAGAGACTTAGTATAACATTGATTAAGGTTTGTATTTGTATCGTATTTGAATTGGTTAAGGAATAAAGGTATTTGTAATTGTTGAGTACTCGGCATATTTATTCATCAGACCGATACTGTAATTGGATGTTTTGTATTGGATTTGGCCTTGCTAGTCACGTGGGTAACTAACGGCATTGTATCACCCACCGTATGAAGAAAGAATTCAGCTACTTTAGTATTGGTATTTGAGACGGATTAAGGGATAATGATTTGATTAGCGGTAGGGGTGTTACAATCTAGCCTATCTTGATCATGTTTTGTAGTTTGTACTCTATGGAATGTCATGGCCTTTACAACATCTTACGTCGTGTAGTTGCTCCCTATTTTGCTGTATGGCAAAGAGGGAAAGAAAAAGTATATGTACTTGTGAGACTATGTCTATCGTCCTTATATTATGTATCATTTGAATGCTTTGGTTACAGTATAACATAAAAACTGTCACTTATTGTGCATAAAATCTGTCACTTATTATTATCATTCATTAAAATTCTTCATTCTTAAAACCTTTAATAAACTCAGGAGGAATCCTTCTTAGGGGAAATCTCTCAATTTTTTAATTGCCAAGTACATATAAGTGTATAGGTTGCCATCATCAAAAAGGGAGAAATTGTTAAGACAAGATTATTTAGTTTTGATGATAACAAACCTTGTATTGTCTATCTAATGCGTTTGTCAAGAGTCATGATTCAGATAAACAGGTGAATAAGTGGCTTAGCACGCAAGGTTGCTAGCACACCTAAGTCATGAGTGGCTTAACACTCAAGGTTGCAAGCGCGCTCAATCCACGACACGTGCCCTACCAGTCGGGCACCTGTCTGCGAGAGCTCCGTAGAACTTCTAGCACAGACAACCAGTTAGACACCGCATGAACATATCTCTTATGCTTAAAGATGAAAATCAAAGACAGAAGACTACAAAGGATCAACACATTCAGTTAAGACACATACATCCACATGAGTAACTTGTTTAAGACAAGCTCACGACAAAAGAAGAAGTTCATTAATGCACAAGATAACAAAGCTATAAAAGAACATCATTACATAGCCGCAATGAATTCAGAAGAGGGCATTTAATAAGTCAAACAGAATCAGGCAAGTGGGGCACACAAGTGGTGATCGACCTATCAAGAAGGCTGCCACCAACTTGACCAACCATGAGGCGGCACGTAGCTCAAGCCTCCAGATCAAGTTGAAGACTCTCTACAAGTCTAGTGTGGTTGTTATGTGAATAATCGAAGTAGTAGTCGACTCCTAGAAGTCTAGGGATTAATAGGACGGTAGTTACATCCTAACAAACCGTGTATATATACTTGCATTTATTCCATATGTAAGTAAGCCCTGCACGAGAGAAAAGATAGAGATAATCTAGGCAAGTGTGGATCAGACTTAGGAGTGTGTGTAAGTGTTAGAGAGTTGGTGAGCTAGAGAGAACTGGGTAAGAGTATCAATACATTGGGTATTTGATAGGACGACAGATCGGGGAACGGTCGGTGAACTGTAGGCCGATAGTCAGGAGAGGGTTGACGACTTTAGGGGTAAAGTCGAACTGTCCCAGGAGTCCGTGTGTGGGGGAAGGGAGGTTGAGTGAATTTCGTGTGTGTAAATTCTCAATCAAAATGTGTTTTCCAGTTTAAAGTTATCTCTCGTCCCTTCCTAAACTATCAAGTTTTATTAGAGTCCACGATACGTCCACAACACGCCGAGTACACATCAGGAGCGCTTGCTAGTTTTAATGATGAAACATAACGAAAAAGTTAATGGACAGAAACAAAGACAAACGTTAATTCGGGAGCCGTAAAAAATCAATTCGATCTTCAATTTTGACAGAAGACTAATAAAGTTGTGGGGAGTTGGAAAAGTAGAATTCTAACCTGTTTTACCTTCGAACTTGAGATGTTTCTTCACGTCGAGATTCTTCGGAGGCATCGATGATACCGGTTCCGGATTGAGTTCGACCCGAGCTTCTGATTGTTGATTGTTGGTGATGTTCTTCACGTTTTGGAGGTGGTTTGGTTGATGTTTGATGATTGTTGAAGTGTTTGAAGTTGAAAAATGTGTTTAGGCGGTGATTTCAGGGGGTTTTTGATATGATTTCGGTGCTTGAATGTGTAAAAACGTGGGAGACTTGTGACAACTAGATTTTCTGACTTTCTAGGGTTTTTTAAGCTGTCATTTGATCAAGAGTTAAGGTTCCTTAAGTAAGCCTCACTAAAGATAAAAAAAATCTGGTAAAAGCCAAGATTTACTGATGTTTTAGGTCAATGGCTTTCTGAAAGGAATTTGACTATGAAATTTTAACCATGTGTAAAGGAAGATATTTCTGATTTTTCTGAGGTGAAATTAAAACTTTGAGTTATTGGAATTTTTTAAATTCAATTTCTCTTCAGATTCAATCAGAAATTATTAGAAAATTATTGAAAATTCAAAAAATCAAAATTCTAAAGCCATTATGCTTAAAATGTCATCCTCTATCATGTATTAAAATTTCAAAACATTTTGAGTTGATTTGAGTAATTTTCAGAGGAGATAGAAAACCTATAGGAGATCTTAGGAGCCTTGAAAATTACAAAAATGCCCCTGAAGATGACTAAGCTGCACTAACACTCCAGAACGTGCTGATCAAACCAGTATTCCTCATCATTTGATCAAAGTGTCCCTTGCAACACTAAAGTCTTAGAAACTATACACCAGGGGGTCAAAATTTTGGGTTTAACACATTCTTATCGAAAAGTGTGGTAGAAACTTATTAACCATCTTTAAATGATGCTTTGTTAAGAAGCGTCATTTTTACTACTCCACCCCACTGATTATGGTAGGTCTGTCACCTTTTTTTAGTGCACCGGGTAAATACAACACTTTTTACTGTGGGTCCTTTTAAATCACCTCCACTGGGTAATAAATGGCGAGGATCCCTATAGACCTAGTGTAAACGATCTTTAAGGTATTTAGTGTATCGTGACTGTAATGCATGAAAATTAGTAGTTCTTCGGATGATAGCGGAGACACCACAAATATGATAAAACGTACACAGGAAAAATGGCTACAAGGATCTAGCCACTATGACCGCAACTGGTACTACTAAATATCCTATTATTGTATTTTTAAGTTAGTAATATATGTAGCTCCTACTATGTCACGTTGTGCCTTAAGCAAGCACCCAAAAAAATGTAGGTTGCTTTATGTTTACTTAGTTCATGTGGTAATGATAATGTTGGACTTGTTTGTATTTTACTAACTACTGCAAGAGGAGTAATGCAAGGGCTAGTCATACTATGTGGGAACAAATCACACAAAGTGGTATATGGGGTTGTGTGTTCTCTTCAGAAAATTGATTCTTGGAGGAATGCATTGTTTTATATTTTTAAAAAATTTCGTATGTTCAGTGGTACTTTGTTGATGTTCTGACTATGGTATTGATTCTTGGAGGAATGCATTGTTTTGTATTTAGTAATGGTAAATGGTAGTTTGATAACTCTTAATACAAATGAACTCTGATCCCATCTGAATTGACATAAAACATATTGTTCATTTCAGTGAGTACTTTGGTGCTGCATAGAAGGTATCCCTTCGTCGTAATCTGAGTGTCCATGCACAAATGGCGATACATTCAGGCCAACACAGCAATACCCCAACTGTACTCCCCAACAAAGGCAGATAACAGAGGTCAACGGTGTTTCCATGGTATGATGGCATTAGTGAAATACCCCTAACCTTAAAAACATAATTAAATGATCTATTAATGATCTAAGATGGTTAATAAACATCTAAATACCATTGGAGAACAATCTAAAGATCTCAACAAGGCAAAACATGCCTTAAGATCGGTAAAGCCAAAAATGTGCTTTAAGACACCATAGAGATTGTGTGACCTCAAATAGGATCCAAAGTGGATTCCTAAGTATTATAATGAAGTAATGAACCTTATAAAACCATTCTCAAAGGAAACCAAGCTCTAAAACATGTTCTAACACAAAATGTGCTTTAAAATTCCTTAAAGCACGTTTTTGAGAAAATTGACTTTCTGAGTGGGTTTTGAGTGGTGTTAGGCATTGTATTAGACCTTGTTATACTAATGCACTATAATGTACCACATTAGAAGGTCTAAATCCAAGATTTCAAAAAAAAAATCAGAAATATGGCATTCATTTGTGAATAGTAATCCGAATAGTGCATTTTTAAGCAAAATTGACTAAGTATAGTCAATGGTCAATACATGACTCATCCTTACCCTTATTAAGGTGGCAGATTAGAGCATGGAGGACAGCACATTCAACTTTATACAAAATATCTAGCCAATTTGGTGAATCACCATTTACTATTCCATTTTCTACTTTTCATTCATTAAAACACATTTTCTTTCTTTCTCTTTCCTCTTGTCCCATTCCAGCCGAGCCATAGGAAGTTCATGAACCTCTCAAGCTGTGTTATTGAGCATTCAAGGCAAATCAATCTCTTTTCCACCTAAGGTAATGGTTTAAGGCATATTTTAGCTCTTTTTCTTCATCTCTTCATCACCTACACATGGAGCTTTAAACTATCACTTTCCATGGCTTATTCTCATGTTTTAAAACCTTGAACAATGTCCATTCTCGGCTGAAGCAAGCTATGGGACCATGGTGGTCAAAATTTACATTATAAGGTAAAATCCTTAAGGATTTCTACTACTCTCCATCCGGTTTTCTTCTTCTGATTTCTTTGAGTTATTCACTCACAATCTTCATATTTTCATGTTGATTCAGTTTGGTTAACCATTTTGGAGCAAGGGTGGCCGAAAATCAAAGGAAAAATCATTCTTTAAGCATTTTGCCATGGTAAAAACCTATTACCATAGCACCTTGTAGATGTGTAGCTATTCCCCATGTTTTTATGGTGAATTTAACACCATGTGGTGTTCTTAAATCAGCCGAACCCTTTGGAGACTACCTTGCATTTTTTAAGGTGATTTTTGCCTTAAATCTTACATTTAATTGTTATTTATGGTAAGCTCATGCTTGGAGTGTAACCATATCTTATTTTGGTGGTTTAAACATGTTGTGAGTGCTGTGGTGATTTTTCCTCCAAGCTGCCAATGGATATTAGGGCTTTAAGTGCATAAATCAAGGTATAAACACCTTAAACCTTATGATTTATGATTTTCTTAGCATATATAATTATTATGTGCCAGAGTGGAGGTATTTATATGGGGTGATTTTAACCTAAGTATGGAAAAAAAATGACTAAGATAAATTAAGCTAGTCATTTAAGTGATTTAATTAACATAATGCAAATTATGACATTATGTGGAAAAATAATTAAGCTACGCAAGGCCAGAGCTTATAGTATTTTTGAGCTATTTTATGTGTAATTTTAGTTATAAAGCAAAGTTGTAATAAGGCCATGTCATTAGGCCATTTTATTTAAGTTTTAAAAGCTTATTTAATTTAATTTATGTACTTACTATTAAGTATGGGTCAAAGCCAATACAACAAACATTAGAGGGTTGTAGGTGAATATAGCCGAAAATTGGGATTTAAAATGTATTTAAATAAAAATTATAAGATTTTTAAAGTTTTGGGGTGAAATTGCAAATATTGGAAAGTTTGGAGTAATCCATGTAATTACCGAGAAAGTGGGGTCAAAATGATGTTTGGAAGTCAAACATTGACCAAGCAAAAGACTTTGACCAGATTTGATGATTTATTATATTTAATTATCAAATAATACTAAGTTTGTATTTAAATGTAAAAATTATATACAATGGTAATATGTGAGATTACCGAAAGTTTGGGGTATAAAATGGTATTTTATACACCTATGGGTCATTAGGAATTTTTTATTTTTAGAATTCTGAGTTTGGTTAAATAAATTTGAGTATGGATTATATAAGTATAATATATGATATTTTATATCATTGTTACATATGGGTAACATTTGTGGTAGAAACCGTAAATATGGGAAGTATAAGGTTAGGAATGATATTTATAACCTTTTGGTATAGTTTGGTGATTTTCGGAGTTATATATAAGGTTTTATTAAGATATATGTATAATATATAGTTTTAATGACATTAGAAACTATATGTTATAAAATGGGGCTATTTAGTGAATATGGAAAGTTGGAGGGTTGGAAATTAATTTGAAACAGGCCTAGGGTCTGTTCGTCGAAAACCGAGGGGATGTGTGTAAGAAGACCAAAAGGGTGTTTATTTTGGATTATAACATATGTGATTATATTAAGGTTTAAGGATTATAATATAAGGTATATATTATAAGTGTGACAATGGAATATAATTTGGAGTTGATTTGTAATTATGGATATAGTGGAATATGATAAAAACCGAGAAAAATAGGACTATTTGGTATTTTATAACAATTTATAACTATAGGTTATAATTGTTTTAATGACATAAATGTCATAATATATGTTATATAACTATAATATAACATTATATAAATTATGGGGTGGATTTTGTAAATAATAGAGTACAAGGGTGCTGTTCGGAAATAATGGGATTTTAGAATAAAAATTTATAATATGGTTTTCAATGTTATAAAGGTTATAACATTTATAATGCAAGAAATATTCATAAAAGAGAATGAATATATTATAAAGATTTACCATATGATAATGGTCGCATAATACATGTATATAAATAAATATATGTTATGGTGTGGAAAAATATAATATGGTTCAATAACCATATGTTATCATAATTAAAATGATATAAGATAAAGAGAAAAGAATTACAAACATTAGATATGGAAATTCTAATGTTAGGAGTATGCATGGAATAATAAGGATTTATATAATTCAAAGTATTTTTACGTATGAATTATACTACATTAACCTTGGAAAAACAAACCTTAGGAAAATAAATACTAAGGTAAAAATGTATAATATATGATTAAGGATTATACATGCAAATATAGAAACAAACTATATAATATACAAGGGTATATTGAGTTACATGCGATAACCAAGTTCAAACTTTAAGTATATTAAATATACGAGACTCGACTACGCATGTAATATAACGTTTTTCCAAATCCCGAGTTAAGCCGAAAACGCGACAAACGTTGACAGTTAATAACGGGGGATTAACCGGGAGGTGATAGAGACGGTACGGGGTACCGTAGGGTTATGTCGTTATATGGATTCTAATCAGTAGCATTATGTATTATTAGACGGTTAGAGACGACACGGGGAGCATCGGATCTAGCTGATTCATACTCCACGGTTATGCATTCATGGTGAACGGTATGTTATTTATGTGGCTTGTTTGTCTCTGAGGATTTTCCTCAGTTCAGACATTGTGTGAAAATCTGTATTAAGATTGAATGTCTGCTTGTGTGAATTAATATGCTTGAGTTGTGTATTAATGCTGCTTTATTATTATTACTGTTGAACGATATCAATACTATTCGTATATATGAGCATATTATAAAACGAACTAGCGGCAATGATGCTATCTTATATGTGTAATATAAGGAACGTAAGTAAAACGTTGTAGCATTAGGATAATAAGATATATATATATATATATATATATATTATCCGAGACTTATGTATGGAGCATTGGCCTCTTTAACGCCACTCTCGTATCTAACACTGGATCCCGAGTCGACATACTCAGGATTGGACTAATGACCTTAGTCTGCTGTGTTAGGAAAAATAGTAAGACGATGCGATGATATAGATAAGTTAATCAAGAGGTTGTGGCTCTTACTGTATATTGTGACCAACTAACAATACTAGGATGCCGTGTGGGCATCCGTAAGTATCTAGATAAATTTCCAACGGACTACAGATGGTTCGTCGGTCGGAGACTCTACCGCTGGAGTGGCTACTGCCGTGGGTGACCCGCCATAGGAGATGGGTAACTTAGAGACGCGTCGTTCTAACGAGACGTTGTCATTAGGCATGACTGAACATTACGACGGCTATATTAGCTCGTACATTAGGCGAACATTATTTGGGCTTGTATGCCAAAGACGGGAAATTATACTTGTTTATAATTCTCGTTGTTTCGCCTTGTTGCTCAGTGGTTATGCTTTGTGGTTATGTGTTGTATGTTTGTGGATTTGTTGAAACGAGTCATTGTGCTCATATTGTGTGTTGTGAATTGGTTTGATTGAGTAATTGTACTTTTGTCTGTATTGTGAACTGTTGAGTCGAGTCGCTGTGCTCGTTGGTGGATTATTGTGGATTGTTTGGTCGAGTGAGTCGCCGTACTCAATTAAGAACTAGCAAGTGTTTGTTGGAATGGAGTCTCTGTACTCATATAAGCGTTTTAACGCTTTCAGTGGTTTACTACGATGCGATGTGTGAAGCCGGGGGCTTGTTTGCTATTTGAGTTCACTGCAATATATGTTGTTGCTTTACAGTTTTTTTTTATATTTAACTACTTGCATGAAAATGAATTGCATGCTCTCGACCAATTAACTGAGGGTCCGAGGGGGCATGACAGTCATATAGTAACATACTCAGCAGGGGCTGATTCCATACCACAAATAAACATTTTGCAGGTATGCAGCTTCCGGTGTCGACAAAGAGAGGGACGCGCAGGGTAGTTTAGTTACAGTTGTTTAAATATGCACTGTTGCATTTTGATACGAACTTAGAAACGTGTATAGGATTGGGATACTTAGAATGCCACTGTGAATGTATTTTATATTGGTTTGGGAAGGTTAGATCTATCTCTTGTTGTCACTGTGGGAAATTGTTTCGTATTTATATATATATATATATATATATATATATATATATATATATATATATATATATACGTAAGCACGTTATTACTCGTATGAGCGAGTGATAACGGTGACACCAGTAGTTCAATTGTTTAGATTACCGCTGCGATTACAATGTTAAGTAAGACAATTAGGAGCCGATTAGAGTAGGGGTGTTACAATTAGGGTCCCCCAAGCAACCTCAGCATGTACGCCCTAACATGCTGAGTAACCCGAGCAGGCGGGGCATTATCGAACTCCAGGTCATCCTCAATGAAATTTTTAGACAACCATGTAACATGGTTACCCTTTATATGTCGGGGTTCTAGAGTCTTCCCCAATAAATTAGTGCAGAGGTTTCGGGCGTTAATTCAAGTGTCACCTATCACCGTTCTACCCTCGATAGGCAAACTGAACAAAAGTACCATATTCTCTAATGTGATTGTCACCTCCCCAAACGGAAACATGAATGTATGTGTCTCCGGTCTCCACCTCTCAACCAAAACATTACATATAAAATTATTCGCTTTGGTCACTAGTCTAGCAGGAACCCACAACCCCGCAGCTCGTATCAAAGGGGCGATCAGTCTATGGGGGTTTTCAGTCAACTTCGAACCCGCGCGCCCACTCAATACTCTATCCATAATGTTCGGATCATTCCGAAACTCCTAAGTTCAATAATAAAATCTCTAAATATTCTACTAATTATAAACAACTATCAAACAAAATAGTAATTTAAATATGTTAGTAATTGAAGACTAACCTCAAGTCCATATATAATAGCGTAGGAGATGTGGGTCATCTGCAGGAAAAACAACTCGCTCTGTTCCGACCTGGGTCATCCAGCTGATGTTGCATACCGTCCCGCCATCTTGTCTTGCAAAAGCTTTTTTTCTATTTTTACCTGAAATACCTTTGTAGGGAGAGTAGAGAAGTAAGGAAGTATGAGAAGATGTGAGAATAAGAGGTGAGAATGAGGTGGGTATTTCTAGGAGGATTGGTGGCTGCCCGTGACATTTATGGCAAATGAACCGCATTTGGGTAATGTTGTTACAGGTTGCAAAGGAACCGCTTTTGCCAATCGTGGACACAGTGTCCAATCCTGTGAATGAGTTTCTATTTCCAAATTTTTATATAAATCGGCTACGATTATGGGTAAATATGATAATTTTTAAAAAATATTGAAACAGAGACAAAATGGTCATTTTTCGAGATACTCTAAAGAATAGATCAGCGGCAGCACAACTAGTTGGAACTTGGATGAGTTATTACTCCAATTCTTCGGATTGGAGGAAAAAAAACATTATATTTGATCGTGCAGGAATGAATCATTTCATTTGGAACCGACAAAACTGAAAGAAATGTGGACATTTGTTGCCACGTACGTGGAGGACGTGAGAGCATGTAGTTGTTTGTTTGCTCTTCTTCTTCGTAAGGAAAGTAAAGTTAACTAGCTAGCTAGCCGGGCATTTCAACATTGATCAACAACGATAATGCAATGCAAGCTTGGTTAATCTGGATTAATAAATGCCGATCTGCAAGACGAAGAAGTTGTCTTCCATATGCGTATCTGCTGCGTTGATTCTCATCTTCATTTGGTCATGTATAACCACTTTCATCTCCAACTCCATGCTACATGTCTGTGTCACTTCCCCGCGGAAACTAAACAACAGGGAAGTCCTTTATTGTCTATCCGCTGGTACAGATGCCACCATTACAACCACCACCGAGGCATCGGCATCTTCAAATTTTCTAACGACTAGAGCGTTCATAACTTCTTCACCGTTTTTCCATCCTGTTAAGATCACACGCGCTCTTTCATCCGGAAAATCGTTCATCAAGACCGTTTTTAGTACAATAAAATCATCACCGGGTATAGAAGTTATAAATGAGTTTCCATACCAACCCGCCATCAACGGTACTACTACCGCCCCATCCCCGCCATTGACGGCAGTCGTTAGAAGGAAGAAAAATGTGGAGGAGGTGGAAGAAGAACCAAGAGAGGATGTGGAAGAGAAACTAGATGTGCTACGATCTTACAAGAAGTTGGTAAGTAAATATTCATCATCATGCGATGGAAGAGGTATCTACGTCTACGATTTACCCGCAAAGTTCAATCGAGACATGATAACCAACTGCAAGACTGTAGATTGGGTCCCATTTTGCGATTTCTTATCAAACAATGCCTTTGGTGATAAAGTACCTGATCTTGGCGATAGATGGTTCAACACCCATCAATTCTCTCTGGAGCCCATCTTCCATCAGAGAATTCTCAAACATCCTTGCCGGTAAATTTCCCTTTTTCATTCGATTCCAGCATAGCTAACTAGCTTAATTAAAAAATGCATGATCAATCGATTTCCATTCTATTATTCAGGGTTTATGACCCAGAACAAGCACAGCTGTTCTATGTACCATTCTATGCCGGTTTAGACGAATTAAAATGGCGGTTCAACAGAACCATCTCCAATACGGTTCGAGACGAGTTAATTCTAGATCTCATTAAGTGGCTCAACCATCAAAAATGGTGGAACTCACTTTCGGGGTCTGATCACCTCTTCATCATCGGCAAAATCACTTGGGATTTCAGAAGATATAACGAAAACCAGAAATGGGGTAACAATTTCCTCAACCTCCCACAAATGCAAAACCCAATCAAACTCTTAATCGAACGCAACCCATGGGAAATCAACGAGGTCGGTATCCCATATCCATCCTTCTTCCACCCACTTTCCGACAAAGACATCACCACTTGGCAGCGTAAAATTCTCACCACGCCACGTAAGCATCTCGTCTCCTTCGCGGGTGCACCACGTCTACGAGACTCTAAAAACATCCGATCACTCCTCATCAATCAATGCAACGCGTCATCATCATCCTGCTACTTCTTTCACTGTAAACTAGACGGCCGCCGTTGCCACCACCCAACAACACTCACCAACCTATTCATGGAATCGGAATTCTGTCTCCAGCCGGCCGGGGATAGTGCGACCCGGAAATCCTTCTTTGATGCAATGGTTGCCGGTTGTATCCCGGTTGTATTCAGCCGATACACTGCTTATTACCAGTATCCATGGCACTTACCTCACCCGGATGACTGGTCAAAGTTTTCGGTCTTTATTGACCAGGAAGATGTGAGAAAATGGAAAACTAACGTGGTTGAGAGGTTGCAGAGAATCTCGCAAGGGAAGAAAGATGCTATGAGGAGGTACATCGTGCGTCACCTTCTTCCGGGATTCTTGTATGCCGATCCTAATGGGAGATTACATGAGTTTGATGATGCGGTTGACGTAGCCATTAATGCAGTGCTGAATAAAGTGACGCAATTACATACACCCAGCTGATCGATGAAATTTTTTTGTAAGGATTTTTTTAGGGAAATTAATCCTTTCTCCTCCTCACCAATCTGTTTAATTCGATTGATTAGTAAGTAGTGTACGATTTTTCTACCTTATAATTTGAGAACGGTAGTTAGAAAAATTAATTAATAATTAATCTGTAACGTTTCCTTTTTTTTGCAATTATGTATAATTTGTTAGACCATGATTAGTATATATTTTTTAATGTTCAGATTTATATATATATACATCTATTTAATAACGATGTGTCATTTCCATTATAATAACTCTAACATGACCCTTCTTTAATACCAAACACTCCCCACTATATACAAAAGAAAAAGGAAAAAATCTCGGGATTGCAAATATTTGTTGGGCCGGCGAATGTATTTCTCCCCATAGGCGGGAGCTTCTCACCTGGATGAGGTTTCCGATACCAGCTTCTCACTTCCTAAATTTGTTTCTTTCATTTGTTGTGTGGGTATAGACCTTACGATTGTTTTCTTTGTCTTTTTGATTTCTCGCCACCATCATCGCCCTCCCCGCCCCACTCCTCTCGTTTCCCGCAACCAACTTAGACCAGACAATTCGGGTCACTCAGTTGGGTTCGGTTCGGATCGATACGGTTCATGTTAATTTGTAGATATTCACTATATGATTCGGTTCGGTTCTGGTCGGATTATCTGGTTAAAATTAATTCGGATGATTGTCGATTTGATTTAATTTCGAGTTCGGGTGCTTTCGACCATCTCAACAAAAACTGGATTTAGTGTCTGAAATTAGCGTCGATTACAAATCAGACGCTAATTTTGATTAACATCAAAAGTCAATGTCCAATTACAAGTCGGATGCTAATTAGCATCCGAAATCAGCATCCAATTACATGTCGGACGCTAATTTTTGATTAGCGTCCAATACATATCGGATGCAAATTTGGGTCTTAAATGATTGCGGACGCCAGCCGTGGACTCTAAGTTAGTGGCCAATTTTAGTATCCAATGCTATATAATTAACTTAAATTAGCCTCCCACTTTCTCTTCCAATTTAACTTCCTCAGTGTCACTCATCCGTCCTCCCTGATTCCTACACCACGATCTTCACTTCGGTTCATCACCGCCAGTCCCTGGTCCGCCCATCTCCACTCACCACAGCTGTGTTGCGCCACCAGTCCACACTACCTCTCCCTCGCCTCGGTCGTCTTCATTCTCATCACTCACAGTAATTTTGCAACCCTAAAGGGTGAACATGGAAAATACATACTCTCTGCGCTATTCTTCAATTTCTTCTTTTGTCCGTGTCTTTAACTGCTGCATCTCGCTGCACACCATGGTAATTTTCTTCATTTCTTCTCATCACTCACGGTACTTTTGCAACACAAACATGGAAAATACACACCCTCTGTGCCATTCTTCATTTTCTTCTTATTTTTTACACGGTGTCAGATGAATGGCGTTTCAGTCGACATGTGCTCTTGTAATTCCCGGTTGATCGTTGATTAAGTGGATTTTTCTTTTGTGTTTCCTTCATTCTCTCACTCGTTCAGTTATTTAAGATTTAATTAAGCAGCTTATTTCATGTGGATCGATCAATGGACTCTTTTGGTAGCCTATTCTGGTTTATTCTTGTTTTTTGTGATTTTTTGAGAATTCAGATTGATTAATTCATAGGTTTAGTTAGTTGATATATATGTCTAATTAAATTGTTTGTTGCTCTCAACTCAACTACTGCAGCTTTCTCATCAAACTCTGCTCCAACTACACCCCAAATCACCCGCTACACCAACTCAAGGTACCAAAAATATGTTGTAAATTATTTATCTTAATTTCTACTTCAGTTATTATAATAGGTACATTGAAGGGGAAAATCAATTGATCCATAATTATAATTCAAAGATTAATGTCTTGCATCAGCAAATAATTCAATTATCTATGATAGATTGGATACAGTTTACAGTGCTTATTCCTTATAGTATGATTCTTACCTGCTGTGTGATCCACTTGTGAGCTAATTAAAGGGAAATGCAACCTGGTTTACAAGCTTTGAACTGTAGTTGTATCTATTCTATGTCATAGAAATGATATTGGGCTCAGTTACGGTAGACCTGGCTTGTTAGATGATGTAATATTGATATCAAATCGTAGTAAAACTAATTTCAAACAAACACCTACTACGTAAAACCGTTTGATCTTTATCAAACATTTGAACATTAATGTACAGATAGATTTTATTTTACTCTTTTTTTAGATATATATATATATAGCTTATCTTCATCCTTTTGTAACAGCAAATTAAATATATCTGGCCACTAAAAAGCTTGAGAATGACAACTGTTAATTTTTCTAAGTTGATTAATTCGTGCAGGGTGATCAAACTACGGCTATTACAGTAGCATGGGACAGAGTTTCATCTTTACTGATCATGTTTTTTGGGGGTTTGTCAGTGTTTTACTAATGAAGAAAGCTGAAGCATAATTTCTCTGATATTAGCCATAGATCCATGATTCATCTAGTTCAATCACCTTCAGAGAGTTAGTGTAGTAGGATTAGAAATTGCATGTGTTATTATTTTTTATCTGCTAATTGATCCATTGATCGTAGTTAGTCTTTCCCTAATTTATATACGCTCAACTCCTCGCTTGTGAAAATCTGAACTTTTTATCTGCTAATTTGATCATCTTGGAAGGTGAAATACCCCAAACCTTAATATATTAATGAACTATCTAATTAGGATATACTAAGGCTAGAACGTGCCTTAGGAAAAATTAGAAGAAGTGTTAAACAATAATTTACACCAAAACATGCTTTAGGAACAATTAGAGCAAAAATGTGTTTTAAAGAGCACAAATAAATTAGGGAACTACCAATAAGTTCCCAAGAGATTTCAAATGTGAAATACCTCTAAGATTAGTAATATGCATCAAGCGGAATTAGCGTTTAAACCGAAAACGCACCTTAGAGCACAAAAATGTGCTTTAAAGGAAAATGGGTTTTAAGAAACCATAGAGATTTCATGACCTCAATAAGGATCCAAAGTGAATTCATAAGTCTTATAATCAAGCTAAGAACATTATGAAACCATTGCCAAAGAAAACCAAGCTCAGAAACAACTCAAGACAAAAATATGCCATAAAAACCCCTTAAAGCATATTTGGATATATTGTCTTAAGAATGAGTCTTGGATGGTTTTAAAGGCTTGATTATATGTGAATGTACTAAAATAAAATAATAAAATTATTTGCAAATCAAACCAAACTCTAAAAAGAGTTAAGACACAAAAAGGAGTCCGAAAACTCCTTAAAACGTGTTTTTGTGAATTGTGTTCGAAATTGGTTTTGAGTAGCTAGTGAAACACCCCTAAAAATGAAACGCATAAAATCATGAATATACGAGGAGTATCTAAGTAAATTGGGCGCATTATATAATCATGTTATAATTTATAACCTATGATACTAAGTGACATACATAGGTTCGTGAACGTAATAGCGGGTCACATTGTAATTTTAGCACATGTACTCACCGATTATATTCCATGGCATAGGTAATAAATTAATTACCTATGTACTACCAAACTTCTTTATAAACTTACAATAACAGTAGCCCCACTCTGGTGACATCTGTAAGTGTTGCAATTCCACTAACCCACATTTAGTTAATCACGCAGCACATGTATTACTTAGATGAATATTTACCCATGCACCATACCGATTCTTCCCACATGCCAGTACTTTCTTATTTTCCCAACCGGCACTCTTCTGTCTTTCCCACTAGCGATGTCTTCGCATTAACAAACCGCTCAACTCTGCACGCTCTTCCATTATCCGACGCCTTGCGCAAGTGAGAGATCTCTGAATTTCCCTTCATTCTATGCATGAAGGAACTCCTAACATCTTGAGATTGTCGGAGCATGGTCCGAGCCTTGGAGTTCTAATCGGCCTGAGAATCGGGAACAGCTGCCCAATAGCAAGGTAAAATCGTCGGCTAACCTTTCTCCTGTCCTTGTTCCTTTCGAATCGTCGTATGCTATTTCCCCAGCTTCTCTCTTTGGCGGCTTATTGTCTTCTCACCCCCCATTATAACTCCAACCTTCAATGCTTCCTTTGCATGTCGGAAACTGCGGTCATTATCGGTTGAGAAAAAACAACCCAAGACCAATTCGCAAGCCTCTTCAACCTCCCCTACATGCAACACGATTCTTGTAGGCCCAGAGACTCTTAAATTTCCTCTGGCCAGTGGTGCAAGGTAATCCCCTGATGTTCCAATGTTGCTCTTGATTTTCTCCTTGCAATCTCGGTAACGGATGCACCCTTGATGTTCGTCAATCCCTCACTTAGTTATCTGAAACTGAAGCCTTTCATTTCCCTCTCGTGCATGTCTGAATCTTGGAGTGTTGCCTGTTTTGAGAATCTGGAATAGCACAATCCAGCTGCAGGGTAAGTGATACGATTTATATTTTTCACTCCTTTCCTCCTTGTCCTTCTTGTGTTTATGTCTGAAAATCTCCGGTGTCTGACTCTCTTTCCCTCCCATCCTTCATGCATGCAAGTCTACTGGTATAATCTCTAGAAAACCGTCGAACGAGAACCTCCTCCAAGATCTCTCAAAGGTAAGAGTAAGTAACCGAAAACTTCTGTTAGAATGCCTCCCACCTTCTCTATTTTGAATGTCTAAACAACTGAGTTTTGACTTTCCTTTCTGTCTAACCTTTTGCATGCATGAATCCCTCTTGGAAGCCGCCTCAAGGTTACACCAAAATCCTCAGTAGACACATTCCAAACTGTCCTGAAAACAACTCCAAGGTAAGGCATATACTACCATGTTTTCCCTTGTCTTCTGTTTCGGTTAAAGCTCCACTAAAACCATCAACTAATCTGGAAATTTTGCTTGTGCGTGACCAGTTGCAAGCCAAAGCTCTGGATCAAAACCCCAACCAAACTGAAAAAAATACTACCCAAGAGAAATCACCTCCTTCCCAAGGTAAAATCAAACCGAGAGTTCTTAAGTTTTACCTATTGAGGTAGTTTAAAAAAATATACATATATGTATATATACACATATACCTGTACAAAAAAAAACTGACCCTTGGTCCCTTCATACTTAGGACCGAAAGTGCTCAAGGAAAACCCAGCAACCAGCCAAGAGACCTAGCTGGAAGCGCAAGGTTGTAACCAAAAAATTCTTACATATACTATGATTAAAACTTGTGTTTAAACTTGGTCTGAAATTATCTGCTGTGAGGTCATTATCCTGGCAAAAACGGTGGTCTAAACACCAAGCTTTATAAAGCTAAAAACGTGCTTAAGATTTACGAAAACAGTGGGAGTGATCCATAGGTATCAGGTTAGTAATTGCTAAGTTAAACCTGATTATATGTTTGGTTCTGAAAAGTTTGAGTGTTATTGTTATGAGACTAAAGATGAGGAAAGTTTGGGAAAAAGGGGCGCTAGAAACTAGAAGGAACTACCCAGTTTTAAGCAAATAATGCCAAGTGACTTATTAAACTATGCCTGAACTAAGGTTAAATTTGTGTTCGAATTGCTTGGCTAACCTGATAACAGGGTGCTGGGAAAACTTGGGTAGAACAGTCCTGAAAACTTGGCCAAACTGATGTCGTAAGTATGTAGGCTTAATCCAGGAGAAATGAACTAGGAATGACTAGTGAAAACCTGTTTATGAGTGGTTTGAGAGTTTAAAATCTTGCTAATTCCTCTAAGTCAGTTGTAAACACCTTGGGAGAATTACAAGCCCAACTTGATGCATCAACCGTGAGATAATACAGGAGATCATCCAACAAGTGGTGTGTCAGCTTTTCAGTTTTTTTTTCCAGTTTTTCTAATCCTGTATAGGTGAGTTCCAGAAGAATTACTAGTGCTTCTTGGGGTTTACCTTGTAGACTGAATAAGACACATAACCCAGTAGTTAGACGATGTGGGGGAGAGTGAAGAAGACTCCAGATCAATGAATGAGAAACAAAACAGAAAACAACCTCAACGAATAGAAAACAGATGCATCGGTTATACCTTCTGTCCATATCAGCTGCGGTAGCTAAACCTATATTATTTTAGGTCTGTTCTCAAATTCAAAATTGTGGTAAACCACATAACTAAAGAAGTAAACAACTTGGGGGAACTGGAAATCAGAGTGAGAAACAGAAAAAGAAACATAGAAGTGAAGATACTAGTGCTATGTTGTTGTTTTATTTCGGAGTTATCAGTTTCAGCATAACTGAAATTGCAGATAGGTCAAGAGTGTTGGGGTGGCTTAATGAAGAACTTGAAACCTAACTAAACCATATAACTTAAACTGTAAACTCTTTGGGAGAGATTACAAGAAATATTTATAACCTAAAAGAAGGACTGAAGAGGAGACACACAGATTTATGTTTTCAGTTTTGTTTCTGTTTCCTTCCAGTTAGCATTTAGACTTTGTTTTTTTGTGGCTTTAATAATGTTGTTTTGGGTTTTGTTTGGGACTTAAAATCTTGCTAAAACACTTAAATAACTAAGTCAGCAATTTAGGAAGAATTGGGAATCAGTTCATGAACCAAACAGAAAAGAGGTAGAAGAGAAGGTGACGGATCTTGGTGTTTCAATTTTCAGTTTCTTTCCAGTTTAATATTTGGATTTCTATAACTTTAACAATGTGGTTTGGGTCTGTACTGGAGAGTGAACCCTGAGTAAAAACTTAACTATTGGATGAGAAATTCGGGAAAAGAGTTAGAAGTTAGATGAAAGAACAAGAAGAGAAACATAAGAGAAGATAGCAGTTTTATGGTTTCAGTTTCTGAAAAACTTAAATTCTTGTATGACTATACTACAGAAGGTTATAAGGGGTATAAGGGTTATAATGGGAAATGGTGAACTTAAAACATTGCCAAAACACCTATCTAAGTAGTAAGCAACCTTGCAATGTTAGGAAATCGGTGGGAAGTCAGGTCAACAAAAAAATATAGGATGAAAAGAATGCACGAGTTCATACCCTCAGTCTTGCAGTCTCCTTCCTGTTTCAGTATCTGAGATACATCAGAGGGCTTCTTGACAGAATTGATTAGGTAGTTTTGGGTTTAAAACATAGCAAGAACACGTAATAAGGTAAGTGAGTATCTTGGGATAAATCGGGAAGTCAGGATAAGCAATTGAAAAGAAAGGTAGAAGTAAAGTCATATCAGGATTTCTGTCCAGTCTTGCAGTTCCTGAAACACTGGTTTCTGTGTAACCAAGTGGCAGAGGGTGTGTAAGGGATTATACTGAGAGATTTGTGAGCTTAAAACTTTGCTAATTCATCTGATTAAATGTGATAATATTTTGGGGGAAATAGAAGGTCTAAATTTGAGAGTAAAGACAAGGAATAGAAGTGAGGAGATTAGATTTGTGTTTCAGTTTCAATGATGATTGATGTTCTGTTTGGGAAATGATGTCTTGGTAGTGCTGAGCTAGATTGAAGTTTAAATTCATATTAAGAAGGTAAATAACTTAGGGAGCGAGGAAGCAACTAGATCTGGGAATGAAAAGCAAATCAGAAAAGGAATAAGAATTTTGGTGCACCAGTTTCAGTTCTTAGTTCTGTGGTTCTCAGGTTTCCGTTGGTATGTTGCTCTTGTGTAAGCAAGTACAGGGGTCATACGGGTGTGTCACTAGGGTGAAAATAAACTCGAAACCTTGTAATTCATTTAGCTAAGTCGATGAACACTATGAGGAGGATTAGGGAACAGATTGGTAAACTGATATGAGAAGTCAAAGAGGGTATACCTGTTTTTGTTTCAGTTTCTGAAACTTGCGTTTCAGTAAGGCTAGTTTCAGGGGTAGTGAGTGAGTGATGTTGGTTTAATGATGAACCCAAAATAGTGCGAACACATCTATCTAAGTTGGCATAATCATTGGTAGATTAGAAGGCAGTTTAACAAAAAAAAAGACGAAACAACAGAGGTTGTTTTCAGATTTTCGGTGGTTAGAGCTTCTGTGTAACTGAATTTCAGAAATGTTATGAGTGTTGTGCTGGCGTGTTAATGAACTTAAATCAAGCTAAAGCACCTAATTAGGTTTGGCAATACTTGGGAAGGATAGAAAATCAATTTAATACCTTAAAAGAGACGATGGAAAGGAAGTAGGTACAGACTGCTGTTTCGGTTTACTGAAACCATGGCTCCTGTAAAATGAAGTTCCATGGTTGTTAACTGGATTGTTTATAAAATAAGACAAGGCTAAGATGCCTAGCTAAGAGGGGACACATCCTAGACAGATTAAAATCCACCTTGGGTGAATTAAAATTAATCGTAGGTTAAACTTGTCATATGATTGATGCTTAAAAATACTCTAGAACAATAACTAGAAGGAGTACTTAGTTAACTTGTACAATGACGATGTAAACGTCCTACGGGGCAAATAAAAGTCTAAGGTGAGTACTGGGGAAGTTCTGAGGGCTAGAATAAATTGTACATTCAATAACTCACCTAGGGAATAACACCCGACGTAAATAAGATAAACTGGAAAAAAAAATGTCGTCACATGAAATCATGAACTGACACGTTATTTTTAATTAACGTTAGGGCCGTAACAAACGTCAACCGGGACCCCGTGTGTGAGATTACACTTGCTTCTGAATAAGGTATGGACATGTGTGGTTCGTATGTTGCCGTGTACACGACTTGTGTGCTGTGTGCTTTGTTTGACAATGACCATAAGACTAAAGCATGAAAATTGGATTGCTTGCTTATCTTGCTTATATGATTGCTATATCATTTGTTGCATATTATTTACGCGCACACAGTAGTTTAGTCCCATCTCTTTTATGGAACTTGAGATGAAACACGACGAACTACGTAAACAAAACAAAAAGAACTATACAATGAGAAAAATCCTTTCTAACTATAGAGACTCCTAAGGACACCCACTATGGTGTCAAGATATTTATGATAAGTGAATACCCTATTGAGGACTATTATCGACACCCACAATGGTGTCAAGCTGACAAGAAAAAGATATATAATAAGTAAGTACCAACTGATGGATCATATGGATAATCCGGGAAGAAGGATTCTCGGGCCGCGCGGTTTGGACACTCGGGAGTCGGTATCTGCATCAGATCCTTCAACCGACTATTGTGGAGCGCATCCTGGGGTCTAGAGATGGCCCCTCTGCCTCGACGTATGACGCTGGGACTGAAGGATTAGCGAGCACACCCTGGGGTCTAGAGATGACCCCTCTTTCTCGACAAATGACGCCGGGAATGGAGGAGTGGCTATGGAGAAGACATTCTCCAAATTGTGGTGATAAGAGAATTCACAAATAATCCTTACAGAAACAAGGAATGATTAGCACCTACAAAATAAAGACTCGGGATCTAATCTATATCCCCTGACTCGGTGCTAGAGAATAAAGGAAAACTTGTGTAATGAGACCAAGCAATAAGGAAACAATTCACAAATGTGATCCTTTAAGAAACAAGAGCCGAACAGCACCTACAGAATAAAGTCTCGGGATCTAACCTATATCCCCTGACTCGGTGCAAGAGAATGAAGATAAATTTGTGTAATGAGAACAAGAAAACAATACGTAATCTCTTGAATGATCCCATAGTGAGGATCGCCGGTATAATATACCTACGCACACGTCTTATTAATTACGTGATTGTTGTTGCTATATTAACAACTTATTGTGCTGGGTGGCGTGTTTGACGTTGCTCTGCTACTTGCAAGTTGTGCTTGGTTGCTTGTTAATATTGATATGCTACCTTCAAGTGTGTATGACATCATGATGTGTTGTGGTGTGCTTTACTGCTTTATTATAGCATGTAAATTGGCTTAATAATGTTCGACCAAGTAGTCGTGTGGCCCGGCAACATACGGACTATACACGTTCATACTCAGCGTAGTTTGCTGAGTCCTTTACACCCAATTTTTTTCAGGTAGTGTGTCAGACGATAACGGAGCGTAGGCGGGATGGCTACCATGGGGTAGTCCATCAGGTCATAACTTTTGAATGTGGTAGTATGTTTAGTGTATGGGTTGTTACTAAACCCGAGATGTAATTCTCAGTTATGATTTGGTAGTTTTGTTGTAGTCACTCAGTATTTGGGAATTGTATTTTAAGTTGTATATGAGTTTTGTTTGAGGGCTGTTTCCAGTCATTCAGACTGTAACTTGATGTTGGTAGTGGTTGTGTCAACCACGTGGGTGGTTGGCGTCTGTGACACCCGGATGGAGTTTATACTACTGTGTAGTTTAACCGTGATGTTGTTTAGGCGCGACGTTTGTATTGATGTTGTTTATTCAGGGGTGTTACAGTGAAATACCCCGTAATTAAAAATAGTGATTAATTAGGCTAATAAATAATTTAGAAGCTTAATTAAGTGTAAATAATTATGAGGGAACAAATCCCGAAGAAAACGGACCTTTAAAACGGTTTAAAAACATTACCGAACCTTAAAGCACGTTTTCCGAGGTAACCGGGAAAACGTGTCTTTAAGCGGGTCAAATAGACTCGTAACAGTTTTGGTCAACTAAATAACCACCAATAAATATTAGTGAAGCTTTAGGACCAATAAAAATCAATAAAATGAGAGATTAGTAAAAACTGTCAAAAACGGGAAGTTGTAGGGTAGAAATATAAATAACACAAACCTATGTGTCCACTTTGAAAATAAAAAGTAAGAGTGTTGTGTGTGTGTGGGCTGTCCGATTTTGGCCCCTCCTCACACTCTCTCTTTACTCTCCTTTTACTCACAAACAAACAAAAATAATAAACTACTACTTCTACTTTATTACTTTACCCCACTCTCTCACACTCTCTCTCCCCCACTCATTTCCTTCTCCACGTACAGCCCCCATCTTCCTCCTCTCTATTTCCTTCCTTCTCCAAATCGACATCCATGGAGAAATAAGAAAACACCCACAAACTCTTCTTCTCTCTTTGTAACTCCCTCCACACTCTTCCAAAAATTATAAAAATACCACCATTGTAATCCTCTCTCAAGAGCTACATTTTCATCTTTCCAAAATCCAAAAGCAAGCATTTTCGATTTTGAGGGTATACCCCATTTGGAGTCTCAACACCACCATTAGAAGGCCCTCCTTCTCCTTGTTCTTCTAAGGTAAAAATATTTTGAAAACTCCATCTCTTTCTAGCCTAAATGGCAAAATGAAAATTAAGACTAAACCTTGTTTGGCCTCTTGTATGTTCAGCCGATTTTGGCATTGTGGTGGTGTGAGAAATCTTGTTCTTGAGCTATCCCAAACAGCTCTTGTGCTCTTGGAAGGTAATAAATTCTCTAAACCCTAAAACCTAGATTAAAACTTGATTAATGGTTAGGGTTAGTTCTTAGTATTGAATGGTGTATGTGAATGGTTGTAGTGTTAAAGGAATTGGGTTACTAAAACCGGTAGAGAGAAGGAAGAAGGAAGAAACAAGAAGAGAAAGAAATCTAGAAGGAAAACAAGGTAAGAATACTCATTGTGTAGCTTGGTATATATTTGTATATGTAACAGATTTTTAGTAATGAAAATTGGTATTGTAAAATGATAATGCATTAGTAGTATAATGTGTAAGAGAATATAAGTATTTTGAAGCTTTAAAAGATGTGTAAAACTTATTGAAAACAGATTGGATTTAGTTGTTGAGTGCAGGAATTTTAGTGGTCTTAATGTTGTTTTAGCATTAGTATTTGTATATGAGAGCTTGTGTAGTTTTGGTTGTTGAAACAGGTGAAATAAGTGTTGAATTGTGAACTAGATTGAGTGGTGAGAGTGTAAAAATATAGGGGAGGTTATGGCAAAATTTGCCTGGGATTAGAACACTTAGAGAATTAAAACTAGGTGAATAATGTGAGTGTGTAACAGATTTTGATTAAGGAAGATAGAGGATAAGTTGAGGGAGATAGATGATGTATTCGAGATGTATTAGGAGTGTTAGGAATGACATTAGAAGAGGGAGTTGTAGATGGAGAGTGTTAGTCCTAAAATCTGTAGCAAACACAACTAGGGAAACAACTAGTGTAAGTGTGAGTTGAAACTTAGAAAATTAGATGAGTGAATGAGTATAAAATTGTGTAAGGAGTTAGGAAATGAACTAGGGTGTATTAGGAGGTTTAAATGGTGTTAAAACATGTCGGATTAAGTGTAGGAACAATGGGGAAGTATTGGGTAAAAGAGAGGACTGAAAACAGAAATTAAAATGCAAATACTGGGCCGGACCGGACTTGCGACCGGACTTGCAAGTTCGGTCGAGCCCAGATTTACAAGACGGGAAAGTTACTGGATCGACCGGACTTGCGACCGGACTTGCAAGTCCGGTCGAGCAGAAAATTTTCCGTCAGAATGCTATGGAATCGCCGGATGCGACCGGACTTGCGACCGGACTTGCGACCGGACTTGCAAGTCCGGTCGGACCAGAAAAATTCCCCGATGAAACCTACTGGAATGGACCGGACTTGCGACCGGACATGCAAGTCCGGTCGGCCAGAAGAATTTCCGTAACCTGAGCTACTGGAATGGACCGGACTTGCAAGGTCGGTCGCAAGTCCGGTCCTGACAAAAAAAAAATATTTTAAATAATAATGATATATATATATATATGTATGTATACCCACATGTAAATATACATGTAAGGAAGTAAATCTAAGTTAAGTAAGAAAGTAAAACTTAAGGCAAAGAAAAGTAAATAAGTAATGTGTAAGTATAAGAAGTATAAGGACATAGTAAGTATGAGTTAAGCAATGATAGTTAGATTAACCATTTAATTGTATGTATACAATAGGACTTGATTTGTGACACGGAAGGACGTTTGGAAGTACGTACAACGGTGAACGGTATGGATTCCTCATGCCCCGTATGCTATCTTGGTTACTCTGATTTGTGTGTTGTGTGCTAATTGACCACCAAATAAGATAAATGCACGAATCGGAGTTAATATGCATACTTGTGAATATGTAGTGCTGTATGTTGTGAATATTTTTCTTAAATCTTAGTTTGTATAATTCATGAAATGTATGGATGATAATTAATGTGTGTATGTATGTTGTATTGTTCCGTGACCGTTATTTATTGTGTTTGGACTTCTAACTTGTTCCTAACAAGCTAACCATCCTAACTTAAAATGGTAATTAAATTGGAATGAGTAGAAGTTCGATATAGTTTCGGCCACGCGTGAGGATGCGGAGTCACGAGAGGTTGGCTCCAATTCCTGACTCTTAAACTGGTCCGCGGCCCAAATCCCTTAAGTGGGTAGCATCCCGGATTGGTGAGTCAAGTAAATCCCGGATGTGGGACGGTGTAGTCCCCAAGGCCGGAGGTCCCGACGACTTAACTTGAGTATAAGTAAGTAAGTAAGAATGAGTAAGTAAGGTAATTTGAAAATAAGTAATTGTAAGCAAGAAGAAATAAGTAATGAGTAAAAGAGTAAAGCATTCCGATTAACCCGGATGCATAATTTGGCTAACCTTGTGAAGGTAAGTAAGTTGTATGCTACTACATTGTTGCCTTGAATTATGTAATGAATTGTATGAGCATGTAATTGTGTGAAAAGCATGTATGTATGAAATAATGAACTGCATGTTTAGTGGACGTCAAATAGTCGGCGTGCCCTAGCTAGCACGCGGTATATGCGGAGTCCATATGCAGCGTTTGCTGAGCCCCTTGGGGCACCATTTTTACTACACGCAGGTACTCGAGATTGATGAAGATGCTGAGGACATAGCTCTATTTCTTTATCTTCCTTTTTGATTGTAAACAATGAATTTATGATGGGTGTACTGAGTAGTACATGGCTGTAGTTTTTGAGTAGCCGGTGTACCATGGGGTACACCTTTTGGATATTGGGAAAGGAGCATTGGTATAGATGAGTAGCCTTAGGAACTCATTCTTTTGGAACTTAGAAATGATGTAATCGAATGCACTTTAATACTCGGTGATCCATTGATGTAAGTATTCGGTAAATGGCATTTGGTAAGTAATTTAGTAGCTCGGTACGTTATGTTCATCAGACCGTGACTGTAAGTATTAGTAGCCTAGCTAGCCGTATGGGCGGTTAGCGGCATTGTTTCACCCGCCGTAGTAAGTATGTAAATATTTCCGCTGCGAACTCGTAGGATTAGTAGGTCGATTAGACGGTAAGCATAGGATTAGCGGTTGGGGTGTTACAAAAGTGGTATCAGAGCGTAGTTACGCTCTGATGTCCATAGTACCGAGCATAGGGGATTACCGAGTTAGGATTTCAACCGTCTTAAGACGGATACTTAGAAACCTAACTAGGAACTACCGTTGTTAACAACGGATACCCTTAACGTTCTTATGAACGATACCTTGCTTAAATTCCAAGACCTTTGAGTCATATCTTGCTAAGCCTAACGTAACTGTTAAATATTCAGATGTCAGGCAGAGGTCCAGGTCGCCCCAGAGGAGGGGGCAATGACGGACCCGGCGCGCAGACGATAGCTGAGATCGTCGCCGCCACGGTAGCGCAGATGCTACCTCAAGTAATAAAGCTGTACAACAATCCCAACAAACCCAACAAACTCAAACGGGGCCAATCCCTCCCCCGCCACCCAGAGAAGTAAACTGGGTAAAAGCTATCGCAGATCTCCGTCCTCCCTGCTTTAGAGGCGAGAGCGATCCTGCAAAGCTAGAAGCCTACATCTCCGAAATGGAGACTGCTTTGAGACCCTCGAAGCTCCTGCTGGAGTTCGAGTGAGAGTAGCTGCTTACTACCTCAAGGATGCCGCTATGGATTGGTGGAAACTAGTCAAGCATGAGTATGTCAGCGACCCCACCTTCGATTGGGAGTCTTTTGCATCACTCCTCCGATCCAAGTACTATCCGGAGCATGTAAAGACGAAGAAAAGGCTAGAGCTAGACGCCTTGAAGATGACAGACAAGATGTCTGTGGATGAGTACTACCGCACCTTCACCTCCATTCTCCGACTTCTTCTGATCTAGGATACACCGGCCAGGTGTTGGTCGATCGCTTCTATGGCGGTCTGAGCCATCGCCTTCGGTACGGTATGGGCTATACCAGGTTACCTCCCTTCAGGTAAATAACGGTTAACCCTTAGTATCATGTCAATTCCTTAAATTCCTTGAATTCTTTGAATCTTTTCCTTATCCTTTCCTTAATGAGAATCCCGGCTAATACCTGAAATTTCAGGAGTGTTATCACGCGGCTTCTCGCGTTGAGATCACTTGCCAGTAAGGGATGAAGAGACCGCGCTGAAGCGCAAAGCTAACAACAACAAAACACCAGCACTGAGGAGCAGAACCAGGGAAAGAGCTGGAAAAAGAAAAAGGGGAATTTCTTTCAGCAATCCCAAAAGAAATCCCAGGGTGAGAGCAGTGCCCATGCTGAGCAGGCAAACCATCTGAGTTACTTCAGCTTGGTTATTCTGCACCGGTGGCAGCCAAGCCACTGAGATCACACCCACTAAGGGTAAATTCTTAATCCAATTGTATTCGCATAATATGTATAAGATCATTTCTAGTATACCCACGCACACATGTGCTGACCCTCTAACCTCAGGTTCTAGCTCCGGAGCCGCCAAAACCTTCTCCGACGGCCGCACCTATGTGTGCAGAAAGTGCAACCAGGACCATCCTGGTAAGGACTGCTACGGGAGGGGATTAAATGCTACAACTGCCAGAAGCTGGGACACACAGCTAACAAGTGCCCAGAGAGTGGAAAGCCGAAGGGAAACTTCAGAGCTACAAGCAGAGAGAGGGCAAGGAGGTGGCATCTGGCGATGCACCGGCCCAGCAGGCACCTCAGGGACAGGGATCCCGGGGCCCTCAGAGAGGCGCCTCAGAGGCAGCCTGTTCTGCATGTGATTGACCGTGATGGGCCCGGTTCGAAATCCGGCCAAGGTAATCACCTAAACCTTTAATCCTTGAAATAGCATGCCTAGTAGTAGAGTAACTGTATGAGTGAATGCATGAGTAAATAAATGAAGTGTATATTAAGCATGAAATGAAGTAGTTGAAACTAGTACTCACAGTAGATGAAATTTGTAACCATAGGAAACTTTAGTATCTGTTACCGATACCGGTAACCTTGAATCAAGAAGAGATCGACATCACCAACCACGACTACACCAACAAACAGTGTCAGGTCATCCGACCAGGTATGATTTTATTAAAGGGATACCTGACACCCGAAGCGCAAATCTCAATCATTCGACGATGCAACGAGCTAGGAACGGGTCAAGGTGGATTTTACACACCCGAATTCCCCGGTGGAGCGAAGATGAAGCTGAAGATGATGTGCTTGGGAAAGGACTGGAATCCTTATACCAAGACATACCAGGAGACACGAACACAAGATGGAGCGACGCCACCGACAATACCACCAGAGTTTCAGACCCTCATCACGCAAGCAGTAGAACTTGCACAACAATGTGAACCTGAACCGATCCCCGCACTTGAAGCGGACCTCTGTATCGTCAACTTCTATGAAAAGAAGGACGACTTGGGTTACACCAAGACAAGGACGAGACAGCGGAATCTCTTGAACAGGAGTGCCCGTAGTGTCTTGGTCCATTGGTGATGACGCCGTATTCCTGTATAGCGAGCAGAAGTGTGGACCTCGCACAGAAAACTGGTATTGAGATCAGGAGATGTCCTAATCATGGGTGGAAACTCTAGGATGCTGTATCACGGGATCAACAAGATCAAGTTGAATACGGCACCGCCGGCAATAATCAATGCCACACACATGAAACCAGGACGCCTGAACCTTACCTTTAGAAGTATTAAATTCCTAGTATCATGTAATCTATTAGTAACGTGTATTAGAGACACGACATGTATGATGGTTGGTTTATCAATAAAGAGCAGTGTTGATTTAATTCCACTTGTGTCCACCATCAATACTTATCCAATTGTGAATCCAATAGGTTGTGGACTCGGTACCGAAGGTAACCTGAGCATCCTCACCGAAGCACAAGCCGGCAGAAGCGGCACCATTCTAACGGGAACCTTCCCAGTAAATGGCATTGATGCCAATGTGTTATTCGACTCCGGCGCCTCTCACACTTTCGTATCACCATCCTTTGTGAAGAGGTGAAGCTAGATGCGGATGAGCTACCGAACTTCATGGTTACTCTCCCATCGAAGGAGCGAGTAAAGTGCACCAAGTACTATCAATCAGCCACAATCCAAATCAAAGGCGAATCGTTTCCCTTTCCTTCATCGAATTCAATGGATTGGGATTCGACGTAATCATTGGGATGAATTGGTTGGAGCGGCACAAGGGTAGAATCCTCTGCGCCGAGCATCGTTGCTGCTCAAGAGTCCTTCTGGGTTACCGTATCTTACCGCCAGAGACCGAGAGAGCCTTCGACCACCCTTATATCTGCCATGGCTATGTACCGGGAGCTCAGAAAGGGCCAAGAAGTGTATCTTTGTTATGTACAAGACCTGGAGCGAGATCCAGAGTTCAGTGATGAAGTACCTATTGTATCCGAGTATCCCGATGTATTCCCTAAGGAGCTACCCGGCATGCCACCACCGAGAGCAGTGGAATTTGAGATTGATCTCTTGCCAGGTACCGGTCCCATTGCTAGGGCACCGTACCGCATGGCACCAGCAGAGATGACCGAATTGAAAGAACAGTTGAGAGATCTTCTAGACAAAGGGTTTATACGCCCGAGCGTATCACCCTGGGGAGCACCGGTTCTCTTCGTGAAGAAGAAGGACGGTAGCCTCCGACTTTGCATTGACTACCGCGAGCTGAATGCGGTCACAGTAGAAAAATACCCACTACCACGCATCGACGACCTATTCGACCAGTTGAAGGGAGCCTCAGTCTTCTCCAAGATCGACCTCCGTTCAGGGTATCATCAGATTGCAATCAAGGAACAAGACATTGAGAAAACGGCATTCCGTACCAGATATGGCCACTACGAATTCACAGTGATGCCATTCGGTTTGTCAAACGCACCGGCAAAATTCATGGACCTCATGAATCGACTATTCAGTGAGCAGTTGGACACTTCGGTTGTGGTCTTCATCGACGACATCCTTGTATATTCCAAATCACCAGAGGAACATGAAATCCACTTGGAAAGTGCTAGAGACACTGCGCGAGAACCAGCTGTATGCGAAGTTCTCCAAATGCGAGTTTTGGCTTGATCAGGTATCATTCCTTGGACATGTCATCTCGAGCGCAGGTATCTCAGTTGACCCTTCTAAAGTAGAAGCGTACGATCATGGCCTAGACCCAAGACTGTTACCGACATTAGGAGCTTTCTTGGTCTAGCCGGTTACTACCGGAGATTCGTAAGGGACTTCTCGAAAGTCGCCAAGCCCATGACTACATTGATGAGAAAGATGCACCGTTTGTATGGACAGACGAGTGCGAGCTATCATTTCAGAAACTGAAAGACTCATTGACCTCAGCGCCCGTCCTTACTCTTCCAGAGGGCACAGAGGGATTTGAGGTGTACTGTGATGCATCAGGCAAAGGAATGGGATGCGTACTCATGCAGCATGGCAAGGTGGTTGCTTATGCCTCCCGCCAGCTGAAGAAACATGAGGAGAATTACCCGACTCACGATTTAGAGTTAGGAGCCATTGTCTTCGCCTTGAAGATATGGCGACACTATCTCTATGGGGTAAGCATCACCATCTACTCCGACCATAAGAGCTTACAGTATGTATTCACTCAGAAAGAACTCAACTTGAGACAGAGAAGGTGGATGGAGTTTCTCTCAGACTACGACATCAACCTACAGTATAAGGAAGGGAAGGCAAACATTGTAGCCGACGCCCTGAGCCGTCGAGCACACTCGCTCCATTCGCTACTCGCTTCTTCTAGCTTGGTTGACGAGGTGCGAGACGCTCAGTCGAGCGACCCTTACCTAACCGAAATCAGACACAAGATCGAGAATGGTACATTTGAGAAGAAAAATATGATTTTAAGCTACATGAAGATGGTTTGATTCGGTTGAATGGCAGGCTATGCGTCCCGAAGCAATGCTGAGCTAAGGGATCGCATCCTGCGAGAGTCACACTGTTCCACATTATCAGTCCATCCGGGAGCCTCCAAGATGTACAAAGACATGAAGAGGTACTTCTGGTGGTCTGGAATGAAATCAGATGTGATAGAATTTGTATTGAGATGCTTAACATGCCAAAAGGTGAAATTTGAACACCGTAGACCGGGCGGAATGGTACAATCGATGCCAATTCCGGAGTGGAAATTTCATGATATCTCCATGGATTTTGTTGTAGGACTCCCACCTGCTAGGGGAGGACTCAACATGATCTGGGTAGTAGTAGATCGCCTTACCAAGGTTGCCAGATTCATACCGATGAAGGACACCTGGAAGGTAGTAAAGCTAGCGGAGCTTTTTGATAAGGAGATTATCAGACACCACGGAGTCCCTAAGACCATAGTATCTGACCGCGACACCAGATTTCTTTCGAGATACTGGAGAGCCACAAGGGAAGCGTTGGGTACAGAATTGAAGTTGAGTACCGCCTTCCATCCTCAGACCGACGGTCAGACAGAAAGGACCATCCAGACACTGGAGGACATGCTTCGGGCATGTGCCTTGGACTTTCAGGGGAGTTGGTTAGATAAGCTTCATCTTATCGAGTTCTCGTATAATAATAGTTATCACGCCTCGATTAAGATGTCGCCTTTCCAAGCTCTATACGGTAGACCTTGCCGTACACCCTTGTGTTGGGATGAGTCAAGTGAAGCGGTCATAATAGGACCGGAGTACCTTGAGCAAGTACAAGCCGAAGTGCAACAAATCCGAGCTAACATGAAGGCAGCCCAAGATAGACAGAAATCCTATGCGGATGTGAGACGACGCGACCTTGAGTTCGCCGTGGGCGACCAAGTGTTCTTGCGAGTTTCACCTATGAAGGGTGTCTTCAGATTTGGTCAGAAGGGCAAGCTAAGCCCAAAGTTTGTAGGGCCGTACACTATCACCGAAAGAGTTGGTTCAGTAGCCTACAGGTTGGCACTACCTGAGGACTTGGGACGTGTCCATGATGTATTTCATGTGTCACAACTCAAGAAGTATATGGCTGATCCTTCTCATGTGTTGGAGCCCGAGAGACTATCCATTGAGCCAAACATGAGATATGTCGAAACCCCAGTGAGAATCCTTGATAGGAAGACCAGAGACACTCGCCATAAGTCTATACGAATGGTGAAGGTCCTATGGTCTAACCACGACGTCGAAGAAGCGACATGGGAGTTGGAAGATGCCATGAAGGCTAAATACCCGCAGTTATTCATAGACTAGAGAGTCTAGTATTTAGTATACGGGTACGGGTCGTACCCCTTTTAAGGGGGGTAGAACCCTTTGCTTTAGCATTGCTTGGGGCAAGCATTGCATTTTGTATGGCACATGTAGTGCGAGTGAATTAGTATGGATGTGTATGTATGTGTAATGTGTAATGAATGATGTGTATGTGCAATGTATGGTGTATTGGTGTAATGTGTATTGTGGAGGGTAATGATGTATTGTGTATTATATGGTATGTATGAATGGAAATGATGCATTGTGTATGTGAATTGCGTATGATGTTGAAATGTGTATGCTTGCAGTGTGAAAGAAGTAAACACCTCATAGGTGTAGGAAGAACATTATGGCAATTGGTTTGCATAATGAGTAGAATTATAAAACTATTAACCTTGAGCAACTTTGAGGGCAAAGTTTCTTAAGGGGGGTAGATTGAAATACCCCGTAATTAAAAATAGTGATTAATTAGGCTAATAAATAATTTAGAAGCTTAATTAAGTGTAAATAATTATGAGGGAACAAATCCCGAAGAAAACGGACCTTTAAAACGGTTTAAAAACATTACCGAACCTTAAAGCACGTTTTCGAGGTAACCGGGAAAACGTGTCTTTAAGCGGGTCAAATAGACTCGTAACAGTTTTGGTCAACTAAATAACCACCATAAATATTAGTGAAGCTTTAGGACCAATAAAAATCAATAAAACGAGAGATTAGTAAAAACTGTCAAAAACGGGAAGTTGTAGGGTAGAAATATAAATAACACAAACCTATGTGTCCACTTTGAAAATAAAAAGTAAGTGTTATGTGTGTGTGTGGGTGTCCGATTTGGCCCCTCCTCACACTCTCTCTTTACTCTCCTTTTACTCACAAAAAAAAAAAAATAATAAACTACTACTTCTACTTATTACTTTACCCCACTCTTCACACTCTCTCTCCCCCACTCATTTCCTTCTCCACGTACAGGCCCCCATCTTCCTCCTCTCTATTTCCTTCCTTCTCCAAATCGACATCCATGGAGAAATAAGAAACAACCACAAACTCTATCTTCTCTCCTTGTAACTCCCTCCACACTCTTCCAAAAATTATAAAAATACCACCATTGTAATCCTCTCCTCAAGAGCTACATTTTCATCTTTCCAAAATCAAAAAGCAAGCATTTTCGATTTTGAGGGTATACCCCATTTGGAGTCTCAACACCACCATTAGAAGGGCCCCTTCTCCTTGTTCTTCTAAGGTAAAAATATTTTGAAAACTCCATCTCTTTCTAGCCTAAATGGCAAAACGAAAATTAAGACTAAACCTTGTTTGGCCTCTTGTATGTTCAGCCGATTTTGGCATTGTGGTGGTGTGAGAAATCTTGTTCTTGAGCTATCCCAAACAGCTCTTGTGCTCTTGGAAGGTAATAAATTCTCTAAACCCTAAAACCTAGATTAAAACTTGATTAATGGTTAGGGTTAGTTCTTAGTATTGAATGGTGTATGTGAATGGTTGTAGTGTTAAAGGAATTGGGTTACTAAAACCGGTAGAGAGAAGAAGAAGGAAGAAAAACAAGAAGAGAAAGAAAATCTAGAAGGAAACAAGGTAAGAATACTCATTGTGTAGCTTGGTATATATTGTATATGTAACAGATTTTTAGTAATGAAAATTGGTATTGTAAAATGATAATGCATTAGTAGTATAATGTGTAAGAGAATATAAGTATTTTGAAGCTTTAAAAGATGTGTAAAACTTATTGAAAACAGATTGGGATTTAGTTGTTGAGTGCAGGAAATTTTAGTGTCTTAATGTTGTTTTAGCATTAGTATTTGTATATGAGAGCTTGTGTAGTTTTGGTTGTTGAAACAGGTGAAATAAGTGTTGAATTGTGAACTAGATTGAGTGGTGAGAGTGTAAAATATAGGGGAGGTTATGGCAAAATTTGCCTAGGATTAGAACACTTAGAGAATTAAAACTAGGTGAAAATGTGAGTGTGTAACAGATTTTGATTAAGGAAGATAGAGGATAAGTTGAGGGAGATAGATGATGTATTCGAGATGTATTAGGAGTGTTAGGAATGACATTAGAAGAGGGAGTTGTAGATGGAGAGTGTTAGTCCTAAAATCTGTAGCAAACACAACTAGGGAAACAACTAGTGTAAGTGTGAGTTGAAACTTAGAAAATTAGATGAGTGAATGAGTATAAAATTGTGTAAGGAGTTAGGAAATGAACTAGGGTGTATTAGGAGGTTTAAATGGTGTTAAAACATGTAGGATTAAGTGTAGGAACAATGGGGAAGTATTGGGTAAAAGAGAGGACTGAAAACAGAAATTAAAATGCAAATACTGGGCCGGACCGGACTTGCGACCGGACTTGCAAGTTCGGTCGAGCCCAGATTTACAAGACAGGAAAGTTCTGGAATCGACCGACATGCGACCGGACTTGCAAGTCCGGTCGAGCAGAAAATTTTCCCGTCAGAATGCTACTGGAATCGACCGGACTTGCGACCGGACTTGCAAGTCCGGTCGGACCAGAAAAATTCCCGATGAACCTACTGGAATGGACCGGACTTGCGACCGGACATGCAAGTCCGGTCGGCCAGAAGAATTTCCGTAACCTGAGCTACTGGAATGGACCGGACTTGCAAGGTCGGTCGCAAGTCCGGTCCTGACAAAAAAAAAATATTTTTAAATAATAAAGATATATATATATATATATATATATATATATATATATATGTATGTATACCCACATGTAAATATACATGTAAGGAAGTAATCTAAGTAAGTAAGTAAGTAAAAAGTAAAACTTAAGGCAAAGAAAAGTAAATAAGTAATGTGTAAGTATAAGAAGTATAAGGACATAGTAAGTATGAGTTAAGCAATGATAGTTAGATTAACCATTTAATTGTATGTATACAATAGGACTTGATTTGTGACACCGAAGGACGTTTGGAAGTACGTACAACGGTGAACGGTATGGATTCCTCATGCCCCGTATGCTATCTTGGTTACTCTGATTTGTGTGTTGTGTGCTAATTGACCACCAAATAAGATAAATGCACGAATCGGAGTTAATATGCATACTTGTGAATATGTAGTGTTGTATGTTGTGAATATTTTTCTTAAATTAGTTTGTATAATTCATGAAATGTATGGATGATATTAATGTGTGTATGTACGTTGTATTGTTCCGTGACCGTTATTTATTGTGTTTGGACTTCTAACTTGTTCCTAACAAGCTAACCATCCTAACTTAAAATGGTAATTAAATTGGAATGAGTAGAAGTCCGATATAGTTTCGGCCACGCGTGAGGATGCGGAGTCACGAGAGGTTGGCTCCAATTCCTGACTCTTAAACTGGTCCGCGGCCCAAATCCCTTAAGTGGGTAGCATCCCGGATTGGTGAGTCAAGTAAATCCCGGATGTGGGACGGTGTGTAGTCCCAAGGCTGGAGGTCCCGACGACTTAACTTGAGTATAAGTAAGTAAGTAAGAATGAGTAAGTAAGGTAATTTGAAATAAGTAATTGTAAGCAAGAAGAAGTAAGTAATGAGTAAAAGAGTAAAGCATTCCGATTAACCCGGATGCATAATTTGGCTAACCTTGTGAAGGTAAGTAAGTTGTATGCTACTACATTGTTGCCTTGAATTATGTAATGAATTGTATGAGCATGTAATTGTGTGAAAGCATGTATGTATGAAATAATGAACTGCATGTTTAGTGGACGTCAAATAGTCGGCGTGCCCTAGCTAGCACGCGGTATATGCGGAGTCCATATGCAGCGTTTGCTGAGCCCTTGGGGCACCATTTTTACTACACGCAGGTACTCGAGATTGATGAAGATGCTGAGGACATAGCTCTATTTCTTTATCTTCCTTTTTGATTGTAAACAATGAATTTATGATGGGTGTACTGAGTAGTACATGGCTGTAGTTTTTGAGTAGCCGGTGTACCATGGGGTACACCTTTTTGGATATTGGGAAAGGAGCATTGGTATAGATGAGTAGCCTTAGGAACTCATTCTTTTGGAACTTAGAAATGATGTAATCGAATGCACTTTAATACTCGGTGATCCATTGATGTAAGTATTCGGTAAATGGCATTTGGTAAGTAATTTAGTAGCTCGGTACGTTATGTTCATCAGACCGTGACTGTAAGTATTAGTAGCCTAGCTATCCGTATGGGCGGTTAGCGGCATTGTTTCACCCGCCGTAGTAAGTATGTAAATATTTCCGCTGCGAACTCGTAGGATTAGTAGGTCGATTAGACGGTAAGCATAGGATTAGCGGTTGGGGTGTTACAATAATTGAGAACATTAGCCTAAAAAATATGACCAAAATTTACATTACATCTCATTCATCACATAAGAACCAATTAAATACGTGTAATGATTATACAAAGAAGCAGTGGGAGCTTTCAATCCCTTTCAAAGAGAAAGACAGGCCCTCACTGTCTTGATAATAGACTCTGCCTCATTCATTCAAAGTCACCATCCTTCTTTGGGGTGCTAACCCACTAACACTACAAAGTATCTCCTCCACTCACCTTCTCTATCTAACCTCAATCTCTTCTTCCTATCCCTGTAACTATATTTCTCATCTAAAGCTAGTAACCATGATAAAGAAGATATTGATAGCGCTGATGATGAGAAGAAATAAGCTACATAACAAGCTGCACACAACATGGCAGCAAAAGCAACAGAGTGCAGAACATTATATAATTGGAACCTAGCTCACAAAAGATCAAAGGAGTGCAGAACAAGAAGATCAAACTGAATAATGTCATTATGACGAAGAAAATCAATGTAACAGCAATGTGAAATGGAAATGTAACAGTAGTGCAACATGAAAACAAAAGCAACAGACCACAATCAGCAAAAACAACTTAAATAAAACTTCGTACCGCAAAATCATTTTGAGCAGCAAAAGCCGCTGCATTGCTCAAGTTGATAGGGGTTGCTTTTATAGCTCCAGTTGTCAACTATCGTCGGCCTTCCCTCCCGGAATATTTAACAAAGGACGATTTCCGAAAAAACATGGTTAAATTGGTTTTCTTGTTGCTGAAACATTTGTCTGGATTGTTGTTCTAGTGGATGACTCAGAAGCTGTTTCCTTCGGCCAGGGTGATGGAGAAGAACCCAATGTTCTTCAATGATAGAGAACGAGGTCTTGAAGAGAACCCCGAATTCAAGCTCTTAACTGATCTTTTTGGGTTTGAATCACTTTCACCATAGCCTGCTCGATCGTAAAGTAGGATGTATATCTTCAAGCTTTCTATTATCTCCTAAAATTGAAAGCTTCAGCATCTGTAAATCGAAGTCACTTAAAAAGTTGAGTGGGTTGTCCCTCTAGCAACTTATGTAAATAGATACTATGTATTGAGTAATCAGAAATCCACTACTACAAATGAATAACACGTATGTTACAATTATAATTAAGCCACGAAATGGTATAAGAAAAAAGAAAGTACAGTTGTAATCATTAAACAAGCAAAAATTCTGCTCAGTAATTTAAGTAAAACCACATATCTTAGAAAGAAAAACAAGGGAACTTTAGTAAATTGAGTGAGTATAACTATAAACCAAGTGATCATCTAAGAATTCCCGCTAGATACCCACTCATCCACATCTGTTCATATTTTTTATTTACAATTTCGCAATGTTGCTGTGACTATCATCTTTCTAGTTCAACCAAGTTAAAGCACAATACAATCAGAAAAATAGATCAGTCTGTGCTCAGATGGGCACTGACCTCCATACAGCTGAACTATGGTTAGAGATTCGGATTCATGTTAATTTCAGTCTGACTTTATACACCTTCTGTAACACCCCAACTCCAAATACCATGATCATCGCCCTAAGTCCATCTCATTCATTAACAACGCAGCGGAAAAGTTCTGCTAAATTGGTGTTACCGCCGTTAGTCACCCACGTGACTAACTAGGCCTATTCTCTTACAAGTCACGGTCTGACTGACCGGATAATTACTCGAGAATCTATACATTACAATCCATAAACCACAACTTATACCGAGTATCTCATATCCTAATACATCATACTAACATCTCATCAATTTACTAAACGAGTGTACATGCACAACTCGTGTAACAAATCTAAAAGCGACCCAAAGTAATTTACCCGCTCCCACTCTCAGGTTGAGTCCTCGTGTGGCACCTACCTGCAAAGTTTAAATCACAGGCCCCAAGGGGCTCAGCATATTGCTGGTACAGAAAGTGTGCAGCCCACAAGCTAGCAGGTGCAGAGTGGATTTATCGTGAGTTATTAGCAAGGTGAAATTGATAAAAGAAAGAAATTAATACTCAAAATATCCGTCGGGCTGCAAATTAAAACCCGGTCGTAGTAGTACAGAAGATAGAAGCGGCCGGGGTCAAACCGTGGGACTTATAGCGAGCTAAAATAGTTCCTAAGCTTGTCACAAAAGGGGGGAAGTTAATTGACTTGTTTTAGAGAAAAATATTAAGCAGATTAGAAAACTGAGTGCAGATGAATTAAATGGAACTCCGGGTTCAGGTTTTATATAATCTGATTAATTATGCTATCTCTACCGGTTTAATATATTAGTTTGGCAAAATTCCTGTTATTATCCTAAGGACTAAGTCATAGACCCTTAAGAACTCGTTTACCAGAAAATGCTCGGTCTAATCAAGGTTCGAGCAATACTATGTAAACGGACGTTAAATTCGAGGAATTATAATTGCATCTGTAAATACTAAATTAAATCATAATAAGTTTTCTCCAGATTTACGGCTTAAATAACCTGTCTATTTATCACCTGGTCTGATCAAAATAGACTTAGGAAAGCATTTTAATAAATTCATGTAATTTATTAAAATGGTGAGAGAATCCTTTAAGCGTAACAAACTGTATTTATTTTAACCGGTAGAAATATTGATTACATAATTAAACAAACCATAATTAAAAACCTTGCCCGGAGCAAATCCTCCTTAGCCAGACATATTAACTGGTAATAAATCTGACAGAGGTTGGACGTAATAACAGCACGGAGACGTGATAGTGAATGGAGAAATGAAGAGAATGAAGAGTGGAACATGTACGTAGGTTATTGTAAGTGAAGTGGGTGAATTTGAGAATTAGAGAACTGGGTATGAATAGAGTGTTGAGATGTACGTGAGTGTTTTACTGGAAGAGAATGAGATGAGGTGAGTGTGAGTGATTTTCTGGTTTTCTCCGTGCACTGGTATAAGGTTGCAGTGGATGGTTATTTATAGAAGAAAGGAAGACTACGTAGAAGACTTGCAGTTGATTGCCTCTGTTGATTTCTTCACTGATTGAAGCATTGATTGCTTCATTTATGCAGGGGACAGGAGCTGGAGACGCGTGAGCGAAATAAGGTAGGCGACGGCGGGGTAGATAGATAAGGCGAGTTGCAGAGTCGCGCGAAGAAGAAAACTATGTTCGGGCGCGATTTTACTCTTGTCCGCCTGTGGAACCGCCTCAAAACAAGGCGGTTTGTGTGTTGTCCGCCTCTCCGCCTCTGTCGTGTTCCGCCTTGGTGTCCGCCTCTGTTGGGGGCGGTTGCAATGCTGTTGTAGTGCTGACCGTGACTTATTCCTTCTACGAACTTCGACCGGCTCTAGATTCTTCGTTTGGACTCTGTTTTCTGAGCCGTTTGCGTCTATGCGTTCGTCTCTTCGTCTACTTCACTCCCGGCTTGGTTTTCCTCATGTTCAACCAATAATTTTGTGAGATAAATAATAAAACATAAACTAGAGGAAAATCAACAAGAAGTGGAGAAATGAGCAAGAAAAGTGCTAATATTATACATGAAATACACCTATAAAACATGCTCATTTGGACACATCACACCCCCACACTTATCTTTTTGCTTGTCCTCAAGTAAAACCATGTACCTAAGCAAGTAGGAAATGCTCAATACTAACAAATATTATTATGAAGGGTAGGATAAAAAAGTCAATAGTTCATGATCTTTATAACTTATTGAGGAGTGTGAAAAATTATCTGCTGGTGGCATAGGTGTGCTCAGGGTAAAAACAAAATATAGAGTTTCGGGGTATGATCTAAGGTACTTCAATGTTTCTTTTGTTTTAGGTGACTCCGAGAACTTTTACCATGGCCAACTTCTCTCAAGAATGGGCATTGAGGAGAAAATAAAAGGAAGAAAAGATTTATGCATTTGCTTCACTTTTGCATGAGGGATGAGAAAATGTAGGCATAATGCCTTTGTATTCAAGAACACTCACTCTCTTTGTTGGTTACCAATGGTGTCTCGAAGTCCCTTATTATTTTTTGTATTCTTCTTTTTTAACAGAGAAGCACCCCTTAGCAATCCCTAAGAGAGAAGACAGAAAGAAACCCTGAGCAATAAAATCCAACCATTTGCAGATTATTTGGTCACACCGCATATAAAAATGCTCCTCAAAAGTAATCAAATGTAAAATTTTTAAAAATTTGTACCCTTTATCCCACAATTCATAATAGTATTTGTTTTTAAAGAGAACAACCTACATTAGCAAGGTACATAATTCAATTTTGAACAAATGCGAGGTAAGCAGAAGATAAGCAGAGAGACTTAACAATTCTAAGCATTTAGATGACCTGAAAAGGCTCTTCCCCCACACTTAAGCTTAAGCAATGCCCTCATTGCGTAGATGAACTAAAATTAATAAGGCATGCAATTAGTAAAGGAAAGAGTGTACTCCCCAGATTTCGTAGAGTGTGTAGAGCTCCCCCACACTTGAGTGTTGCTGTGGAATGTCATGAATTAACCTGTAAAGAATATTCTACACAGCGAGAAGAACTCAAGTGAAGCCTGCATTTTATTATAACAAATAAAAGGGAAATATAGTACAAAAAGAAAAAACATTAAATTAAAGGAAAGGCAAAAGATAGATAGTGGGTTGCCTCCCACCGAGCTGCCCGGGTTTAACGTCTCTAGCTAGACGTATTTGACCAAGTTTTAGTTTGGAGAAGAGTTTGAGGGCGAATTGTCCCGCTGTTCTTGGACAAAATAAGTTGCAGATATGTCAGTTGAAATATTAGAATGAGAATTATACCTTTTAAGACGTGCCCCGTTGACCTTGAAAGTTTCGCCTTGTTTGTTCTGGAGTTCAAAGGAACCGTACGGGGTCACACTAACAATTTGAAAAGGGCCGGCCCAATGTGACTTGAGCTTCCCAGGGAAAATCCTTAATCGAGTTATATAAGAGAACCCAATCACCAATTTCGAAGTCCTTCTTGAGGATCATCCTGTCGTGGAACTTTTTGGTGCGCTCTTTATAGATTTAGCATTCTGGTAAGCCTGATCTCGCAGCTCTTCTAATTCGGTAAGTTGGAATTTCCTCTTCTCTCCTGCAGAAGTCATGTCAAAGTTTAGGGCTTTGATTGCCCATATGCTTTATGCTCCATCTCTACAGGAAGGTGGCATGCTTTTCCATAGACCAGCTTAAAAGGAGACATCCCGATGGGAGTCTTGAATGCAGTGCGGTAAGCCCAAAGCGCATCATCCAGTTTAAGTGCCCAATCTTTCTCGATGAGTTAACCGTCTTCTGAAGGATCCATTTTAACTCTCGGTTGGAAACTTCTGCTTGGCCGTTTGTCTGGGGGTGATAAGGTAAAGCTACCTTGTGACGTACCCCGTACTTAACCATAAGTGCTTCGAATAAACGGTTGCAGAAGTGAGTTCCTCCATCACTAATAATAATTCTGGGCACGCCGAAACGGGTAAAGATGTGCTTTTTGAGGAACCTGGTTACTGTCTTTGCATCGGCATGATGACACGGATAGCTTCTACCCACTTTGACACATAATCAACTGCCACTAGAACATATTCGTGGCCCTGCGAGGAAGGGAACGGTCCCATGAAATCAATGCCCCAACAATCAAAGAGCTCTACTTCTAGTATCCCTTGTTGCGGCATCTCATGTCTCCTGGATGTGTTACCCATTTTCTGACAATTATCACATTGTTGCAGAATTGGTACACATCTTTATGAAGGGTGGCCAATAAAAACCTGAGGCCAGGATCTTAGCAGCGGTCCTCGTGGGTCCATGGTGACCTCCGGCTTCCCGAGATGACAAAAGTGAATGACGCTGAAACCTCTTCTTCCGGGAGACATCGTCGAATCAACCCATCAGCACTAACTCGGAACAAGTACGGGTCCTCCCAGAAATAATGCCTCGAGTCAGAAAGGAATTTCTTCTTCTGGGAGTGAAAAATCGTAGGGTACTGTTCCTGAGACTAAATAATTGGCCAGGTCTGCGTACCATGGCTCCTGTACTTTGGTGATGGAGAAGACAGTCTCGGGGAAGAATTCGTTGATGGGCACACTATCCGTAGGAGTCACCAACCTAGAGAGATGGTCAGCGACGACATTCAGTTTCCCGCTCTTATCTTTGACTTCGATGTCAAACTCTTGAAGTAGAAGAATCCAGCGCAATAGGCGAGGCTTGGCTTCTTGTTTTGTGAATAAGTATTTGAGAGCGGAGTGGTCTGTATGCACGATGACCTTGCTTCCCCATAAGTAAGATCTGAACTTATCGAGGGAGAAAACTATAGCCAAAAGTTCTTTTTCGGTGGTCGTATAGTTTTTCTGCGCGTCGTTCAGTGTTCTGCTAGCATAGGCGATCACTCTCAAGATTTTCTCTTTCTTTTGGCATAGAGCTGCCCCCACGGCATAGTCACTTGCGTCACACATGATCTCAAAAGGAAGAGACCAATCAGGTGGTATGACAACAGGTGCTGACACCAATTTTTGTGTTATAGTGTGGAAAGCAGCTGAACACCTTTCATCAAAATGAAACGGGGCATCTTTCTGTAGCAGGTCGGTCAATGGTTTGCTGATTTTGGAGAAGTCCTGAATAAACCGCCGATAAAATCCTGCATGCCCTAGAAATGCTCGTATATCTCGAACTGTAGTTGGTGCTGGTAATTTCTCGATAACTTCTACCTTGGCTTTATCCACCTCTATCCCTTTTGCTGATATTTTATGTCCAAGGACGATCCCGTCCTTAACCATAAAATGACATTTCTCCCAGTTTAAGACGAGATTCGTATCCTCACACCGTCTCAGGATCAAATCTAGTTGTGCCAAGCATTTGTCGAAACTAGAGCCATAGACTGAGAAGTCGTCCATAAAGACTTCTATGCTCTGCTCGATGAAGTCAGCAAATATTGCTTGCATACATCTCTGGAAGGTAGCAGGGGCGTTGCATAGACCGAAAGGCATTCGTCGGTATGCAAAGGTACCGTAAGGACAAGTGAAGGTTGTCTTGTCCTGGTCCTCAGGTGCGATTGGTATTTGAAAATAACCCGAGAACCCGTCTAGAAAACAGTAGTACTCTTGCCCTGCAAGTCGTTCCAACATCTGGTCGATAAAGGGGAGAGGGAAATGATCCTTCCTGGTGGCCAAGTTCAAACGCCGATAGTCAATACACATGCGCCATCCTGTGATCTTTCTTTGAGGGATAGTCTCTCCCTTTTCATTAATAACAGCTTCGATGCCCCCCTTCTTAGGGACAACTTGAACAGGACTGACCCATGGACTGTCAGAAATTGGATAGATGATGTCTGCGTCAAGGAGTTTCAGAACCTCCTTTCGAACTACCTCCTTGAGGTTAGGGTTTAGCCGGCGCTGAGGTTGCCTGATAGGTTTGAAGTTTTCCTCCATGTAAATATGGTGCGTGCAATAGGAGGGATCAATTCCTTTGATATCAGCGATAGTCCACCCGATTGCTGTCTTGTGCTTCTTTAGTACCTCGAGTAACCTCGTTTCCTCCCCGAAATTCAGAGAAGAGGAAATAATGACAGGTAAACGGTCATTTTCGGCTAGAAAAGCATACTTGAGGTTAGAGGGTATTTCTTTAAGCTCGAGTTCAGGTGGTTGTTCTACTGATGGAATTGATTTTTGAGGTTTTCTGTCGAGTTCTTCGATTGGTGGCCGGAACGATTGATAACCAGCCCTTCCTTTTCTACGTACGCCAGCATGTTAACTTCAGGATCCTCCACCTTTTCTTCTAGAGAAGTAATAATACTCGCTCTAGCGGTTCAGTTTCAGCTTCCTGGATGGAAGATGGAGAATACATGTCCTCGTCTGTAGCAAAATCGCCTTCCTCCTCATCATCTGTGAATTCCACTGTCTTAGCATGAGGAGAAAAGTTTGAGCTTTTCTTCATCATTTTCTGCATGTCGAATTCAATCGTTTCATCCTCGTACCGAAGAGTGATTTTCCCGTCGTGGACGTCAATGATAGCTTTGGCGGTACTTAGAAACGGTCGACCTAGAATCAGGGGAACCTCGACATTGTCATCCATTTCTAGAATGACGAAATCATCTGGAAAGATGAAGCGAGATACTCCAACTACCAAATCCTGGACTATGCCCATGGGCTTGATCTCTGATCTGTCTGCTAGTTGGAGTTTAAAAGGAACCGGTTGCATTTCTCCTCCTTTAACTTTCAAGAAGGTGGCATATGGCATGATATTAATGCTGGCTCCTAGGTCGCATAGACCACTTCCACAGTCCACCCACCTATAAAGCACGGGATCACGGGATTTCCCGGATCTGTTTGTTTGGGGGGAAGTGCTCGAAGAAGGGCTGCAGAGCACTCCTCTGTCAGGTGCACTGTCTCTTTTCCAGGTTTCTTTTTCTTCTTTGTTAAGAGATCCTTTAGAAATTTTGCGTAGTTAGGCATCTCTTGCAAGGCATCGAGTATAGGTATGTCGAGAGTCAGTTTCTTGAAAATGCTCAAGAATTTGGAGAACTGCTCATCTAGGTGTTTCTTTTTCATTCTGTTCGGAAATGGGAGTTCATTGTTTTTATGAGTGGAAGTTGGGATGTCGATGGTAATTCGAGATGGAGGTGGAGTAACAGGAGTAGGAATTTGAATTTCTGAGGGAGGTGAAGTTGGTTTGGTAGTTTCATCAACATTGATATAGGAATCTTCAAGATTTTCTTTTTCTTTTCCTTTACTGGTGGCAAGTTCCCTTCCACTCCTTAAAGAGACTGCACACAAGTTTGTTGATTGTAATGTGCCATCGTCTATAAGACTGAATTTGCTTGTTCCTTCGGATTGGGATTTGTCTGTGAAGGGAATTGACCAGGTGGTCTTTGTTGAGTGAGTAGCTGTTGGATCTGAGATTGCAAGGCTTTTTGATCTTTGCGCAGAGCTGCGACCTCTTCTTGCGTATCTCGTGATTTACCCATCATCGCTTGAACATCTCTTGCATTGAGACATTCAGACTCAGGATTCGAAGGAGGTGGAGCTGGTCGGCTCGATGAAGCTTCATTGCCATAGGGCTGTTGTTGATATTGCCTTGGGCCTCCTTGGAAATTGGATTGAGGTCTGTAATTTTGGGATGTTTGTAGGGTATGTGGGTTCTGGATATTTCCGGTGTTTGAGTAGCTAAGATTGGATTGCATGTTACGTTGCCATGGTTGTCTGTATCCTGAATTGTTGGTGATGTAGTTTGCTTCCTCCGCTGCTTTCATTTCTTGTAGTTGGGGGCATTGATCGTAATCATGAGGCCCGCAACATTGCGTACAGGAAATTGTTGGTGACGTTTGAGATTGAGGAGCATAGCCTGGAGGGGTAGTAGGTGGTCGGGAAATCATCGACTTAGCTTGCTGAGGGAAGGAATTCATAGCCATCTGTTCAACCACTTTCTGCAAAGTACTGACTTTTGTTGCCTGCTGAGCATTGCTTTCCATGAGTTGCTCATGGCTTCTCATGAGCTGGTCGAACTTGTTATCACTCTCCCCAACATGATATAATCCTGGAGTACCGCTCCTTGATCCACCGGAGGCCCAGTCTCTGATTTCCTCACAGAGAGATTCCATGCTGTTCAGAAATTGTGCTCCCGGCTTTTTCAGAACGTCAGCCCCTAACGAAGATAACACCATTGTTCTGCATGGACCGATCAAGCCCTTGTAGAACAATTGTGATACTTGTTCCTTCGTCAGACCGTGGTGAGGACAAGTGAGTAATAGACCTTGAAACGGTCCCAAGTTTCACAAATATTCTCCGACCCTGGTTGCTTGAAATTATAAATTTCAGCAATCATCTCCAAAGTTCGGCTCGGGGGTAGGAATTTGTCATAGAACTTGGTGGCCATGTCGTCCCAGGTACCAATGGTACTCGGTGTTAGGCTATGATACCACTTGCTCGCGTTTCCCGTCAGGCTGTGTGGGAATAACGACAATCTTGCATATTGAAGTACTGCGTCGGTTGCAGTAAGACTATTGGCATGTTGCAAGAATTTTGTAACATGTAACAGGGCTTCGTCTGGACTGGTGCCATCAAACATGCCCAACTCCTTCACACATCGAATCTGATGATATGGCTTCAGCTTCTGCCACTCATCGTATTCAGATGGGATGAGGTGAGGAAGGATGATAGCAGGCTGTTGTCCTTGGTTAGACGGCCTGTTGATATTTCGAACCGTTGCTGGTGTAGCTGCCATGTTAGCTTCCGGGTCAGAATCTATCACTGTGGTGGTATTTTGTTGAGTTCGTCTCTGCCTGAGATTGCGCAGAAAGGTTCTCTCGATTTCTGGATTATAACCAACCGTGTGATTATTGATATTTCTGGGTAGCTGTGTGACCTGGTAAAAGGCATTCACTACTCAAAACAGAGAAAGAACTGGTTATACGTTAGAATAATAAAAATGTTAGGAATTAGTAGACAGAAATTTAAAGTTAGTAGTTAGAGACAATGGAAAGAAATGACAATGGAACGAAATGACAATGGAACGAAATGACTGGAAATTTAAAGTTAGTAGTTAGAGACAATGGAACGAAATGACAATGGAACGAAATGACAGAAATAAATAACAATAATATTAACAAGTTAGTAGTCAGATGTCCAAGTCAGATCAGAAGTTAGATGTCCAATGTCCAAATCAGATGTCCGAGGTTATATGTCCAAAATTGGATTAACAGTTTTTTTTTAAATTTTTTACTTTATTAACAGATTATTATAATATAACAGGTGAATTAACCGGGGCTTAGGGACTAGATTAAATCAAGTCCCCGGCAACGGCGCCATTTTGCAGAGTGGATTTATCGTGAGTTATTAGCAAGGTGAAATTGATAAAAGAAAGAAATTAATACTCAAAATATCCGTCGGGCTGCAAATTAAAACCCGGTCGTAGTAGTACAGAAGATAGAAGCGGCCGGGGTCAAACCGTGGGACTTATAGCGAGCTAAAATAGTTCCTAAGCTTGTCACAAAAAGGGGGGAGTTAATTGACTTGTTTTAGAGAAAAATTAAGCAGATTAGAAAACTGAGTGCAGATGAATTAAATGGAACTCCGGGTTCAGGTTTTATATAATCTGATTAATTATGCTATCTCTACCGGTTTAATATATTAGTTTGGCAAAATTCCTGTTATTATCCTAAGGACTAAGTCATAGACCCTTAAGAACTCGTTTACCAGAAAATGCTCGGTCTAATCAAGGTTCGAGCAATACTATGTAAACGGACGTTAAATTGAGGAATTATAATTGCATCTGAAATACTAACTATTAAATCATAATAAGCTTTCTCCAGATTTACGGCTTAAATAACCTGTCTATTTATCACCTGGTCTGATCAAAATAGACTTAGGAAAGCATTTTAATAAATTCATGTAATTTATTAAAATGGTGAGAGAAGTCCTTTAAGCGTAACAAACTGTATTTATTTTAACCGGTAGAAATATTGATTACATAATTAAACAAACCATAATTAAAAACCTTGCCCGGAGCAAATCCTCCTTAGCCAGACATATTAACTGGTAATAAATCTGACAGAGGTTGGACGTAATAACAGCACGGAGACGTGAATAGTGAATGGAGAAATGAAGAGAATGAAGAGTGGAACATGTACGTAGGTTATTGTAAGTGAAGTGGGTGAATTTGAGAATTAGAGAACTGAGGTATGAATAGAGTGTTGAGATGTACGTGAGTGTTTTACTGGAAGAGAATGAGATGAGGTGAGTGTGAGTGATTTTCTGGTTTTCTCCGTGCACTGGTATAAGGTTGCAGTGGATGGTTATTTATAGAAGAAAGGAAGACTACGTAGAAGACTTGCAGTTGATTGCCTCTGTTGATTTCTTCACTGATTGAAGCATTGATTGCTTCATTTATTGCAGGGGACAGGAGCTGGAGACGCGTGAGCGAAATAAGGTAGGCGACGGGGGGTAGATAGATAAGGCGAGTTGCAGAGTCGCGCGAAGAAGAAAACTATGTTCGGGCGCGATTTTACTCTTGTCCGCCTGTGGAACCGCCTCAAAACAAGGCGGTTTGTGTGTTGTCCGCCTCTGGTCCGCCTCTGGTGTCCGCCTCTGTTCCGCCTCTGGTGTCCGCCTCTGTTGGGGGCGGTTGCAATGCTGTTGTAGTGCTGACCGTGACTTATTCCTTCTACGAACTTCGACCGGCTCTAGATTCTTCGTTTGGACTCTGTTTTCTGAGCCGTTTGCGTCTATGCGTTCGTCTCTTCGTCTACTTCACTCCCGGCTTGGTTTTTCTCATGTTCAACCAATAATTTTGTGAGATAAATAATAAAACATAAACTAGAGGAAAATCAACTGAAGTGGAGAAATGAGCAAGAAAAGTGCTAATATTATACATGAAATACACCTATAAAACATGCTCATTTGGACACTCATCAGCAGGGTTACACATGACTACTTTGTCGTATACATGCAATTGTTTATTCATACAAGTAATAATAAGAAGTACGATAACAAACAACACATTTATGTGAAACATTCATAGCTCAAATAAATCGAACATTGTAATGGACGCCCATTAATGAGTAAGTTAGATTCCTAACTCCTGAGGCCTGAGAATTGTTTAGTTCTCGTGTTTGACCATACCATATAAGTGTCAACCGTTCTCTTAATATAACTGGTCGTTCTCTAACTGAATTGTTTATTTTTGTCGGGTCAAAGTAACCCTAGCCAATGAGTTATTAGCTCCATTGGGTTAATAAACACAAATTCTTAAGTTATGAGGGGTGTAGGCTTGACCCTCCCGCGCCTCCTGAATTTGCCTCCCACCTTGAACTGTTCACTCGAGATGGTCGGGACTGTTTGTCGACCCTAGGCGACAAGTCGTAGACGAGCCATATGCGAAAGACAGATCTGATACAGATGCCGACCTCCTAACCGAAACATGCATGACCGGAGTCAGTCCCGGATTCCTCTCCTCCCAAGTTCCAGTTAGTTGAAGTCTCATTGACAATTTGTTAGTTAAACCTCTCTCGGTATTAACCAACTAACAACAAGGAGTATTTATAACCTTATACAATTGTTTACTAAACATAGTTAATGAACAAGCTCTGAATCAAGTCGTGTTAGTGTGCAACGGACACACAATAACAATACAGTAGATCGGTTTCATGCTTAATCTCGTTTGGTCGTATCACAATAACACATAGCACACAAACCGAGATAGACCTCGTTAGCAAGCAAGCTATAAGAATCCCATACCGTACACCGGAGATTGGCTAGCTCATAATACCACGTTCGCCTAATCCGCCGAACGCCTCCGACTATCTAGATCTGTAACCAGAACTAGTATTAGTATCCTGTGTCTTAGAACTAATTTGGTTCTCTTTTCAACTTAAATCTCTTCCTAGGTTAACCCAAGTATAATAGTATACCGTTAAACGGGTTCGTTCATTTAGGAGTGTTTTCGAGCTCAATTCTAATTCATTAACACACTAACGTCGTTAGTAGTTATTTAGTTGCACAGTTAGCAACTTTAGACTCATACGGACCTTGTATTAGGTTTTCGTATTTTTCACTATTCATCCGTATTTCACTATTCATTTATACGGTCTTGTATTCTACTATTCATTTATATGGCCTCGTATTTTACTGTTCACGTATACGTCTCGTATTTTACTGTTCACGTATACGGATACTATTCACGTATACGAGTACTATTCATGTATACAGGTACTATTCACGTATACGAGTACTATTCATATATACCAATATTTTCGTATACGTCCGTATAATACTCCGTATCATACGTATTTATTTCTATTTCCCAATATTACTTGTATTTTCTTTAAAATACTTTAAATATTGATTTCTCCTTTACTTATTAAATTACGGGTATACCCCTCGTATACCTTAAGTTATATACGGGTCTCGTTTAACCCCGTCTTAACTTTGTTTCTTTTACAACTTGTTTCTAAATTCTTTATTTAATTCACTTAACCTTCTAAACACATAAAAATGTGTCATTTACATTCCTTACCCTTAGTTTTCTTTCAATTTCTATTTTACCCATAATAGGTTCTAAACTTGTTATTTTTATTTCTAATTTCTTCTAAAGTCTTTCCTAATTAATTTCTTCTATACTTTTGGTCAATTACCAAAATATACCCAGGGTTGACCATTCTTTTACGGTCAAACCCCTAACTTTCCAAAATTTACAGTTTTACCCCTAAAGTTAATTTATCTTAACTTTTTATTCCTTAAACAATTTATTACCTAATCTTTTGCTATAATTTTTATTCTAACTCATCTAAATATTTTATAAACTGTCATTGACCATGTTAGACCATGTTTGACCACGTTTGACCAGTAAAATTACCATTTTACCCTTGTGGTTTATTCTTTAATTTAGTAACCAATTTAACTCCAATTAATTTCTAATTTTCGTAATTAATTTACCTACAGATTTTTGAACATCAAAAATCATTTTAAACACCTCTAAATCACCAGATTTATATATCTAATGTTATAGTATATAAATACCATCTTTTATTAACCTTAAATATACCAAAAACCTTATAAATTCCTTATAACACTTATAAACTCTTTATAAATTGTAAACTTAATTCTACAATTATTTTCTCATCATCTAAACTCTCAAAAATTCCATATTGACCCCATTAATTTTTGGTATTCACCTTTAGGTACCAAAACTTCCTAAATTTTACATATTACTCTTAATTACTCTAATTCCTTTAATTTAACAAAGTTAGATAATTTTTCTAATTCATTAATAAGCCCTTAATTTTCGGCCATATTGAAATTCATAGTATATGAATTTTTCGTGTATATTATGATAGTTTATATTGAAGCTTATATCATAAGGAGTATAAATCTATTCTTAGATTTAATAAACATTAACTTTTAATAAGCTAAAAATTGAATATTAATCACCAAAATTTCGGCAATAAATAATAAGATGAAGAACATGTTAGATCTTATATATATCAACAATTAGAACCTTGAAATAGGTAGTTGTAGGATTTACCTTGTATATTAACCATTAGCTTAATATTTAAGCTTGATTTCCTTAGAAATTTTGACAGCAATTTGCTAGAGAAATTGGCTACAAAATCATAGAATAAGATTAAGAATAAGGAGGGTTAGTAACCCTAGGCACTCGGCCTTGATGAAAATCAAAGAAGGAAGAGTTTCCAAGAAGGCAATGTTTTACCTCGAGAATCAAAGGCACTTCATCATGGTTTTTCCTGAGAATCTGGGGGCTCATGAGCTATGGTTGTAAAGCTCTTCGAAAGAGGATTCCCACGAGCTATCAAACTTGTTATTTGGAGTTAGGACGAGAAAGTTATGATTTCTACAAGGCAAGGTGTTCTTTAAGGCACTAATCTAAGAACATTGGAGTTTTTTGTGTTGTTTCTTCAAAGAGAGGAGGAGCTACGAATTTGGGAGCTCTCATATGATAGGTAAGTGTCTGATTAATGATTTACTCAGGGGACAAGGATGATAAGGCAATCAAGGAAGTCTTAAAAGGTAATGTTATTATAATATAAAGTAATTATGTAAATAGTAATGTCATGACTCATTAGTTGCTTTATGTAATTGATTGAGCAAGCTGGCCTCTTATCCCCTTGTAGCTGCCAACTTCACTCAACAAAGGATGGTCAATTTTGACCATTGACCATTCTTGGTCAATATTTGACTAAATGGGTACTATTTGAGGTTACTATTCACATTAAATATTATATTTGTAAATTTTTGGTAAATCTTCAGATTAATTTCCAAATATGATATTAGGTAATATACATGTATTTTAGTATGTATACAAGGCCAACTAGCTGTAACACCCCCGAATAAACATCCAGCAATACAAACGTCGCGCCTAAAACAACATCACGGTTAAACTACGCAGCAGTATAAACTCCATCCGGTGTCACAGACGCCAACCACCCACGTGGTTGACACAACCGTACTACCAACATCAAGTTACGGTCTGAATGACTGGAAACAACCCTCAAACAAAACTCATATACAACTTAAATACAATTCCCAAATACCGAGTGTCTACAACAAAACTACCAAATCATAAACTGAGAATTACATCTCGGGTTTAGTACAACCCATACACTAAACATACTACCACAATTAAAAAGCTATGCCCTGATGGACTACCTTCATGGTAGCCATCCCGCCTACGCTCCGTTATCGTCCGACACACTACCTGAAAAAAAATTGGGTGTAAAGGACTCAACAAACTACGCTGAGTATGAACGCGTGAGCCCGTATGTTGCCGGGCCACACGACTACTTGGTCGAACATATTAAGTCAATTTACATGCTATAATAAGCAGTAAAGCACACCACAACACATCATGATATCATACACACTTGACGGTAGCATATCAATATTAACAAGCAACCAAGCACAACTTGCAAGTAGCAGAGCAAGATCAAACACGCCACCCAGCACAATAAGCTGTTAATGTAGCAACAACAATCAAGTAATTAATAAGACGTGTGTGTAGGTATATTATACCGGCGATCCTCACTATGGGATCATTCAAGAGATTACATATTGTTTTCTTGTTCTCATTACACAAATTTATCTTCATTCTCTTGCACCGAGTCAGGGGATATAGGTTAGATCCCGAGACTTTATTCTGTAGGTGCTGTTCGGCTCTTGTTTCTTAAAGGATCACATTTGTGAATTGTTTCCTTATTGCTTGGTCTCGTTACACATTTTCCTTTATTCTCTGGCACCGAGTCAGGGGATATAGATTAGATCCCGAGTCTTTATTTTGTAGGTGCTAATCATTCCTTGTTTCTCTAAGGATTATTTATGAATTCTCTTATCACCACAATTTGGAGAACGTCTTCTCCATAGCCACTCCTCCATTCCCGGCGTCATTTGTCGAGAAAGAGGGGTCATCTCTAGACCCCAGGGTGTGCTCGCTAATCCTCCAGTCCCGTCATACGTCGAGGCAGAGGGGTCATCTCTAGACCCCAGGATGCGCTCCACAATAGTCGTCGAAGGATCTGATGCAGATACCAACTCCCGAGTGTCCAAACACGCGGCCCGAGAATCCTTCTTCCCGGATTATCCATATGATCCATCAATTGGTACTTACTTATTATATATCTTTTTCTTGTCAGCTCGACACCATTGTGGGTGACAATAATAGTCCTCAATAGGGTATTCACTTATCATAAATATCTTGACACCATAGTGGGTGTCCTTAGGAGTCCTCTATAGTTAGAGAGTTTTCTCATTGTAGTTATTTTTGTTTTGTTTGCGTAGTTCGTCGTTTTCATCTCATGTTCCATAAACGAGAAGGGACTAAACTACTGTGTGCGCACAAATAATAAGCAATAAATGATAATCATCATAAACAAGATAAGTAAGCACCAATTTTCATGCTTTAGTCTTATGGTCATTGTCAAACAAAGCACACAGCCACAAGCCGTGTAACACGGCAACATACGAACCACACATGCCCATACCTTATTCAGAAGCAAGTGTCGTCTCACACACGGGGTCCCGGTTGACGTTCGTTACGACCCTAACGTTAATTAAAAATAACGTGTCAGTTCGTGATTTCATGTGACGACATTTTTTTCTAGTTTATCTCATTTACGTCGGGTGTTATTCCCTAGGTGAGTTATTGAATGTACAATTTATTCTATCCCTCAGAACTTCCCCAGTACTCACCTTAGACTTTTATTTGCCCCGTAGGACGTTTACATCGTCGTTGTACAAGTTAACTAAGTACTCCCTCTAGTTATTGTTCTAGAGTATTTTTAAGCATCAATCATATGACAAGTTTAACCTACGATTAATTTTAATTCACCCAAGGTGGATTTTAATCTGTCTAGGATGTGTCCCCTCTTAGCTAGGCCTTAGCCTTGTCTTATATTTATAAACAATCCAGTTAACAACCCTGGAACTTCATTTTACATGAGCCATGGTTTCAGTAAACCGAAACAGCAGTCTGTACTTACTTCCTTTCCATCGTCTCTTTTAAGGTATTAAATTGATTTCCTATCCTTCCCAAGTATTGTCAAACCTAATTAGGTGCTTTAGCTTGATTTAAGTTCATTAACATGCCAGCACAACACTCATAACATTTCTTAAATTCAGTTACACAGAAGCACTAACCACCGAAAATCTGAAAACAGCCTCTGTTGTTTCGTCTTTTTTTTTGTTAAACTGTCTTCTAATCTGCCAACTTAGATAGATGTGTTTGCACTTTTTGGGTTCATCATTAAAACCAACATCACTCACTCACTACCCCTGAACTAGCCTTACTGAAACGCAAGTTTCAGAAACTGAAACAAAAACAGGTATACCCTCTTTGACTTCTCATATCAGTTTACCAATCTGTTCCCTAATCCTCCTTATAGTGTTCATCGACTTAGCTAAATGAATTACAAGGTTTCGAGTTTATTTTCACCCTAGTGACACACCCGTATGACCCCTGTACTTGCTTACATAGGAGCAGCATACCAACGGAAACCTGAGAACCACAGAACTAAGAACTGAAACTGGTGCACCAGAATTCTTATTCCTTTTCTGATTTGCTTTTCATTCCCAGATCTAGTTGCTTCCTCGCTCCATAAGTTATTTACCTTCTTAATATGATTTTAAACTTCAATCTAGCTCAGCACTACCAAGACATCATTTCCCAAACAGAACATCAATCATCATTGAAACTGAAACACAAATCTGATCTCCTCACTTCTATTCCTTGTCTTTACTCTCAAATTTAGACCTTCTATTTCCCCCAAAATATTATCACATTTAATCAGATGAATTAGCAAAGTTTTAAGCTCACAAATCTCTCAGTATAATCCCTTACACCCTTCTGCCACTTGGTTACACAGAAACCAGTGTTTCAGGAACTGCAAGACTGGACAAAAATCCTGATATGACTTTACTTCTACCTTTCTTTTCAATTGCTTATCCTGACTTCCCGATTTATCCCAAGATACTCACTTACTTATAACATGTTCTTGCTATGTTTTAAACCCAAAACTACCTAATAAATTCTGTCAAGAAGCCCTCTGATGTATCTCAGATACTGAAACAGGAAGGAGACTGCAAGACTGAGGGTATGAACTCGTGCATTCTTTTCATCCTATATTTTTTGTTGACCTGACTTCCCACCGATTTCCTAACACTGCAAGGTTGCTTACTACTTAGATATGTGTTTTGGCAATGTTTTAAGTTCACCATTTCCCATTATAACCCTTATACCCCTTATAACCTTCTGTAGTATAGTCATACAATAATTTAAGTTTTTCAGAAACTGAAACCATAAAACTGCTATCTTCTCTTCTGTTTCTCTCTTGTTCTATCATCGAACTTCTAACTCTTTTCCCGAATTTCTCATCCAATAGTTAAGTTTTTACTCAGGGTTCAATCTCCAGTACAGACCTAAACCACATTGTTAAAGTTATAAAATCTAAATAAAACTGGAAAGAATCTGAAAATTGAAACACCAAGATCCGTCACCTTCTCTTCTGTTTGGTTCACGAACTGATTCCCAATTCTTCCTAAATTGCTGACTTAGTTATTTAAGTCTTTTAGCAAGATTTAAATCCCAAACAAAACCCAAAACAACATTGTTAAAGCCACAAAAAACAAGTCTAAATGCTAACTGGAAGGAAAACAGAAACAAAACTGAAAACATAAATCTGTGTGTCTCCTCTTCAGTCCTTCTTTTAGGTTATAAATATTTCTTGTAATCTCTCCCAAAGAGTTTACAGTTTAAGTTATGTGGTTTAGTTAGGTTTCAAGTTCTTTATTAAGCCACCCCAACACTCTTGACCTATCTGCAATTTCAGTTATGCTGGAACTGATAACACCGAAATAAAACAACAACATAACATTAGTATCTTCACTTCTATGTTTCTTTTCTGTTTCTTACTCTAATTTCCAGTTCCCCCAAGTTGTTTACTTCTTTAGTTATGGGGTTTACCACAATTTTGAATTTGAGATCAGACCTAAAATAATATAGGTTTAGCTACCGTAGCTGAAATGGACAGAAGGTATAACCGATGCATCTGTTTTCTATTCTTTGAGGTTGTTTTCTGGTTTTGTTTCTCATTCATTGATCTGGAGTCTTCTTCACTCTCCCCCACATCGTCTACTACTGGGTTATGTGTTTTATTCAGTCTACAAGGTAAACCCCAAGAAGCACTAGTAATTATTCTGGAACTCACCTATACAGGATTAGAAAACTGGAAAAAATACTGAAAAGCTGACACACCACTTGTTGGATGATCTCCTGTATTATCTCACGGTTGATGCATCAGGTTGGGCTTGTAATTCTCCCAAGGTGTTTACAACTGACTTAGAGGAATTAGCAAGATTTTAAACTCTCAAACCACTCATAAACAGGTTTTCACTAGTCATTCCTAGTTCATTTCTCCTGGATTAAGCCTAAATACTTACGGCATCAGTTTGGCCAAGTTTTCAGGACTATTCTACCCAAGTTTTCCCAGCACCCTGTTTTCAGGTTAGCCAAGCAATTCAAACACAAATTTAACCTTAGTTCAGGCATAGTTTAATAAGTCACTTGGCATTATTTGCTTAAAACTAGGTAGTTCCTTCTAGTTTCTAGCGCCCCTTTTTCCTAAACTTTCCTCATCATTAGTCTCATAACAATAACACTCAAACCTTCAGAACCAAACATATAATCAGGTTTAACTTAGCAATTACTAACTTAATACCTATGGATCACTCCCACTGTTTTCGTAAATCTTAAGCACGTTTTTAGCTTTATAAAGCTTGGTGTTTAGACCACCGTTTTTGCTAGGATAATGACCTCACAGCAGCTAATTTCAGACCAAGTTTTAATCATAGTATATGTAAGAATTTTTGGGTTACAACCTTGCGCTTCCAGCTAGGTCTCTTGGCTGGTTCCTGGGTTTTCCTTGAGCACTTTCGGTCCTAAGTATGAAGGGACCAAGGGTTAGTTTTTTTTGTACAGGTATATGTGTATGTATACATATATGTATATTTTTTTTAAACTACCTCAATGGGTAAAACTTAAGAACTCTCGGTTTGATTTTACCTTGGGAAGGAGGTGATTTCTTTTGGGTAGTATTTTTTTCAGTCTGGTTGGGGTTTTGATCCAGAGCTTTGGCTTGCAACTGGTCACGCACAAGCAAAATTTCCAGATTAGTTGATGGTTTTAGTGGAGCTTTAACCGAAACAGAAGACAAGGGAAAACATGGTAGTATATGCCTTACCTTGGAGTTGTTTTCAGGACAGTTTGGAATGTGTCTACTGAGGATTTCAGTGTAACCTTGAGGCGGCTTCCAAGAGGGATTCATGCATGCAGAAGGTTAAACAGAAAGGAAAGTCAAAACTCAACTGTTTGGACATTCAAAACAGAGAATGGAAGGCATTCTAACAGAAGTTTTCGGTTACTTACTCTTACCTTTGAGAGATCTTGGAGGAGGTTCTCGTTCGACGGTTTTCTAGAGATTATACCAGTAGACTTGCATGCATGAAGGATGGGAGGGAAAGAGAGTCAGAAACCGGAGATTTTCAGACATAAACACAAGAAGGACAAGGAGGAAAGGAGTGAAAAATATAAATCGTATCACTTACCCTGCAGCTGGATTGTGCTATTCCAAATTCTCAAAACAGGCGACACTCCAAGATTTGGACATGCACGAGAGGGAAATGAAAGGCTTCAGTTTCAGATAACTAAGTGAGGGATTGACGAACATCAAGGGTGCATCCGTTACCGAGATTGCAAGGAGAAAATCAAGAGCAACATTGGAACATCAGGGGATTACCTTGCACCACTGGCCAGAGGAAATTTAAGAGTCTCTGGGCCTACAAGAATCGTGTTGCATGTGGGGGAGGTTGAAGAGGCTTGCGAATTGGTCTTGGGTTATTTTTCTCAACCGATAATGACCGCAGTTTCCGACATGCAAAGGAAGCATTGAAGTTGGAGTTATAATGGGGGGTGAGAAGACAATAAGCCGCCAAAGGGAGAAGCTGGGGAAATAGCATACGATTCGGAAGGAACAAGGACAGGAGAAAGGTTAGCCGACGATTTTACCTTGCTGTTGGGCAGCTGTTCCCGATTCTCAGGCCGATTAGAACTCCAAGGCTCGGACCATGCTCCGACAATCTTAGGATGTTAGGAGTTCCTTCATGCATAGAATGAAGGGAAATTAAGAGATCTCTCACTTGCGCAAGGCGTCGGATAATGGAAGAGCGTGCAGAGTTGAGCGGTTTGTTAATGCGAAGACATCGCTAGTGGGAAAGACAGAAGAATGCCGGTTGGGAAAATAAGAAAGTACTAGCATGTGGGAAGAATCGGTATGGTGCATGGGTAAATATTCATCTAAGTAATACATGTGCTGCGTGATTAACTAAATGTGGGTTAGTGGGATTGCAACACTTACAGATGTCACCAGAGTGGGGCTACTGTTATTGTAAGTTTATAAAGAAGTTTGGTAGTACATAGGTAATTAATTTATTACCTATGCCATGGAATATAAATCGGTGAGTACATGTGCTAATAATTACAATGTGACCCGCTATTACGTTCACGAACCTATGTATGTCACTTAGTATCATAGGTTATAAATTATAACATGATTATATTAATGCGCCCAATTTACTTAGATACTCCTCGTATATTCGTGATTTTATGTGTTTCATTATTAGGGGTGTTTCAGCCTACCCCCCTTAAAGAGACTTCGACCCGAAGTCTTGTCTTGTTAATCAATGTTCGTAATGTTGTCACTCCCAGGGACAAGTCTCGAATTCGTTCTCACTAACTAGGGGATCATGTCCCGCAAATTCTACAGTTCTATTTCACTATTTGTGCTTATAAGCACCACGCCACATCTGTGGCTTGACCAAGTTCTCAATAATATCTCAACGTACCAGTAATATTCATTTACTGCACTCATAAGCAATCAGATTAACTAATCATTCATTCATAACCACAATGCATCCAACCAATTCGTACACAGTTCACAGACATAACAACCAAAACCACACATCAAACGTGCAACAACACAGCAAAATGCAACGCGCCTACCCCCCTTAAAAATGGATTACGCCCACGTAATCCCCACTATATCATCCTTGAACCTTGGTTCAAGATGTTTAAGTCTTAAGGAGCATTCTAGTTTCCATGTCATGTAGCTCTCATGGTAATCCCATCGAAGGTCTTAACCATGTTAATGGCTTAGTTATGTCTATCAAAAGACTTTTATCGGTATACATACTGATATACTAACGGATTCAGGTTTAGCCTCTCTAGTTCTAAGGTATTGACAGCTAAGTCACTTGTTAATTAACCGGAAGATGTGAGAAACAGTCCACCAGCTTCTGTTGTGCGACTCTGATTACCTTAGGGTTTAGTTTTCCCTTTCTATTATTTACAGTGTATTATCTAGCCCCTTTGAACCTCTATAATTTAGGCGTAAAGGTCTCTTGATTGACACTTGGTATTTTAATCTGTTTATGGTCTCGGTGGTTGGAACATGTCTATCGTTTTTACCTCGAGGTCGGAATTCCATGCTTTATTCATATATTCTCGGTAGTAACGATTTGGTTCCTAGTATTTTTCAATGTTACAAATGTGTCGTGGTTACAACATCCTGTTTAGGTTATGTTCCCGATCATTATTATATGTAGTTAGTTAGTTTACTCTCCTAGCATTATGACTTGTTTTGTACTTTACTGTGCACAGTGTGATTAGGCCTTTCTTTATCTTTAAGTAACCCTTGTTCTTCAGTCAACCTATGACCCTGACATCACCGGTTGACCTCAATTAGTTTCAGTCCCGAGGTTACCGAGTCATACATGTTTCATGCTTTTGTGCTTGTAAAACCATTTAACATAGAGTGTTTAGTTTCCTTACCGTCACCATTTGTCGATTAGCTCTGCTTAGTCGCAAGGTCTAGTGTCTTGCATTTGGTTTCTGTAGTACATGTTTTCATGTGTTATCTATTTGGTTACTAGTAACATCACACCATTCTTCCTATAATTTCAAGTTCTTACATCTTTGTACGTGTTTACTTTCTAGGGTTCGAACCATGTATCCATGTATTTTACACGCTCGTATCATCTAACATCAACCTCGCTTCCTTGGCAATTTCTAATTCAATCCTCGTACCATATGTATATATATGTTCCTGTTCATTTTCTTTATACATGTGGTCTCATAAATTCTAGTGTTTGTCAATTGGGTATACCATGGTATACTTCCAAATTCTCATATTATTACTATTATCCTCAACACTTACGAATTGATATTGAATTTACAACATGATTCTTCACTTATTTTAACCCATCGATTAATCCCTCTATTAGTTCATTAATCTCTTTTATTCTTTTTTTTTTCTTTTTTTCTTTTTTTTTTAAATTTCAATACCCAATTACATATAAGTATTTGATTTCCTATGCACGCCTAATCTGGACCTTAACCTACTACCAGAATTCGGCCAAGGTTGAATTATTTTGAGTCTGAATTCCTAACTGAATTTTCCAGATTTTTCTTTGTTAGACCGATTAGGCCCACTTCGAGCCAACTTTATGTTACGAATTTTAATTCGTTTAATGGACCATCTTTAAAGTCCAATTTTATTTTCTTTGCTAATATGATTTTGTTACATCTAATTTATTTAGTCCGGTTTCCATCGTAACCCTGTTGGGTCTTGTAACCCTTCGGTTACTTCCTCATTATTATTCCTTGTGTGTTCCTCCTACTTGAAGTATTCTAGCCTTTTTACCTTCTTGATCCATCAATCTAGCGGTAGGTATTCAGTAATTACCACCACTGAGGTTCCAATATTTATTTTTTTTGTTGAGTTGTATTGTTAACTTAAGTTAGGTATGGTTGACTTATTAATCATGACCTACTTTAATTGGACCCCATTTACTCCTTGGGTTTTATTGCTATCTTGTCTATTCTGGTATGTATGTATGTACATTGGTTTATATGATTTGGTAAATCTTGTTTAGAGTTCCTTAATATGTAGTGTGTTTGGAAGGATTATTCGCAATAGTGGCATTATACTTTGCCCTTTAGGTATTTACATGTGAGGTCAAATTTAGGGGATGATGTCGGAGAGTACTATAGTACAAAGTACAGCTCACTGGAGCAGTTGGTACCTTATGCGGGGAGTAATATCTTATATTTGGAGAACTCTACTAAACTTTGGTGTGGATTTTTGAAATTTAGGCCTTTGGTAATGGTTATATAAGCATGACGTTTCCAGATTTGACTTCCTTTTTTCAGGGTTGTTGCTTATTGGTTGCTGTTGAGAGGGGTTATGTTTATAGCAACATTGAGATAATCTTACGGAGGTTATGGTAATTGCTAATCTATTATAACCCGGTCTTATGGCACGACCCTTATGCGTGGCCTGAACGCTCAGTTTTTCTTTGTATTATCTTGCAAGTTGTTGTATTTCATATTAATTATTGGAGCTAGATTTTTAATTTCATGTTCTCACTGTATTCGTTAGTGAGGCTCCATATCATTTCCTTCACATGATCCAAGGGGTTTATCTTTTTATAAAGTTGAGTTCTGCAGTTATCCGTGGCATTGCTTGCGGGTGTTTTAACAGTTCCTCTTTCAGAATTTGTTCATTTATGATTGAAACTTAATTCTCTATTGTACCCAACTCCTCATTATTTGGTCTCCTTGATCAAGATACTCGATAGATGTTTGAACACAGTGGCGAATTCACTGCCATTTTCTTATCTGTTTGATTTGTGTTTTGGTGGGTAACCATATATCAACTGGTGATATGCGTCATGTGTGGTGATGGTGGTTAAATGAGGATATGCGTTGCATGCTAACGTAGCGGCTAGATATTGTACATACTTCCAGCCTTTGATTCATAAACTCATATCGTAAGGCTTGTTGCCCATTTTATTGGTGTTATATTATGTTGTTGTAGGGTAGAGGTATGGTAAGCAGCATTTGTCCTTTATGGGACGATTGTGGGGTCCCAAGGGAATAAAACATCTCGAACGAGAAGAGAATGAAGGAGACATTAGTATGTATGTTCCTCGGTCGCCGGTGGTAGAAGCAGAGAGAATGACCAGTTGTGGTCACCAGTTTCAGCTATTTGAGATAGAGAGACTTGGAAGAATAATTGAATAAAAGAAGAGAGGAGGTGGTATTGTGTCTCTCAGGTAATGCAGAGAATGAAGAGAAACGTGAGAAGGAGCGGGGAATTTATTGAATTCCGTAATATTACACTTTCGTGTGTAAAATTGTGTCATGCTTCGTTAAGCATTATAGGTTGTACCAATTTTATGGTGTAATTTCGTCTCGATCTATATTCTCTTATTTCATTGTTTTACGAGAGGTTTTCTTAAATTACCCTCTCAAGTGTTCGGATTGCAGAGTTTATCTCAATCACATCCTTGGTTTAATTAATTGCTTATTTGAGCTTTGATTATTTCATAAATTTTAGAGTACTTTGATCCTCTTTGCTTGGGAGGTAGGGTCCTATCGACTGCTAAGCATGTTGACCCAAGTTGTCGCTAAAATTGGTCCCTCTACGGGTATTATCCTATTGGCAACGTCTATTGTATAGTATAGTCTTTTCTTCTCGGGTTGATTGTATAACATTAAGTAGATGCCAGATCGGGTTTCCCCGAGTAAGAGGAGGCTTTCTACCTCTCTAGCGTTCTTTCTCTGAATTTAAGAGACAATTAAGGATGTGAAGGTTGGGTGTAGGTGTTTGTTAGGCATCCAGTATTACTGGGGAAGAACCCTAACTAACGCGCCTCACGTACTACCCCAACCCTTAACTCCCCGTCATAATTCCTAATTCCAGGTTTTCCTATATTCAGTACTTCTCTGTTCCAGTCATCAGAGCGTAACTACGCTCTGATACCACTTTCTGTATGTAACACCCCAACCGTTAATCCTATGCTTACCGTCTAATCGACCTACTAATCCTACGAGTTCGCAGCGGAAATATTTACATACTTACTACGGCGGGTGAAACAATGCCGCTAACCGCCCATACGGCTAGCTAGGCTACTAATACTTACAGTCACGGTCTGATGAACATAACGTACCGAGCTACTAAATTACTTACCAAATGCCATTTACCGAATACTTACATCAATGGATCACCGAGTATTAAAGTGCATTCGATTACATCATTTCTAAGTTCCAAAAGAATGAGTTCCTAAGGCTACTCATCTATACCAATGCTCCTTTTCCAATATCCAAAAAGGTGTACCCCATGGTACACCGGCTACTCAAAAACTACAGCCATGTACTACTCAGTACACCCATCATAATTCATTGTTTACAATCAAAAAGGAAGATAAAGAAATAGAGCTATGTCCTCAGCATCTTCATCAATCTCGAGTACCTGTGTGTAGTAAAATGGTGCCCCAAGGGGCTCAGCAAACGCTGCATATGGACTCCGCATATACCGCGTGCTAGCTAGGGCACGCCGACTATTTGACGTCCACTAACATGCAGTTCATTATTTCATACATACATGCTTTTCACACAAATTACATGCTCATACAATTCATTACATAATTCAAGGCAACAATGTAGTAGCATACAACTTACTTACCTTCACAAGGTTAGCCAAATTATGCATCCGGGTTAATCGGAATGCTTTACTCTTTTACTCATTACTTACTTCTTCTTGCTTACAATTACTTATTTTCAAATTACCTTACTTACTCATTCTTACTTACTTACTTATACTCAAGTCGTCGTCGGGACCTCCGGCCTTGGGGACTACACCGTCCCACATCCGGGATTTACTTGACTCACCAATCCGGGATGCTACCCACTTAAGGGATTTGGGCCGCGGACCAGTTTAAGAGTCAGGAATTGGAGCCAACCTCTCGTGACTCCGCATCCTCACGCGTGGCCGAAACTATATCGGACTTCTACTCATTCCAATTTAATTACCATTTTAAGTTAGGATGGTTAGCTTGTTAGGAACAAGTTAGAAGTCCAAACACAATAAATAACGGTCACGGAACAATACAACATACACACACACATTAATTATCATCCATACATTTCATGAATTATACAAACTAAGATTTAAGAAAAATATTCACAACATACAGCACTACATATTCACAAGTATGCATATTAACTCCGATTCGTGTATTTATCTTATTTGGTGGTCAATTAGAACACAACACACAAATCAGAGTAACCAAGATAGCATACGGGGCATGAGGAATCCATACCGTTCACCGTTGTACGTACTTCCAAACGTCCTTCCGGTGTCACAAATCAAGTCCTATTGTAGACATACAATTAAATGGTTAATCTAACTATCATTGCTTAACTCATACTTACTATGTCCTTATACTTCTTATACTTACACATTACTTATTTACTTTTCTTTGCCTTAAGTTTTACTTTCTTACTTAACTTAGATTTACTTCCTTACATGTATATTTACATGTGGGTATACATACATATATATATATATTATCATATATATATATATATATCATTATTATTTAAAATAATTTTTTTTTTTGTCAGGACCGGACTTGCGACCGACCTTGCAAGTCCGGTCCATTCCAGTAGCTCAGGTTACGGAAATTCTTCTGGCCGACCTGACTTGCATGTCCGGTCGCAAGTCCGGTCCATTCCAGTAGGTTTCATCGGGGAATTTTTCTGGTCCGACCGGACTTGCAAGTCCGGTCGCAAGTCCGGTCGATTCCAGTAGCATTCTGACGGGAAAATTTTCTGCTCGACCGGACTTGCAAGTCCGGTCGCAAGTCCAGTCGATTCCAGTAACTTTCCCGTCTTGTAAATCTGGGCTCGACCGAACTTGCAAGTCCGGCCGCAAGTCCGGTCCGGCCCAGTATTTGCATTTTAATTTTTGTTTTCAGTCCTCTCTTTTACCCAATACTTCCCCATTGTTCCTACACTTAATCCTACATGTTTTAACACCATTTAAACCTTCTAATACACCCTAGTTCATTTCCTAACTCCTTACACAATTTTATACTCATTCACTCATCTAATTTTCTAAGTTTCAACTCACACTTACACTAGTTGTTTCCCTAGTTGTGTTTGCTACAGATTTTAGGACTAACACTCTCCATCTACAACTCCCTCTTCTAATGTCATTCCTAACACTCCTAATACATCTCGAATACATCATCTATCTCCCTCAACTTATCCTCTATCTTCCTTAATCAAAATCTGTTCACACTCACATTATTCACCTAGTTTTAATTCTCTAAGTGTTCTAATCCCAGGCAAATTTTGCCATAACCTCCCCTATATTTTTACACTCTCACCACTCAATCTAGTTCACAATTCAACACTTATTTCACCTGTTTCAACAACCAAAACTACACAAGCTCTCATATACAAATACTAATGCTAAAACAACATTAAGACCACTAAAATTTCCTGCACTCAACAACTAAATCCCAATCTGTTTTCAATAAGTTTTACACATCTTTTAAAGCTTCAAAATACTTATATTCTCTTACACATTATACTACTAATGCATTATCATTTTACAATACCAATTTTCATTACTAAAAATCTGTTACATATACAAATATATACCAAGCTACACAATGAGTATTCTTACCTTGTTTTCCTTCTAGATTTTCTTTCTCTTCTTGTTTCTTCCTTCTTCCTTCTCTCTACCGGTTTTAGTAACCCAATTCCTTTAACACTACAACCATTCACATACACCATTCAATACTAAGAACTAACCCTAACCATTAATCAAGTTTTAATCTAGGTTTTAGGGTTTAGAGAATTTATTACCTTCCAAGAGCACAAGAGCTGTTTGGGATAGCTCAAGAACAAGATTTCTCACACCACCACAATGCCAAAATCGGCTGAACATACAAGAGGCCAAACAAGGTTTAGTCTTAATTTTCGTTTTGCCATTTAGGCTAGAAAGAGATGGAGTTTTCAAAATATTTTTACCTTAGAAGAACAAGGAGAAGGAGGGCCTTCTAATGGTGGTGTTGAGACTCCAAATGGGGTATACCCTCAAAATCGAAAATGCTTGCTTTTGGATTTTGGGAAGATGAAAATGTAGCTCTTGAGGAGAGGATTACAATGGTGGTATTTTTATAATTTTTGGAAGAGTGTGGAGGGAGTTACAAAGGAGAGGAGATAGAGTTTGTGGGTGTTTCTTTATTTATCCATGGATGTCGATTTGGAGAAGGAAGGAAATAGAGAGGAAATGGGGGCCTGTACGTGGAGAAGGAAATGAGTGGGGGAGAGAGGAGTGTGAGAGAGTGGGGTAAAGTAATAAAGTAGAGTAGTTTTATTATTTTTGTTTGTTTGGATAAGGAGAGTAAGAGAGTGTGAGCCAATCGCAGCCCACACACACACTACCTCTTACTTTTTATTTTCAAAGTGGACACATAGGTTTGTGTTATTTATATTTCTACCCTACAACTTCCCGTTTTTGACAGTTTTTACTAATCTCTCGTTTTATTGATTTTATTGGTCCTAAAGCTTCACTAATATTTATTGGTGGTTTTTAGTTGACCAAAACTGTTACGAGTCTATTTGACCCGCTTAAAGACACGTTTTCCCGGTTACCTCGGAAAACGTGCTTTAAGGTTCGGTAATGTTTTTAAACCGTTTTAAAGGTCCGTTTTCTTCGGGATTTGTTCCCTCATAATTATTTACACTTAATTAAGCTTCTAAATTATTTATTAGCCTAATTAATCACTATTTTTAATTACGGGGTATTTCAATCTACCCCCCTTAAGAAACTTTGCCCTCAAAGTTGCTCAAGGTTAATAGTTTTATAATTCTACTCATTATGCAAACCAATTGCCATAATGTATCTTCCTACACCTATGAGGTGTTTACTTCTTTCACACTGCAAGCATACACATTTCAACATCATACGCAATTCACATACACAATGCATCATTTCCATTCATACCATACCACAGTACACAATACATCATTACCCTCCACAATACACATTACACCAATACACCATACATTGCACATACACATCATTCATTACACATTACACATACATACACATCCATACTAAATTCACTCGCACTACATGTGCCATACAAAATGCAATGCTTGCCCCGAAGCAATGCTAAAGCAAAGGGTTCTACCCCCCTTAAAAGGGGTACGACCCGTACCCGTATACTAAATACTAGACTCTCTAGTCTATGAATAACTGCGGGTATTTAGCCTTCATGGCATCTTCCAACTCCCATGTCGCTTCTTCGACGTCGTGGTTAGACCATAGGACCTTCACCATTCGTATAGACTTATGGCGAGTGTCTCTGGTCTTCCTATCAAGGATTCTCACTGGGGTTTCGACATATCTCATGTTTGGCTCAATGGATAGTCTCTCGGGCTCCAACACATGAGAAGGATCAGCCATATACTTCTTGAGTTGTGACACATGAAATACATCATGGACACGTCCCAAGTCCTCAGGTAGTGCTAACCTGTAGGCTACTGAACCAACTCTTTCGGTGATAGTGTACGGCCCTACAAACTTTGGGCTTAGCTTGCCCTTCTGACCAAATCTGAAGACACCCTTCATAGGTGAAACTCGCAAGAACACTTGGTCGCCCACGGCGAACTCAAGGTCGCGTCGTCTCACATCCGCATAGGATTTCTGTCTATCTTGGGCTGCCTTCATGTTAGCTCGGATTTGTTGCACTTCGGCTTGTACTTGCTCAAGGTACTCCGGTCCTATTATGACCGCTTCACTTGACTCATCCCAACACAAGGGTGTACGGCAAGGTCTACCGTATAGAGCTTGGAAAGGCGACATCTTAATCGAGGCGTGATAACTATTATTATACGAGAACTCGATAAGATGAAGCTTATCTAACCAACTCCCCTGAAAGTCCAAGGCACATGCCCGAAGCATGTCCTCCAGTGTCTGGATGGTCCTTTCTGTCTGACCGTCGGTCTGAGGATGGAAGGCGGTACTCAACTTCAATTCTGTACCCAACGCTTCCCTTGTGGCTCTCCAGTATCTCGAAAGAAATCTGGTGTCGCGGTCAGATACTATGGTCTTAGGGACTCCGTGGTGTCTGATAATCTCCTTATCAAAAAGCTCCGCTAGCTTTACTACCTTCCAGGTGTCCTTCATCGGTATGAATCTGGCAACCTTGGTAAGGCGATCTACTACTACCCAGATCATGTTGAGTCCTCCCCTAGCAGGTGGGAGTCCTACAACAAAATCCATGGAGATATCATGAAATTTCCACTCCGGAATTGGCATCGATTGTACCATTCCGCCCGGTCTACGGTGTTCAAACTTCACCTTTTGGCATGTTAAGCATCTCAATACAAATTCTATCACATCTGATTTCATTCCAGACCACCAGAAGTACCTCTTCATGTCTTTGTACATCTTGGAGGCTCCCGGATGGACTGATAATGTGGAACAGTGTGACTCTCGCAGGATGCGATCCCTTAGCTCAGCATTGCTTCGGGGGACGCATAGCCTGCCATTCAACCGAATCAAACCATCTTCGTGTAGCTTAAAATCATACTTTTTCTTCTCAAATGTGCCATTCTCGATCTTATGTCTGATTTCGGTTAGGTAAGGGTCGCTCGACTGAGCGTCTCGCACCTCGTCAACCAAGCTAGAAGAAGCGAGTAGCGAATGGAGCGAGTGTGCTCGACGGCTCAGGGCGTCGGCTACAATGTTTGCCTTCCCTTCCTTATACTGTAGGTTGATGTCGTAGTCTGAGAGAAACTCCATCTACCTTCTCTGTCTCAAGTTGAGTTCTTTCTGAGTGAATACATACTGTAAGCTCTTATGGTCGAGTAGATGGTGATGCTTACCCCATAGAGATAGTGTCGCCATATCTTCAAGGCGAAGACAATGGCTCCTAACTCTAAATCGTGAGTCGGGTAATTCTCCTCATGTTTCTTCAGCTGGCGGGAGGCATAAGCAACCACCTTGCCATGCTGCATGAGTACGCATCCCATTCCTTTGCCTGATGCATCACAGTACACCTCAAATCCCTCTGTGCCCTCTGGAAGAGTAAGGACGGGCGCTGAGGTCAATGAGTCTTTCAGTTTCTGAAATGATAGCTCACACTCGTCTGTCCATACAAATGGTGCATCTTTCTTCATCAATGTAGTCATGGGCTTGGCGACTTTCGAGAAGTCCCTTACGAATCTCCGGTAGTAACCGGCTAGACCAAGGAAGCTCCTAATGTCGGTAACAGTCTTGGGTCTAGGCCATGATCGTACGGCTTCTACTTTAGAAGGGTCAACCGAGATACCTGCGCTCGAGATGACATGTCCAAGGAATGATACCTGATCAAGCCAAAACTCGCATTTGGAGAACTTCGCATACAGCTGGTTCTCGCGCAGTGTCTCTAGCACTTTCCTCAAGTGGATTTCATGTTCCTCTGGTGATTTGGAATATACAAGGATGTCGTCGATGAAGACCACAACCGAAGTGTCCAACTGCTCACTGAATAGTCGATTCACGAGGTCCATGAATTTTGCCGGTGCGTTTGACAAACCGAATGGCATCACTGTGAATTCGTAGTGGCCATATCTGGTACGGAATGCCGTTTTCTCAATGTCTTGTTCCTTGATTGCAATCTGATGATACCCTGAACGGAGGTCGATCTTGGAGAAGACTGAGGCTCCCTTCAACTGGTCGAACAGGTCGTCGATGCGTGGTAGTGGGTATTTATTCTTGACTGTGACCGCATTCAGCTCGCGGTAGTCAATGCAAAGGCGGAGGCTACCGTCCTTCTTCTTCACGAAGAGAACCGGTGCTCCCCAGGGTGATACGCTCGGGCGTATAAACCCTTTGTCTAGAAGATCTCTCAATTGTTCCTTCAGTTCGGTCATCTCTGCTGGTGCCATGCGGTACGGTGCCCTAGCAATGGGACCGGTACCTGGCAAGAGGTCAATCTCAAACTCCACTGCTCTCGGTGGTGGCATGCCGGGTAGCTCCTTAGGGAATACATCGGGATACTCGGATACAATAGGTACTTCATCACTGAACTCTGGATCTCGCTCCAGGTCTTGTACATAACAAAGATACACTTCTTGGCCCTTTCTGAGCTCCCGGTACATAGCCATGGCAGATATAAGGGTGGTCGAAGGCTCTCTCGGTCTCTGGCGGTAAGATACTGTAACCCCAGAAGGACTCTTGAGCAGCAAACGATGCTCGGCGCAGAGGATTCTACCCTTGTGCCGCTCCAACCAATTCATCCCAATGATTACGTCGAATCCCAATCCGTTGAATTCGATGAAGGAAAGGGGAAACGATTCGCCTTTGATTTGGATTGTGGCTGATTGATAGTACTTGGTGCACTTACTCGCTCCTTCGAGGGAGAGAGTAACCATGAAGTTCGGTAGCTCATCCGCATCTAGCGTTCAACCTCTTCACAAAGGATGGTGATACGAAAGTGTGAGAGGCGGAGTCGAATAGACATTGGCATCAATGCCATTTACGGGAAGGTTCCCGTTAGAATGGTGCCGCTTCTGCCGGGCTTGTGCTTCGGTGAGGATGCTCAGGTTACCTTCGGTACCGAGTCCACAACCTATTGGATTCACAATTGGATAAGTATTGATGGTGGACACAAGTGGAATTAAATCAACACTGCTCTTATTGATAAACCAACCATCATACATGTCGTGTCTCTAATACACGTTACTAATAGATTACATGATACTAGGAATTTAATACTTCCTAAAGGTAAGGTTCAGGCGTCCTGGTTTCTGTGTGTGGCATTGATTATTGCCGGCGGTGCCGTATTCAACTTGATCTTGTTGATCCGTGATACAGCATCCTAGAGTCTCCACCCATGATTAGGACATCTCCTGATCTCAATACCAGTTTCTGTGCGAGGTCCACCACGCTTAGCTCGCTATACAGGAATACGGCGTCATCACCAATGGACCAAGACATTACGGGACTCCTTGTTCAAGAGATTCCGCTGTCTCGTCCTTGTCTTGGTGTAACCCAAGTCGTCCTTCTTTTTATAGAAGTTGACGATACAGAGGTCCGCTTCAAGTGCGGGGATCGGTTCAGGTTTCACATTGTTGTGCAAGTTCTACTGCTTGCGTGATGAGGGTCTGAAACTCTGGTGGTATTGTCGGTGGCGTCGCTCCATCTTGTGTTCGTGTCTCCTGGTATGTCTTGGTATAGGATTCCAGTCCTTTCCCAAGCACATCATCTTCAGCTTCATCTTCGCTCCACCGGGGAATTCGGGGTGTAAAATCCACCTTGACCCGTTCCTAGCTCGTTGCATCGTCGAATAATTGAGATTTGCGCTTCGGGTGTCAGGTATCCCTTTAATAAAATCATACCTGGTCGGATGACCTGACACTGTTTGTTTGGTGTAGTCGTGGTTGGTGATGTCGATCTCTTCTTGATTGAAGGTTACGGTATCAGGTAACAGATACAAAGTTTCCTATGGTTACAAATTTCATCTACTGTGAGTACTAGTTTCAACTACTTCATTTCATGCTTAATATACACTTCTTTATTTACTCATTGCATCACTCATACAGTTACTCTACTACTAGGCATGCTATTTCAAGGATTAAAGGTTTAGGTGATTACCTTGGCCGGATTTCAAACCGGGCCCATCACGGTCAATCACATGCAGAACAGGCTGCCTCTGAGGTGCGCCTCTCTGAGGGCCCCGGGATCCCTGTCCTGAGGTGCCTGCTGGGCCGGTGCATCGCCAGATGCCACCTGCCCTCTCTCTGCTTGTAGCTCTGAAAGTTTCCCTTCGGCTTTCCACTCTTGGGCACTTGTTGTTGTTTGTGTCCTAGCTTCTGGCAGTTGTAGCATTTAATCTCCCTCCGTAGCAGTCCTTACCAGGATGGTCCTGGTTGACTTCTGCACACATAGGTGCGGCCGTCGGAGAAGGTTTTGGCGGCTCCGGAGCTAGAACCTGAGGTTAGAGGGTCAGCACATGTGTGCGTGGGTATACTAGAAATGATGCTTATACGATACTTATGCGAATACAATTGGATTAAGAATTTACCCTTAGGTGGGTGTGATCTCAGTGGCTTGGCTGCCACCGGTGCAGAATAACCAAGCTGAAGTAACTCAGATGGTTTGCCCTGCTCAGCATGGGCACTACTCTCACCCTGGGATTTCTTTTGGGATTGCTGAAAGAAATTCCCCTTTTTCTTTTTTCCAGCTCTTTCCCTGGTTCTGCTCCTCAGTGCTGGTGTTTTGTTGTTAGCTTTGCGCTTCAGCGCGGTCTCTTCATCCCTTAACTGGCAAGTGATCTCAACACGAGAAGCCGCGTGATAACACTCCTGAAATTTCAGGTATTAGCCGGGATTCTCATTTAAGGAAAGGATAAGGAAAAAGATTCAAAGAATTCAAGGAATTTAAGGAATTGAATCGATACTAAGGGTTAACCGTTATTTACCTGAAGGGAGGTAAACCTGGTATAGCCCATACCGTACCGAAGGCGATGGCTCAGACCGCCATAGAAGCGATCGACCAACACCTGGCCGGTGTATCCTAGATCAGGAAGAAGTCGGAGAATGGAGGTGAAGGTGCGGTAGTACTCATCCACAGACATCTTGTCTGTCATCTTCAAGGCGTCTAGCTCTAGCCTTTTCTTCGTCTTTACATGCTCCGGATAGTACTTGGATCGGAGGAGTGATGCAAAAGACTCCCAATCGAAGGTGGGGTCGCTGACATACTCATGCTTGACTAGTTTCCACCAATCCATAGCGGCATCCTTGAGGTAGTAAGCAGCTACTCTCACTCGAACTCCAGCAGGAGCTTCGAGGGTCTCAAAAGCAGTCTCCATTTCGGAGATGTAGGCTTCTAGCTTTGCAGGATCGCTCTCGCCTCTAAAGCAGGGAGGACGGAGATCTGCGATAGCTTTTACCCAGTTACTTCTCTGGGTGGCGGGGGAGGGATTGGCCCCGTTTGAGTTGAGTTTGTTGGGTTTGTTGGGATTGTTGTAAGCTTGTATTACTTGAGGTAGCATCTGCGCTACCGTGGCGGCGACGATCTCAGCTATCGTCTGCGCGCCGGGTCCGTCATTGCCCCCTCCTCTGGGGCGACCTGGACCTCTGCCTGACATCTGAATATTTAACAGTTACGTTAGGCTTAGCAAGATATGACTCAAAGGTCTTGGAATTTAAGCAAGGTATCGTTATAAGAACGTTAAGGGTATCCGTGTTAACAACGGTAGTTCCTAGTTAGGTTTCTAAGTATCGTCTTAAGACGGTTGAAATCCTAACTCGGTAATCCCCTATGCTCGGTACTATGGACATCAGAGCGTAACTACGCTCTGATACCACTTTTTGTAACACCCCAACCGCTAATCCTATGCTTACCGTCTAATCGACCTACTAATCCTACGAGTTCGCAGCGGAAATATTTACATACTTACTACGGCGGGTGAAACAATGCCGCTAACCGCCCATACGGCTAGCTAGGCTACTAATACTTACAGTCACAGTCTGATGAAATAACGTACCGAGCTACTAAATTACTTACCAAATGCCATTTACCGAATACTTACATCAATGGATCACCGAGTATTAAAGTGCATTCGATTACATCATTTCTAAGTTCCAAAAGAATGAGTTCCTAAGGCTACTCATCTATACCAATGCTCCTTTCCCAATATCCAAAAAGGTGTACCCCATGGTACACCGGCTACTCAAAAACTACAACCATGTACTACTCAGTACACCCATCATAAATTCATTGTTTACAATCAAAAGGAAGATAAAGAAATAGAGCTATGTCCTCAGCAGCTTCATCAATCTCGAGTACCTGCGTGTAGTAAAAATGGTGCCCCAAGGGGCTCAGCAAACGCTGCATATGGACTCCGCATATACCGCGTGCTAGCTAGGGCACGCCGACTATTTGACGTCCACTAAACATGCAGTTCATTATTTCATACTACATGCTTTTCACACAAATTACATGCTCATACAATTCATTACATAATTCAAGGCAACAATGTAGTAGCATACAACTTACTTACCTTCACAAGGTTAGCCAAATTATGCATCCGGGTTAATCGGAATGCTTTACTTTACTCATTACTTACTTCTTCTTGCTTACAATTACTTATTTTCAAATTACCTTACTTACTCATTCTTACTTACTTACTTATAGTCAAGTTAAGTCGTCGGGACCTCCGGCCTTGGGGACTACACCGTCCCACATCCGGGATTTACTTGACTCACCAATCCGGGATGCTACCCACTTAAGGGATTTGGGCCGCGGACCAGTTTAAGAGTCAGGAATTGGAGCCAACCTCTCGTGACTCCGCATCCTCACGCGTGGCCGAAACTATATCGGACTTCTACTCATTCCAATTTAATTACCATTTTAAGTTAGGATGGTTAGCTTGTTAGGAACAAGTTAGAAGTCCAAGCACAATAAATAACGGTCACGGAACAATACAACGTACATACACACATTAATTATCATCCATACATTTCATGAATTATACAAACTAAGATTTAAGAAAAATATTCACAACATACAGCACTACATTCACAAGTATGCATATTAACTCCGATTCGTGCATTTATCTTATTTGGTGGTCAATTAGCACACAACACACAAATCAGAGTAACCAAGATAGCATACGGGGCATGAGGAATCCATACCGTTCACCGTTGTACGTACTTCCAAACGTCCTTCCGGTGTCACAAATCAAGTCCTATTGTATACATACAATTAAATGGTTAATCTAAATCATTGCTTACTCATACTATGTCCTTATACTTCTTATACTTACACATTACTTATTTACTTTTCTTGCCTTAAGTTTTACTTTCTTACTTAACTTAGATTTACTTCCTACATGTATATTTACAGTGGGTATACATACATATATATATATATATATCATTATTATTTAAAATAATTTTTTTTTGTCAGGACCGACCTTGCAAGTCCGGTCCATTCCAGTAGCTCAGGTTACGGAATTTTTCTGGCCGACCGGACTTGCATGTCCGGTCATTCCAGTAGGTTTCATCGGGGAATTTTTCTGGTCCGACGGACTTGCAAGTCCGGGTCGCAAGTCCGGTCGATTCCAGTAGCATTCTGACGGGAAAATTTTCTGCTCGACCGGACTGCAAGTCCGGTCGCAAGTCCGGTCGATTCCAGTAACTTTCCCGTCTTGTAAATCTGGGCTCGACCGAACTTGCAAGTCCGGTCGCAAGTCCGGTCCGGCCCAGTATTTGCATTTTAATTTCTGTTTTCAGTCCTCTCTTTTACCCAATACTTCCCATTGTTCCTACACTTAATCCTACATGTTTTTAACACCATTTAAACCTCCTAATACACCTAGTTCATTTCCTAACTCCTTACACAATTTTATACTCATTCACTCATCTAATTTTCTAAGTTTCAACTCACACTACACTAGTTGTTTCCCTAGTTGTGTTTGCTATAGATTTTAGGACTAACACTCTCCATCTACAACTCTGTCTTCTAATGTCATTCCTAACACTCCTAATACATCTCGAAACATCATCTATCTCCCTCAACTTATCCTCTATCTTCCTTAATCAAAATCTGTTACACACTCACATTATTCACCTAGTTTTAATTCTCTAAGTGTTCTAATCTAGGCAAATTTTGCCATAACCTCCCCTATATTTTTACACTCTCACCACTCAATCTAGTTCACAATTCAACACTTATTTCACCTGTTTCAACAACCAAAACTACACAAGCTCTCATATACAAATACTAATGCTAAAACAACATTAAGACCACTAAAATTTCCTGCACTCAACAACTAAATCCCAATCTGTTTTCAATAAGTTTTACACATTTTAAAGCTTCAAAATACTTATATTCTCTTACACATTATACTACTAATGCATTATCATTTTACAATACCAATTTTCATTACTAAAAATCTGTTACATATACAAATATATACCAAGCTACACAATGAGTATTCTTACCTTGTTTTCCTTCTAGATTTTCTTTCTCTTCTTGTTTCTTCCTTCCTTCTCTCTACCGGTTTAGTAACCCAATTCCTTTAACACTACAACCATTCACATACACCATTCAATACTAAGAACTAACCCTAACCATTAATCAAGTTTTAATCTAGGTTTAGGGTTTAGAGAATTTATTACCTTCCAAGAGCACAAGAGCTGTTTGGGATAGCTCAAGAACAAGATTTCTCACACCACCACAATGCCAAAATCGGCTGAACATACAAGAGGCCAAACAAGGTTTAGTCTTAATTTTCGTTTTGCCATTTAGGCTAGAAAGAGATGGAGTTTTCAAAATATTTTTACCTTAGAAGAACAAGGAGAAGGTGGGCCTTCTAATGGTGGTGTTGAGACTCCAAATGGGGTATACCCTCAAAATCGAAAATGCTTGCTTTGGATTTTGGAAAGATGAAAATGTAGCTCTTGAGGAGAGGATTACATGGTGGTATTTTTATAATTTTTGGAAGAGTGGAGGGAGTTACAAAGGAGAGAGATAGTAGGTTTGTGGGTGTTTCTTATTTCTCCATGGATGTCGATTTGGAAGAAGGAAGGAAATAGAGAGGAGGAAGATGGGGGCCTGTACGTGGAGAAGGAAAATGAGTGGGAGAGAGAGTGTGAGAGAGTGGGGTAAAGGTAATAAAGTAGAAGTAGTAGTTTATTATTTTTGTTTGTTTGTGAGTAAAAGGAGAGTAAAGAGAGAGTGTGAGAGGGGCCAAATCGGACAGCCCACACACACACATAACACTCTTATTTTATTTCAAAGTGGACACATAGGTTTGGTTATTTATATTTCTACCCTACAACTTCCCGTTTTTGACAGTTTTTACTAATCTCTCGTTTTATTGATTTTTATTGGTCCTAAAGCTTCACTAATATTTATTGGTGGTTATTTAGTTGACCAAAACTGTTACGAGTCTATTTGACCCGCTTAAAGACACGTTTTCCCGGTTACCTCGGAAAACGTGCTTTAAGGTTCGGTAATGTTTTTAAACTGTTTTAAAGGTCTGTTTTCTTTGGGATTTGTTCCCTCATAATTATTTACACTTAATTAAGCTTCTAAATTATTTATTAGCCTAATTCATATTTTTAATTACGGGGTATTTCAATTATGAAATCCATTTTCCTTCTTTGTTAATAAGCAGTTGCGAAGCATTAGTTCAGTATTGACGAGTGTAATTAAGTATATGATTTAGCAAGTGCATTTCAAAGTCATCTATCTATATAATCTGCATGCCAGGCGGCACTTCAACTTTAATTGTGGTTTATAATCGTAGTATATTACTTGTCGTGCAAGTTAATCGGTAAGAGAATGATGTTGTATAAAGATGTTGATGTTGTGTGAACTAGTGTTGTAAAGTAGAGATGTTGATGTTGTATAGAGAATGTTTTGTCTTTCTTTTTTAATTCCTTTGGAATATTGTGTTGTGATCTAATACTATCTTGCTTCTTTTTATTCTTTCAGGGATCAATCATTGATGCAACAAGACCGATGAAAACTTTGCAAATAGTGTCTTATAGTTTGATTTAGACTACAAATCTTGGACTTGTTGACCTAGTTAGTGATGTATTTTTTTGACTATTGATAAGTCAGGAATTTACCTATTTCTACAGGGTCTTTTGATACCTAATTTGTTACCATTTACTTCTAAATTCCTATCTTATGAGCATTTTTATGTTTCTTGCTGCAATTGTCTTCTTTTATGGTTTTTGTGTGCTTTTTCAGGTTTTCAATCTCAAGGAAACACATTCCTATCATTGTTGGAACACATGGCAAATCAAACAAGCTGATTTGAGTCAAGACAACAACTCTCGACCTAAATTCAAGCATGGTCCGGGACTTGATGCTGGAGCTAAGTCCCGGACCACATTGTGACTCAACTCTCGAATCAATTTTAGGCATGGTCCGGGACTTCTTACATGGCTTAAGTCCCGGACCACAATGGGGCAAAACTCTCGACTTAATTTCAGGCATGGTCCGGGACTTGATACACGGCCTAAGTCCCGGACCATACCATAGCAGAATTCTCGAATTATTTTCAGTAATGGTCCGGGACTTCAACCAGGGCCTAAGTCCCGGACCAAGTGGTCGAATCCGACAATCTGTAGCGCACGAACGTGAAGAGAATTTTATTCTCTTCATATTAAACTACCGCCCCACTTCATTCCATCCCTTCCAGCACTAATCTTTCTTTCCAGACTACCGTCCCACCACTGCTACTACTTTCCATCCTCTAATCTCACTAATCTAATTACCTTCCAAATTTGCCAACTGCACTCCCATCTTCTTTCCAACAAGTAATATAATTAATCATCATCTCCACCACCCAGTACTACCATCAATCGGAGCAAATACTCTATAAATAGAGTACAATACCCACAGTATAGAGACACACGACCCATCCATTATACTCCTCCATTTAATTACATCCATCATCCATATTTCACACACATCCTCCATATAATATCACCTCACTATACACCTACGTACCCATACACATCCACAGAAGTCTGGAGTGCACAAGTGATAAGCATGAAATATATATATATATATACTTTTATGGTTATTTGATTTAATATTCGGAATGAATTGGGTTATATTTCACACTTATCTCATATTTTTCTAAGGATTGGATTTATATATATATATATATATACTCACACCACTCACGTTTTGAACATAGAGGTTTCAAGAATGACATTTAATTTACATCTCATGATTCATATTTTTATTATATCATTGGAACATGATTATTCACGTGGAGCACACCAAATAAATGATTACACCCATCTTTATGGACTCACGGTAAGTGGGCTGCATGGAAACAAAATGCTAACTATTTTATTGGTAGGTGGACGGTGGCATGTTAGTCGGGCTACATGAATTTTGCATGGATGCTGGACTTTCATGAAAAGAATAGTAGACAGCATTTGATAAAAGAAATATGCTGGATCGTAGGAGGATGAGGTCGGAATTATAATAAGGGGGTGCAGTGTTCCTTTGGCTGAAAACAATAATAGTGCCAATTGTTTATTGTTTTAAACAAAAGGGCTGAAGCATATCTTTTCCACGGCGATTTGGTATTGAAATATTTCCGGATGGTGGATGATAGAGTATTGAATATATTTTTATCTACACTCACGTGGAGAGCAGAGTTTTTGGGGAGAGACCAAACCGAATGGGGCACCGCAAAAGTTGAGCTCTATTTCCTGCAACCCTACGCCCCCACTATTCGAGGCCGAGCATACATTCATCATAAATCTCCCCCGATTCCACGACGGACGCTGACTTAAAGATAGAGGGAGGATATATTTTTATTGAGCATCGAGCCCTAGAACCTGGGGACAGCTCCATTACTAGCGGACCCTAAACTTTTGTTTAGGGGGTAACAAAATTTTTTAACACTATTGTTCTTTAAAATATTATGCTATTTTGTATTTTTCAAAAATGTATAAGAGCATTACACAAATTTTCAAAAGTTTCAGGGGGGCCGGGCCCCCCCGACCCCCGCTTTGCGTCCGCCCCTGATTGCAGCGCAACACTACTGCATCTACCTCCAGCCGTAGCCTTCTGCTACTGTCCCCGACAAATGACCACAACATCACCATTATCCAAGAGACTTCCACCCACCATCATATATATCCATTCATACATCCTATTAACGGAGAGAACATACTCACAGCATTCATCCCCAGCTCCATCCGGTTCGAACACCTCAGCCATACTCACCCAACTCCACCCGTGTTCCATACTACCGTAGCCAGCCATATACACTCACCATCATTCATCCAGCCATACTCCCTCATATCTCCATCATCCATCACCATACATTCTTCCTCCGTCAACAAAATTTCCATCGCCGTACTACACTATCACCACTTTCTTTATATGACCGTCACCCACCATCCGTTCAAATATTCAGACAACATCACAATCATCAGTTTACAATTGTTCTCGGTACACCAGGCTGAAACCGAAGATAATTGTAGTAGTCCATGGACTTCTTCTAGCGCACAAGGGAAAGCGTAGAGCAGCGAGCCAACCACCGGTGCGAGCAAACCAGAAAGGAAACCGGAGTGAAATTCTGGACTTATTTCTTGTTATTTCTTGTTTTCGTTTCGTTACAATTATTTTATGTTATTTTACATTGTTGTTTACATTACGAACCATGAGTGAGTAACTTTTATTTAGCTTCCCGGTTTAGGGAAGCGAGTCTTTTTCGTAGAATTCATGTTATGTAAATTTGTCACTGTTATTATAATTTTGCAATAGTTTGATTCCAGTCCTTAATGCGCTTAGATTTTCTGGCCAATTTTCTAAGTTATTTTTGTAGAGCTTATATCAAAATGCGGTGCTGAGATTGAGTTCTAGACATAGGAAATCAAATCGGATTAACGACTAGAAGCATGGCTTGCCTATAGGTTAATCTGTCTCTAATAGGAATTGTGTTTATTGCAATTAACTTGAATTTAACTTGGGCATGGTTTGCGGCTTGTTATTTCAGTTAGTTAGAGTTCGTTGTACAAGGACCGGTCAACAAACTATTCATAATTCCTGAGTTTATTGAATAAATAGTGAAAATTGTTATTAATTGAATTCAACGAAATAGATGAGTGGAATAACCCGGGGAGCGTTTTTAATTCACCAGATTTTTAACCCGATATTTGTTTTGTTTATTTTTACTGTTTTGTTATTTATTACTCTGTATTCGTTATTTGATTTGAATTAATTGAAAACCTTAAAAAGTGACAATTTCCAGATTTCTTATTTTATTTTAGTTTCTCGGTTAGATTAATAATTTGTCAATTAATTGAACGAGGTCCCTGAGATCGACAACCCACTTAATCACTATACCCGTAAAACGATAGGTACACTGCCTAGGTAGAAGTAGTCACATATTTTTGCTAACAACAAGCAGTTGAAGACTTCACCATATTCTGGGGAGATCAAGCAGAAGGAAATGCAGACCTCACATAGACTCCATAAAGAGTCTTAAATATCAGAGTTTCTTCTTGCTCTTCCTCTTTAATGTTATTTACATATTTTGACAGTATTTTTATTTCCATGGCTGAGTAGTTTTTATAAATTCTGGTTTGCTATGTAATCCAACTTCAAGGTTCCATTATCTTTGTGTTTTACCATTTTAATAGATTAAAGTGCTTGTTCCTTATTTATTTTTTATTAATCTTGTGATTTGGCCAATTACTGGATTTTATCAGTTTATCTGCTTATAAGTGAGAACTGCGGTAGATAATAGACAACAGGAACGGTACCAGTTAATTTAGAGATGGTAATTCCTCTAGGATATTAACTGATCAATAAACTGGATTTTTCTTAAAGCTGTTAGCAATTAGTAAATTTGTAACGAGAGTTAAAATTTATTAGCTGTTAATTAGATTCCACCGAGCGGGAGACCAAACGTGGAATAATTCTGATCTAGGATTTTAGTCTGGATTTTGGTAAACACATTGAGAAAGGAACCGAAGAAGTGGAGGATTAGTAAACCGGAATTTCTCATTTTTGTTAATTCAAGAATATCATTATTTTGCCCACTGTCTTGTATTTATTACTCTTGCTCTTATTCACATTCTTGTTTCGTAATTGAGTAATTCAACAAACAAAATTCCCCTGTTACTGGAGTAAACCGATTTATTAGTTCGTTTTTAGATATTAATTAAACTAAAACGCTGCCTCCCTTGGATTCGATAACCTGGAGGGACACTTCTAGGAAAACTTGCTATAATCGACCGGTATACTTGCCGTTTGGTTTTTGCCCAACAAGTTAATGGCGCCGTTGCCGGGGAGGCACGGTTGCTTAGTTTAATTTTTATTTTATTTAATTTTGTTTTGTTTTTGTTTTTTTAGTTTATCCTTGTTTTATTTTATTTTGTTCATTTTGTTAGCTTTGTGCGAATTGTCTCTTATTATCGGTTATGGTAATATCAGATTGAGTTTACGTTTATAACTACATTACTATCAGTTATCTGATTGTGGTTTATGGTTAAAACTCGTTCTGAAGGAAACCCTGAATTCGAAATTGAACCGGAAATAGACAGAGTAACAAGAAGGATTCGAAAAAGGTTAGTGCTGGATCCTCTACTTGAGCAGGAGGTGCCTCTAAAAGATTCACCAGCAGAGGAGATTGTTTCTGAGTTACTAGTTGAAGAAGAGATTCTAAACAACCACTCAGGAACCAACATGGAGAATTCGAATCCGGAGAGGCACATGAGGGATTATACCCGCCCAAGCGTCGAAGGGCTTATTTCACCGATAGTAATTCCTGCGTTACCAGCAGGAGTGCAGTGGCAGTTCAAGACACACTATGTTACTATGGTCATGAATGCACCTCAGTTCAGCGGATCAGTCACCGAAGATCCCAATGTCCATCTCACCACTTTCTTGAGATTGGTAGGAGCATGTTCTACACCAGCTTCACAAGAGGTTGCTAGATTGACTCTTTTCCCATTCTCCCTGAGGGATAGAGCTGCAGAATGGTTAAACTCATTGACCCCCAACAGTATCGCTACCTGGATGGAGTTAGCAAATGCATTCTTGGCGAAGTATTTCCCTCATTCTCGAATGCTGACTATGAGAGGAGAGATTACCAACTTTAAGCAGTTCACCAGTTATCTGAGGCTTGGGAGCGTTTCAAAGGGATCGTGCGCAGAGTACCACACCATGGCTTGGGAGAGGAGGTAATTTTACAGTCCTTTTACAAGGATTTGGATCATTCAAGCCGTTTGTTGGTAGACATTTGTGCAAGAGGAAGCCTCATGGAGTTACCAATAGCTAGAATCAAGGAATTGTTGGAGACCATTGCCAATGCATCCAATCAGTGGGGAGGTGCGAGAACCGGAGAAGATGCACCGAAGAAAACGGTTGGAGTTTATGAAGTGGATTCGAACACTTTTCTGGCTGCCAAGATAGAAGCAATGTCGAAGTAGTTTGAGCGTATGTGTGCAGTGATGAACCTGCAGTCAAATGCAGCAGTTGCTCCTGAGGTTTATCCACCTTTTGAATATTGTGGTAGAGGTTCTAACATGTGCCACTGTATTCCACCACAAGAAGAGGCAGCAAACTATGTTGGTAACAGACCGGGTAATTATTTCGGGAATCAAGGCAACCCTGGTTACCATTCACAGCAACAAAATCGTTATATAGCTGGTGGTAGCAACAACTTCAATCAGAGACCGCAACAGCAGTATAATCAAACATACCAGAAACCAATCCAAAACCAGCAGACATAGAGTTCCGGTGCCGGAACATACTCGAACATGGAAGAAGTACTGGCCAGAATGAATGATTTTATCACTATAAATACAAAGAAATTTTCAGAGCTAGACGCATTCAATCAAGAGCAGAGATCATTCTATAATGATCAGAGGACTTTCAACAGGAACATCGAGACTCAGCTGTCTCAGATATCGCAACAGTTGGCTCAGCGTCCTTTGGGTTCTTTGCCCAGTCAGTCATAGCATAATCCGAGAGAGCATGCCAAGGCAATCACGTTGAGAAGTGGTACACAGCTTGACCCGGTGGTCCCTGAAGCTGAGGCCCCTCTTCCTAATGTGGAGTAGAATGAAGAAACTGCACCAACAAGTTCTCAGGAGGAACCAGCTGAAAAGGAGGTAACGATTAGCAAGACTTCCAAGACTTCCACACCTCCACGACGTGCAGTTGCTGAAGCACCGGTTCCTTTTCCAAACCGTTTAAAGAAGAGAGACTTGGATGAGCAATTTGGTAAGTTTTTAAGTATCTTTAAGAAACTAACCATTAACATTCCTTTTCTGAAGCTTTGAAGCAGATGCCGATTTATGCGAAGTTTATGAAGGACATCCTCTCCAATAGACGGTCTTTAGTAGAGAAGGATACTGTGCAGCTTACCGAGAGCGTTTCAGTTGTTCTTTCAAAGAAGCTTCCACCTAAGCTTGATGATCCAGGTACTCCAGTCATACCTTGCGCGATAGGTAATGTAAATTGTGGTAAGGGTTTATGTGACTTAGGTGCAAGTATTAATTTAATGCCCTTATCAATGTATTTGAAGCTTGGTTTAGGAGAATGTGAACCTACCCGAATTACTCTGCAATTAGCTGATAGGTCAATCATCCTACCTAAAGGGGTGCTAAGGGATTTAATTGTTTCGGTTGGTACTTTTGCTTTCCCTGCTGACTTTGTTATTTTAGACATGGAGGAGGACAAGGTAGTACCGCTTATCTTAGGTCGACCATTCATGCGTACAGCAAGGACCCTCATTGATGTTGAAGGAGGGAAGATTATACTGTGGTTACATGATGAGCAGCTTGTATTTGACATGACTAAGGCTATTGCCCACCCTTCTGATGTTCATGCTTGTTTTAGTTTAGATTGTATTGATACCTAGATGCAGGACTATTCTTACAGCCCCACGGAGCTGGATGCATTGGAGAAGTGCTTGGTAGAATCTATAGAAACAGTTCATGATGATTCTGAGGTCTCTGCTGCAGCATTTCAGCTTGCTGCTGGGAGGCCATATAGGAAGAACCACAAAATCGAGGAGGAACCGCTGGACCGAGTGCCAAACACGCTAGCTCCTTCTGTGGACTCACCACCTTCTCTTGAACTTAAACCTCTTCCTAGTCACCTAAAATATGCTTTCTTAGTTCCTCCATCTGGTTTGCCTGTCATTATTTCTAATAGTTTAACCGATGAACATGAGGAAGCTTTTCTGCAGGTTCTAAAGAGGAACAAAGAGGCGCTAGGATGGTCCATTGCTGATATCAAAGGCATTGCTCCTACGTTCTGCACTCACCGCATTTACCTTGAGGAGAATTACAAGCCAATGAGACAGCCTCAACAAAGACTGAACCCGCACATGAAAGAGGTGACAGCGAATGGGTAAGTCCTACGCAGGTCGTACTAAAGAAAGGAGGTTTAACCGTGGTGCCTAATGATAAAGGTGAATTAATTCCTCAGCGTACTATTACTGGGCATAGAGTTTGCATTGATTATAGGAAATTAAATGCCGCACTAGGAAAGACCATTTCCCCCTTCCTTTTATTGACCAGATGCTGGAGAGGCTTGTAGGACAAGAATATTACTGTTTCTTAGATGGTTACTTCGGTTATTTTCAGATTCCAATTGCTAAGGAAGACCAAGAGAAAACCACTTTTACATGTCTGTATGGTACTTATGCTTATCGACGCATGCCCTTTGGTTTGTGTAATGCACCAGCTACATTTCAACGATGCATGACTGCTATCTTTGCTAGTTTTATTGAAAAATGCATCGAAATCTTTATGGATGATTTTTCTGTCTTTGGACCAACTTTTGATTCATGTTTGAGAGACTTGGATTTAATCTTAGCTAGATGCAAGGAAACTAACTTGGTGCTCAATTGGGAGAAGTGCCACTTTATGGTGCAGGAAGGCATCGTGCTCGGACATAAGATCTCTAAGAAAGGGATCGAGGTAGACAAATCAAAGATTGAAGTAATAGAGCAGCTACCACCACCATCGTCGGTAAAGGATGTCTGGAGTTTTCTCGGTCACGCGGGTTTTTATAGGCGTTTTGTTAAGGATTTCTCCAAGATCTCTAAGCCTCTTTGTGATCTGTTAATTAAGGATGCTAAATTTGAATTTACGAAAGAGTGCTTAGATGATTTTAATTTGCTCAAGGCTAAATTGGTTTCTGCACCTATTATTGTTGCTCCTGATTGGTCATTACCTTTTGAGATAATGTGTGATGCCAGCGATTACGCATTGGGAGCAGCTTTGGGTCAGAGGCATGACAAGGTGTTGAGGATAGTCTACTATGCTAGTAAGACTATGAATGAGGCACAAAAGAACTACGCAACAACGGAGAAGGAGCTGCTGGCAATTGTCTTTGCATGTGATAAGTTTCGACCGTACATTATTGGCAGCAATGTCATTGTGCACACCGACCATTCCGCTCTCAGGTATCTCTTTGGAAAGGTTGATGCTAAACCTCGTTTGATCAGATGGATTCTACTTCTGCAAGAATTTGACATTGAGATTAGGGACAAACCTGGAGCGCAGAACGGAGTGGCAAATCACTTATCCCGTATGGAAGTTCCAGATGATGGCAAACCGATTAACGAGTATTTTCCTGATGAGTTTATCTACATGATCAGTCGTTTCACGGACCCTTGGTATGCTGATATTGCAAACTTCCTAGCTAAGGGCATCGTTCCTCCAGAGTTGACATATCAGCAGTAGAAGAAGTTTTTCTCCACGGTCAAGCATTACCTTTGGGACGATCCATTTCTTTTCAAGGTTTGTGCGGACGGAATGATTCGTAGATGTGTTCCTGATGCTAAAATAAGAGACATCCTTGTTCATTGTCACTCAAGAGAAGCAGGAGGTCATTTCGGTCCTGCTAGGACAGCCGTGAAAGTTTTGGAAGCAGGTTTCTTTTGGAAGACATTGAACAAAGATTGCTATCAGTTTGTATCCACATGTGACCAGTGCCAAAGGCAGGGGAACCTATCTAGACGCCATAAGATGCCCTTGAATTCTATCTTAGAAGTTGAACCATTCGACCTTTGGGGTATTGATTTCATGGGACCATTTCCTTCATCTCAAGGTAACCTTTACATCTTGGTAGCAGTGGACTACGTTACATAATGGGCTGAAGCAATAGCAGCACCGACTAATGATGCAAAAGTAGTACTGAAAATTTTGAAGTGGAATATATTCACCCGTTTTGGTGTTCCGCGAGCAATCATTAGTGATGGAGGTACCCACTTCTGCAACAAACAGTTTGAAGCTCTTCTACAGAAGTATGGCGTACGGCATAAGGTTTCTCTACCGTATCATCCATAAACAAACGGGCAAGCCGAGATTACAAACAGAGAAATCAAGTGGATCCTTTAGAAATCTGTCACATCCTCTAGACGCGATTGGTCGCTCAAGCTAGATGACGCCTTGTGGGCATACCGCACTACCTTCAAAACACCCTTTGGTATGTCTCCATACAAGTTGGTTTATGGCAAGGCATGTCACTTACCTGTGGAGCTGGAGCACAAGTCTTTTTGGGCAATTAAGGCATTGAATTTTAATCTCCAAAAGGCTGGTGAGAAGCGTAAGCTACAGCTGTGTGATCTGGAGGAGTTTAGAGAGGAAGCCTATGAAAACGCCAGGATCTATAAGGAGAAGACGAAAAGGTGGCATGATAAGCTGTTGGTCAAGCGTGAGTTTCACGTTGGAGATAAGGTGCTCCTATTCAACTCCCGCTTGAAACTATTCCCAGGAAAGTTGAAATCTCCTTGGTCTGGACCGTTCACAGTGACGAGTGTCTCGCCTTATGAAGCCATCGGTTTAATCAATACAGAAGGGGAGACATTCAAAGTCAATGGGTCTCAGTTGAAGCACTATCTAAGTGGTGACATCGCCTAGGTCCATTCGGTGATCACGGTCCATAATCCTCCATACTAATCTTACAGTTGCATGGTCTAGCCAAAGACCGTAAAAAGACGGGCAGCTAATTGGGAGGCAACCCAAATGCATGAGTTTACCTTCTTTTAGTTTCTTCGGTTTTACAATTTTCTCGGTGCTAATGTTTTCTTTTAGTTGTGTTTTCTTTGGTATTTTTGATTTTATTCAGGAGCTACTGAGAGGTGTACCTACAGATTGCAAGGGAACACGCATTTGAAGGAGATGTGAAGAAGGGGACTGCAAAAATACAGAGGAGAAGTATTCACCATATGGTCCGGGACCTGTTACATATACTAAGCCCCGGACCAATTCAAGCAGCAACTCTCGAAACAAAAATAGGGGTGGTCCGGGACCTTATAGAGACCCTAAGTCCCAGACCACATGTGATGCAAACTCTCGACCCAAAATTAAGCATGGTCCGGGACTTCATACCCAGCCTAAGTCCCGGACCGTTATCACTGAAAACTCTCGGCCCGTTTAATACCTTGGTCCGGAACTTCAACCATACCCTAGGTCCCGGACCATCTATCGCTGTTAAAAAAAATAAAACCAGAAAATGCGTCGTCTTCAACCTCCGTTCCCCCAATTCTCAACCCTAACCCGTACTGCGACCACCGCCGATTTCACCACACCCACTCGCCACTCCCGACCACCGCAGCCTACCCACCCCTCTGTCCCGTCACTTGCTCTAAACCCACGCACCACCAGCCCGCTTCCTTCGCCCTCACTCTCCCCTGGTCTGTCGTCTCGCCTGCGACCACCAAACCGCCATCGCTAACGTCTTCGCCACCAAACCCACGCACCACACCCGTATTCAACTCCACCACCACCCACCGATTCGCACCCACCACAACCCTCCACCACCATTCCTTCTGTCGCCCAACCCCAATCCAAACCCACTCCTCTGTTGCCCAACTTCTCCACAACTATCCCAAACACTGCGCATCTGTTAACTTCAATGACCCCAGTCAGCCCACACCACGCACCAATAACACTACCTCGATGGCTCCTAAACGTGCTCGGAAACACACCACTACCGGTGCATCATCATCTTCAGACGCTCCCCCACTTAGGATATGAGAGACGGACCATTCCGAATTCATCACTGACGCTGCTTGGGATTGGTTCCAAGCTAAGGAGCGCAAGATAATTCCTGAGAGGTTAGTCTGTCCCACTTTGATATCTGAATTCGATTTGGAGAGAATATTTAGCAACCGGGGTTAGGTATGTCTGCTGAACCAAGGTGGTACATTCTACCCGCGATTAGTTAAAATGTTCTATGCTAATGCTACGGTGCGTGATAATGGTATGGAAATTAAGTCAAAGGTTAAGGGGAAGGATATTCTAATCGATTACACCCGTATTCGACATGCGCTACATATCCCTATTCGGGCTAGGATCCCGACTGCGGAGGAACGGGAGAATCAAGAACTCCGTGAGAGACAGGCTAAGGAGCATTATATTAATTTGATCGTGAATGATCCTACTGTTCAGAACCGCTAGAGGCGCAACCACCGGGATAAGCAGGTGGTTACCGGTGATAAACTGCCCACACCGCTTGAGCGTCTGATCTTGGGGATTTTAATGTATAATGTCCGACCCCGGGAGTGTGCGGACCTGAATTCAATTGACTGCTATGTTTTGCGCTATCTCCTGGATGACGAGCTTGCACGGACAGCGTTCCCCATTGCCTTGCATGGAATAATTTTTCACTCAATGCTCCAGGTGATTGACGTAGACAGTAGCTCCTCTTTTCCCTTCCCGCACCTCCTGCAGTCCTTCTTCATCGATGCTGGGGTAGACTTCTCGGATGAGTATCCCAGTACCCCCGGTCTCCCTTAGACATGACGATGATGCGATTCTATCAGTGGGAGAAGATAGATGATCAGTAGGTGAAGCGCCGACACGCACAACCGGGTGCACGAGCTCCCCGACCTGATGACGCAGCTGAGGTTGAGCCCCCTGCTGTTGCCGCTGGTGGTGACATCCCAGACGTTCCGATGACCACTGCTCCTACACCGGGATATGACGAGATGTTTCGTCAGTTTTCTGATTGGCAGGGGATGATCACTGCACGGGTCGATGGTCTTGCTACTCATATGACTCAGATGGACACTCGTTTAGATGGGATGAGTATGAGCCTGCATGACTATGGAGCACGGATCTCAGCTTTGGAGACCCAACAGAGTGAGTATGAAGCTCGGCAGGACGCAAGGTTTGCAGAGTATGCGGCTCACTATGAGGCATGTTTCACTGATTATGATGCCCGCTTCGCTCAGCTGGAGTCCTGGAGTCTGCCTCGGGATCACCCACCACCTCAGTAGATCTTATGTTGGTTTATGATCTTTTCTTTTTAGACTCTTTCTCTTGCTATTGCTGTTTCGGATTCTCTTTTATTTCCTAACTCTAGCTGTTTTAATGTCTTTTAGCTTGTTAGGTTGCATCTTCTGGTACCCTTTGTTTTCTTTTTGGATTGTTGTTGTTACTTTGGTACTTCTGCTACTTCCACTCCTTGGTTATGTTCATTGCTTTTCTTGCAACATATTGTCTGCTGCTGCTTATTTCAAACAGGATTGCCATATTTTTGTGCGATATCGACAAAATACAAAGGAGACTCTACCGAATTTTTTTCAACACTCCTTAACTCACCCGTTCCTTTTCATGAGTGTGGGGACATCATCTTCACCCATTTTTCAGGGGAGTTCCATTCTTTCTTTCGCATTATGATCATATTCATGCAGCAATAAGGGCATTGTTATTTTCTAAGTGTGGGGAAGTTAGTAGTAAGGGGGATGTGTGTTTATTTTCCTATTTTTTGTGGCTCCTGACACTACTAATTCTCACTTCATTAACCTTTGATGACCCTCCACAAAATTTTTAATTCGACATACTTGGTTTTCATTTGTGGTCAGATGCATCAGTCGGGAATAACGTACGAGTAGCGAATATTTTTGAGATTTAATCTGAAACTTTGGTCATAAGAACTTTGGTTATACTGCTTGTATTGTCAGTTTTGGTTAAAATTTTTATCTATTTCCTTAAATAAAAGGTGAGACCATTTTGTGACTATTTTGTTTGAACTAACTTGGGGCTTTGGAAAGTTTTTGGAATGAATGGAAGGAAAGGAAAAAGACAAGGTACTCCTCTAATCTATTCTGAACCGGAACAGACCTCTCTCATCCGGTAATTAAGCCCATGGAGTGCCTCATCACTTATCTACCTAAGATCATCTGATCTGGGAAAGAAGGCCCAACACCGCTACAAGGATGGGGAGAAAAAGTCTGGGGCATGAAATGAATAATGCTCACTCAGAAAAATTGGAAGGAAAGTTCTTTCATGCTAAACAGTTTATTGCAAATTCTTCCTTGATTATGAGTATGTGGCAATGAAAGGTAATGTGGAATATGAAATTACTTCTTGCCCCTTGTCGTCCAAATGAATTGTGGAAAGCAAACGGAAAGTAAAGCCATGAGTAAAGTTTGGACTAAATAGTTATGATGATTGTCTCATGCATTTGTCAAACACCCTAGCTTCACTGTTTAAGAAAACTTGCAGTACTAATCGTTATTTTTTATGACTGTTTTTCGGCATTAGATTTCCTTGTACATTTTCCTGACCTGATAAATCCCCGCTTTTGAACACTGGTACATTTTGATTGCAGTAATTGCTTGAGGACAAGCAAAGATTAAGTATGGGGAAGTTGATAAGTCAGGAATTTACCTATTTCTACATGGTCTTTTGATACCTAATTTGTTACCATTTACTGCTAAATTCCTGTCTTATGAGCATTTTTATGTTTCTTGCTGCAATTGTCTTCTTTTATGGTTTTTGTGTGCTTTTTCAGGTTTTTAATCTCAAGGAAACACATTCCTATCATTGTTGGAACATGTAACACCCCTACTACGTACTTAACAACTAACCGAAATCGCAGCGGAAATAAACAACTAACAATAACTAAATGGTGCGGTGCTACAACGCCGTTAACCACCCACGTGGTTAACAAGGCAGAATAAATACAAGTGTACCGGTCTGATGATCAGACTCCCGAGCGTTAGGTACTAACATCCATATATATACACAACCAACAATACCGAGTATTTACATCACAACGTCACTATAAACTATAAACCACAAACTGCCACCGTAAACTGTCAACAACCGCCACTGTAAAAAATAACGGCGCCCAAATATAATGCCACGGGAGCACAGGCGCATCCCGGGCTCAACATCCAAAATAACCGAAAGTATAACACGACCTAGATCTACAGCCACTCTGCTTCTTCGATCCTTATCCTGCAATATAAATATGGAGCCCCCGAGGGGGTCAGCAACCCTTGGCTAGTATGGTTAACGCGCAGCCCATCGGCTACCGGGATACGCGTAACTATTTGTCATGATAACATGGCATTGATTTTAAACAGTCAACATAAATTTAGCATAGCAAGGGATATTGCATAGCACAACAACACACTTAACATAACAAGAACGGTCACTTAAGGAACCAAACCAATATAGTCAGATCACATGGAGAGCCTAGAGAATGTTGCCAAACTCATGCCAAGCTCGTTACATACTCGTTACCATTCAGTTAGATTGAACGGATAACTTAACCCCAAGGTGCGTCGGATATAGTAATCCAAGCACACCGAACAAACATAGTATGCCCCTATGGCCCGACGTGAGTCAGTAAAGTAGCCTTGGTTAAGCTAAAGGGAAGGTTGAAAACCAAAATGGAAAACAACCATAACATAGAAAGAGAATCGAACCGGTTATGACATCGACTCCCATACTCACACGCGTGGCCGGAACTACCGGACTCCTCACTCCCCAGTTAGCACTTGTAAGAAGTTCCACAATGAGCTTAATAAATGAATTCACAAGCAAGTGTTTAGGTCTAGTTAGACACACACAAGGGAAATGAGTCAGATCTTAACAACACGATAATATTAACAACTGTAAACTCCTTACATGACTTAAGTCTTACAAGGTCATAAACACACATAAAAACAAACAACACACAAGCCGGTGTAAACCGGTAGGCAACAGACTGCAAGAAAACCATACTTGGTCCTTGCTTCGACTGGTTTCCACCGTTGGAGAATCCTATACACATTTAGTAACATCGGTTAATTAACGTACCAGTCGGTTGTTATCTTATTACTTCACATTTCTAATTATTTTATTCCCACACTTTGTTTTAACTTCTCACCTTTTAAATTTCATTATAACACACCTAACATGTCTTAGACAACCTTATAACATCATTACTAACTAATCCCCATCATTAGACATCATTATTTAACCTTAAACTAAGTTTTTTTAAGTGGTCCGGGACTTGGTCCTCATCTAAGGTCCCGGACCTAGTCTCTGTAAACTCTCGGGTTGTTTTTATGGGGTGGTCCGGGACTTCATACAGGTCCTAGGTCCCGGACCAATGTAGGCAAATTCTCTCGGGGGTAAAACAGGGGGTGGTCCGGGTCTTTGTACAAGACCTAAGTCCCAGACCAGAATGGCTTATGAACCCTCTGCCTGTTTTAATGCATGGTCCGGGACATTACCCAAGACCTAAGTCCCGGACCACTGCTACAGATTTTGCATTTTAACATTTTCTAAGTCTTGTTGCAATGGTTCTCCACATCCATCATATATATAAACTTCCCAAATGATCTTAGGTATATTCTAATGCCAAAATATCGTCTTAAACTCTCCTAGTTCCTTGTCTAACTTGTTACTCAATTTCTTGCAAAATTTACCAACACTTATAACATTTCTTACTAGGTTTCTAAATGGTGTTTCCCACCTATGACAACCACTATCCCAAAATGCTTTCTCACCACTATAACATCATATCCCAAGCATCTTTTCTTACTAACCTAAACTCCTAGATGATGTCTAAGCCTTTGTGAGCCTCGATTTTAAACCCTATCCTAGTTGATTAAGGCTGATTAGGATCTAATTGGGTTTTAGGTCCACTTATAACCTAAGATTAATAACTATGTCATAAAACAATAATTATTAAAACCTAAGCTAGCTCACTGGAACCTATTATGAGTCGCCACCTAATTTTAACCTAGATCAAATTAGGAAAGGAGAGTTCGGGTTCGGGGGCTTGATATTCGACTTATTTAGGGTTCAATTACTTTCATTACCCTTCCTAGGTCGCTTTTCCTCTACTTGGTTTATTTACGGCTTATTACGAGTCGTTTTTAACCTAAGTGCGCGCTTCTGTTTTTTTTGTGTTTTTAGCATTTTTTGACAGAAAAGTAAAGTGAGATTGAAAGCTACCTAAACTAGGGTTTCGGAGGCAGAATTAGGTCAAATTTTGCTCACGTCCGTAGCCACGGACCCCATGTCCGAGACCACGGACCCCAGTTAACCTAAACTATACAGAAGAGTCGAAAATAAAGAAAAACAAAAGTTTGCAGGGTCCGGGGCCTCGGACAGGCTGTCCGAGGGCCCGGACATTATCAGAAAACCTAAACTTTGAATTTTTTTAAAAATCCCGCCGCCGTCCGTGGGTGTCCGTGGTCTCGGACAACGCGTCCGAGGTCCCGGACCATAGGTCCGAGGTCACGGACCACCCACGGACAGGGGTTTTCAGAAGGTTCCCGAGAGTGTTTTGAGCTCAATCTTTTATGGGTATGTAGCCTGGAAGATGTACAAGACGTTAGTGATTGAAAGTTTTCTATTTGAATTCGAATTAAGCCCGAAACTTGGCAAACAAGTTATTGGACAGAAGCTTAATCAAACAGCAGTACAGAAGCGTAAAAAGGTTAGTTTGAACCCAAAATTTGACAAAGAGTTAATAAGGTCGTGGGGAATCAGAAAAGTGGGATTGTAACCTGTTTTACCTTCGAATTCAGATGATTCTTCACGTTGGGATTCTTCGGAGGCTCCGATGATGCCGGTTCCGGATTGAGTTCAACCCGGGCTTCTGGTTGTTGATTGTTGATGATGTTCTTCACGTTTTGGAGGTGGTTTGGTTGATGTTTGATGATTGTTGATGTGTTAGGAGTTGAAAAGTGTGTTTAGGTGGTGATTTCGAGAGATTTTTGATGTGATTTTGGTGCTTGGATGTGTAAAAACGTGAGGAGAATGAGACGGCTAGGTTTTCTGGTTGCTTAGGGTTCTTGAGGTTCTCATTTGATCATGGGATAAGGTTCCTTATATAGGCTTCCTTAAAGATAGAAAAATCCGGTAAAAACCGAGATTTACCGACGTTTTAGCTCAAGGGCTTCCAAAAGGAATTTGATTATAAAATTTTACACATGGGTAAAGGATGATATTTCTGATTTTTCTAAAGTGGAATCGAATTTTTTGGATATTGGAATATTTTTAAATTCAATTTCCCGTCAGATTCAATCAGAAATTGCTAGAAAATTATTGGAAATTCGAAAAATCAAAATTCCAGCGCCATTATGCTTCAATGTCATCCTTTATCATGGGTTAAAATTTCAAAGCATTTTGAATTGATTTGACCCTTATTTGGAGGAGAGAGAAAGCCTATAGGGGGTTTAGGAGCCTTGAAAAATTACGAAAACGCCCCTGGAGATGACTAAGCTGTCCTAGTACTCTGAAACGTGCCGATCGAACTGGGAACTCTTGCTACTAGCCTATTAGTAGAGACTTTCTTCCGGGGGGGTTGAAATTTTGGGTATAACAGATTGCCCCCCGTCAACTAGGCTTTGTAATGAAGATGAAAAGACTAGTTGATGCTTGAGTGATACCCCAAAATTCTGGATCCTAAAAGACCTCGTATGCCATTTGAAATCTAGCAAGTTGTGTCGAGCTATTCTAAGGCGCTGACTACCTAAGGTGATGAAAATGATGTCAAGCTATAAGGCGTTGACTACCTAAAATGATGCAAATGGAGTAATTCCAAGCGATTCTAAGGCGTCGACTACCTAAAAGATGAAGTAATGTCAAGCGATTCTAAGGCGTTGACAACCTAAAAGATGAAGTAATGTCAAGCGATTCTAAGGCGTTGACAACCTATAAAGGAATGAAGTACGCCGAGCATTCTAAGGTGTCGGGAACCTGAAAGTGAATGGAATACACCGAGCATTTTAAGGTGTCGGGAACCTGGAATACGCCGAGCATTATAAGGTGTCGGGAACCTGAATGGAATACACCGAGCATTTTAAGGTGTCGGGAACCTGGAATACGCCGAGCATTATAAGGTGTCGGGAACCTGAAAGTGAATAAAATACGCCGAGCATTATAAGGTGTCGGGAACCTGAGACTGAATGGGGTACGCCGAGCATTATAAGGTGTCGGGAACCTGAAATTGAATGAATTACGCCGAGCATTATAAGGTGTCGGGAACCTGAAATTGAATGGATTACGCCGAGCATTATAAGGTGTCGGGAACCATAAGTTGAACAGAATACGCCGAGCATTATAGGGTGTCGGGAACCATAAGTTGAACGGAATACGCCGAGCATTATAAGGTGTCGGGAACCTGAATTCGAATGGGATACGCCGAGCATTATAAGGTGTCGGGAACCTGAGATTGAATGGGGTACGCCGAGCATTGTAAGGTGTCGGGAACCTGAAGTATAAAAGATGCTATGGGGATGATATGCTAATTTGTCGAAAGCAAAAATTGCTAGGAACATGCCAAACATGGCGATGATGTAGGTTGGTTGAAAGCAAGAAATTGCTAGGAATATGCCAAACATGGCGATGATGCAGATTTGTTGAAAGCAAGAAATTGCTAGGAATATGCCAAACATGGCGATGATGTAGGTTGGTTGAAAGCAAGAAATTGCTAGGAATATGCCAAACATGGAGATGATGTAGATTTGAAACCGAAGTGTTTGAAGGAAAATCGTGTAGGAAAAACTTGTTGAAAAAGGTGCCAAACATGACAATGTTTAAAGGAAAATCTTTCTACTGAAATGGAAAGTGAAATTATCATTTCCTGACTAAAGATTTCAGACTTGCACTTTGTTTCAAAGAAGATGAACGTGCCGCTTGTGAGAGTATAGGTTTTTTTGTTTGCGGGCTTTCAGTGGTGGTAGGGCTTATGACGGGCCATGGAATTTATGTGGAAGTGAAGGCTTATGTGGGCCTGAAGTGTTTGATGTGGAGGTAGAGGCTTATGTGGGCCTGAGGTGTTTGATGTGGAGGTAAGGGCTTATGTGTGCCTTTGGCAGGATGGTGGTGCTCATGCTTTGGGTTTCAATTGGTGTTGTCATGGCAATTGTTGGAACCAACAATTGCCCCCAGTATTTTTCCTTAGGACAATCTGAGCTAGAGTTCATGGCATTCGATCGTTCCGATCGATTGCCCCCAGTGCAAACAAGTCTCATCCTCACAGGGTCAAGGCTTATGCATTGATGTGGTGCTTCCTAACCTACACACGACGTGTTTGGTGTTTGCACTCATTTCGCTCATGGCCATAACTTTTAGACCACTGAATTTGACATTTGATGGATTTACGCATTTGATCTGTTACTTTCACGTGATTGGACACACAACTATCAAGTCAGAAGTCTTTAAAGCTTATAACGTGGCCATCGGGTGTGATGAAAGACGATCATGGGATATTTTAGGTATGTGGAGCTTTAATGGTGACCAAAGCTGCAACTTGCTTCTCTCAGATTCATCTTCCTTGTCTTGAAGTCGTCTAGCTGCTTCGTGTTGACGTTGCTTTCGAGCTTATGGACTTGGACTTTTGAAGTCGTCCTTTACACCATTTATCTCTTTGTCATTTAGATTTCCTCGAGGCACTTCGGGTTTGCCTTTTTGTTTTATCCTTTCTTGACTTTGCCTTCGGGGTTCTTGTGTTTCCCGGTTTTGGGCTTTGAGATCTGTTTTGATGTGAGCTCTTTTGATCCTGTGTCACTCTGGGACCATTTGCAGATCGTTTCGTCATGCTGATTGTGGCATTGCTTCTTTGGACTGATGAGAATGTATCTGAGAGTCGGGCTCCTTGCTTCCTTTGGTCACCGGGTCGGCATTCATCATTGGCTGGGTTATTTTATGGAGCTCATAATATCGAAAAGGGATATACGAAAGGCTCAACGGGGTGCCCAGGGTTTAATGATAGGGTTTACAAGCTTTTGGCTATGTGGTGTTGTACCTAGGTGCTTCGTCATTCCTGATAGTTGTGTATCCGTTCTTTGTTACTTTTCGCAGGTCTAAGAGTAAATTTACAAATTATCTCCTTCGATCGGAGTTATGGCCGTTTTCCTCACCTTTGAATGTGGTCTCGCCGGAGTCGTGTAAAAATGACACGCTCGTTCACTCATGGTTTTCCCGCTCAAGACACTCTCGCGAATTTCACTCAGAGACTAGTTCACACGTTTAAACAAAAGATTCGAAGACAATGATTCTAAACTCAGATTGCCCCCAGTATTGATTTGGGGTTCGTGACAACAGTTTGATAGATGTGGGCCTTGAACCTCATTGTGGGTTGTTTGGATATTATGTGGTGAGTTGTGCGGTTTGGTAAGGCATGCTCAAAATTCAGAAACAAAATACAAGTCTTTGTGTTCCATTGTCGGGAAATAATTAATTCATGAACCATTCAAAAGAAACTTGTGTGAAACAAAACCTTTTTTTTTTGTGTTATCATTTAGACTTGAAAAAGTCATTCATTTGTGAACATGAGGAAGAAGATGATTCAACAAAATCGATGCTTCTTATTAGTGGTTTGAAAACGATCATTCTTTGAAAAATATGAGAGGTGCATTTGAAATATGAATGTATGGCAGGTTATGCAATAGAATGCATGGGAACCCTAAAATTTCTGTTGAATCCGAATCCTGCTGAACCATCTGAAGTCGGCATGCTGAAGACTCGAGCTCTTGACCGCCGGGATATCGCTAAGATGACTGTGATCGACTTCTTCTTGGACTCTTAGTAGGCTCCACGAAGTACTTGAACTAGGAATGCCTATGGGTTATGTAGGAGGAACTAGGGCCTGAATCTCTTCCAAACTGAGAGTGAAGTGCATGGACTAGAGTGATCCATAGGTTAGAGCGGATGTGTGGGCCTGAATACCCTTAACGTGGAAGTGGAGCAAACGGGCCGAAGGAAGCCACATGGATTATGAATGGGCCTCTAGGCCGAGAGAGAAACCTTGAAGCCTAAGATTCGTTTGATGACCCTGTTGGGCCTTGAGGCCAGAAACTAGAATGAATGGGTTGCACAAACTATCTGGGATTCGAAGTTTTATGTTATGGGCCAAAATTTTGGATTGAGAGCAAAGTTCGTGGGCCAAAACTATGAATTGGTCTGTGGGCCCAGATGAAGTGAGTTATGGTGTGGTACTCAGAATGCTTTGAGAATTTGGCACCTGGGCCGGAATGTGTTTGGGCTAGAAATAGGGCGCATGGGCCGAAATGATTTTTAAACCATGTCCTAGATGTGAATTGGAATTTGGGCCGAGTAATTATGATTGGGGCTGAAGATGATCCCGTGTCTAGGATCGTGGGTCAAAGCCCGAGTGAAAAGTTTTCCTGGACTAGAATGGGCCTTGAAATGGAAAGGCCTGATGGATTTTTATGGATTGCTTCAGGTGGATTTGTTTTCCGTGGGCCTAGAACTAAATTGGTAATTCAAATTGGGCTGAAAGATAAATCACCTAAATCTAAACTTTTGGGCCGAAGCCCGAACAAATAACTCACACATTCAAATCAAGCAGGGTCTTTGGGCCGCAAACAATAAAGCCGCGATATCGGGTTGGGCTGAGTTGATGTAGGAGAAATTCCTATCAATTTCTAGGCTAGGTAGTGGGCCGATCAAGCAGGTAAACAAGGCCCACACAAATCCAACATGTCCTCACTAGTGTTAAGATTAAACCAGGTATGAATCGATCCGGAGAGGTGCTTGGGGCATGGGCCCAGGTCGCCACAAAGGAATAGGGCTTGCACACTATTCTCTTTGGGCTCCCTACTTTTTTCACATCACCTGAAGGTGTGCGTCTACGGTCGGGTCTTTGACTGACCAAATAATGGGCTAGGTAAGGGCACTGCCAGGAAAACGCTTGGGGCTAAAGCCCAGGTATTAAGGGGATGTGGTTAGACGACATCCTCCTCTTTTCCCCTGCTTATTCACATCACCTAAAAGGTGTGAGTCCCTGACAGGGGACCCTCAAACGGGTCCCGGGGTGATCGGTTTGTGTGGACCCTCGCTCTCATATAATGCAAAGGTGCAGAAAATTAAAGTGCGCACAAAAGTAAACGAACCAAGTAATAAAGCCATAAATAAACATTTTCGAGTTGAGCCCTCTTTCTTAAAATTAAACAAGTTAAAATTAAGAATTTGTCCCCAGCAGAGTCGCCAGTCTGTGAGCCTCGATTTTAAACCCTATCCTATGTTGATTAAGGCTGATTAGGATCTAATTGGGTTTTAGGTCCACTTATAACCTAAGATTAATAACTATGTCATAAAACAATAATTATTAAAACCTAAGCTAGCTCACTGGAACCTATTATGAGTCGCCACCTAATTTTAACCTAGATCAAATTAGGAAAGGAGAGTTCGGGTTCGGGGGCTTGATATTCGACTTATTTAGGGTTCATTACTTTCATTACCCTTCCTAGGTCGCTTTTCCTCTACTTGGTTTATTTACGGCTTATTACGAGTCGTTTTTAACCTAAGTGCGCGCTTCTGTTTTTTTGTGTTTTTAGCATTTTTTTGACAGAAAAGTAAGTGAGATTGAAAGCTACCTAAACTAGGGTTTCGGAGGCAGAATTAGGTCAAATTTTGCTCACGTCCGTAGCCACGGACCCCATGTCCGAGACCACGGACCCCAGTTAACCTAAACTATACAGAAGAGTCGAAAATAAAGAAAAACAAAAGTTTGCAGGGTCCGGGGCCTCGGACAGGCTGTCCGAGGGCCCGGACATTATCAGAAAACCTAAACTTTGAATTTTTTTTAAAATCCCGCCGCCGTCCGTGGGTGTCCGGGTCTCGGACAACGCGTCCGAGGTCCCGGACCATAGTCCGAGGTCACGGACCACCCACGGACAGGGGTTTTCAGAAGGTTCCCGAGAGTGTTTTGAGCTCAAATTTTATGGGTATGTAGCCTGGAAGATGTACAAGACGTTAGTGATTGAAAGTTTTCTATTTGAATTCGAATTAAGCCCGAAACTTGGCAAACAAGTTATTGGACAGAAGCTTAATCAAACAGCAGTACAGAAGCGTAAAAGGTTAGTTTGAACCCAAAATTTGACAAAGAGTTAATAAGGTCGTGGGGAATCAGAAAAGTGGGATTGTAACCTGTTTTACCTTCGAATTCAAGATGATTCTTCACGTTGGGATTCTTCGGAGGCTCCGATGATGCCGGTTCCGGATTGAGTTCGACCCGGGCTTCTGGTTGTTGATTGTTGATGATGTTCTTCACGTTTTGGAGGTGGTTTGGTTGATGTTTGATGATTGTTGATGTGTTAGGAGTTGAAAAGTGTGTTTAGGTGGTGATTTCGAGAGATTTTTGATGTGATTATGGTGCTTGGATGTGTAAAAACGTGAGGAGAATGAGACGGCTAGGTTTTCTGGTTGCTTAGGGTTCTTGAGGTTCTCATTTGATCATGGGATAAGGTTCCTTATATAGGCTTCCTTAAAGATAGAAAAATCCGGTAAAAACCGAGATTTACCGACGTTTTAGCTCAAGGGCTTCCAAAAGGAATTTGATTATAAAATTTTACACATGGGTAAAGGATGATATTTCTGATTTTTCTAAAGTGGAATCGAATTTTTTGGATATTGGAATATTTTTAAATTCAATTTCCCGTCAGATTCAATCAGAAATTGCTAGAAAATTATTGGAAATTCGAAAAATCAAAATTCCAGCGCCATTATGCTTCAAATGTCATCCTTTATCATGGGTTAAAATTTCAAAGCATTTTGAATTGATTTGACCCTTATTTGGAGGAGAGAGAAAGCCTATAGGGGGTTTAGGAGCCTTGAAAAATTACGAAACGCCCCTGGAGATGACTAAGCTGTCCCTAGTACTCTGAAACGTGCCGATCGAACTGGAACTCTTGCTACTAGCCTATTAGTAGAGACTTTCTTCCGGGGGGGTTGAAATTTTGGGTATAACACCCTTTTAGCACCCTAGAACACCTTAAGACATTGTTTCCTTCTATAGTAAAACACCTAGTTATTCCTAACATTTCCTAGTTCACAAAACTCATTTTAAACACTCAAACTTCTTATACATTATCCAAATTTTGACATGGGTTCTCCTAGAACATTGCTTTGCCAAAACACATTGTTTTCCCTATTGAACATCCAAGAACACTTAAACCCATCAAGAACATTCTCATACACAAACTTCACCCATTTAACACTACATCACAATATAGTGCATAATTTAAATTGCTTGGCACTTAGGCCCTTAAATAACATGGCTCTTAGGCCCTTAAATTGCATAAACCATAAACACTGAATTTCCCACATTATATTTGCCTTTGACCTGCAAATACATACAACAATACATATGTCTTTTAATAAACCCTTGAGAGTATTTTTCTAAGTCATTTACCATTAGCTCCTTAAGTAGTTTTTAATGAACAACTTAAGCTCATTTTTCCTAATGCATCAAACTACATTAGGTTAGCACATATACCTCTTTTCCTCTCAAACTTCTTTCTTGTTTCCTTGATTCAAAATCGGCAAGGCTTTAGTTGCTTGTCAACTTCTAATCAATATACAAGTAATGTAATGAGTATTCAAGCTTCATGCTTAATCTCATTATAAACCCTAGGTTATATAACCTCTTAAAACATTAAGATAGTTTTTACCTTGGAAATGGAAGGGAATTTGAATTAGTAGCAAGAGAGGACTCCACCAAGTCCTTGAAAGATTGAAATGAAGCTAGAACAAAGCAAGGTAAAGACACCATTAATGGCGTTTTTCGGCCAACATCAAAACAAGAAGGAAATGGAGTTTTTCTTTGAGTTTCCTTACCTTGAAGCAAAGGAGAACAACAAGGTGTGAAAAGATGAGCTCAAGCTCCATCCATGGAGACTTCTCTTGGCACCGAAATGGAGCTCTTGGAGTTTTGAGAAGATAGAATTGAAGAGCTTGGCAAGACTAAGAGAATGGTGGTCTTGGTTTTTGATTTGGTAAATGGAGCTAGGAATTACAAGAGATTGAAGATGGAGTTGATGTTGTTGCTGTAGCAAAACCGTGAATGGAGGAAGAAGAGAGGTTGGAGACGTGGGAAATGAAGAAGGAAAGAAGAGAATGAAGGTAAGTAGTTAGTTTTAGATATTTAAAGTAAAAGTAAATAGTGACTTGTTTATTTCTTTACTTATTGAAATACCATTAATTTAGGGGATTTCTTTTATTAAACCTTAAATAATACTATTAAATATTAAATTATTATATGGAATTATGAAAATTTATTTAGGGGATTTCTCCTATTTAACCCTAAAGAATACAATAAAATATTTAATTGTTATGTATTATTATATAGTATCATGAATTTAATAATAAGATTTATAAGTCAATAAATCTTGGGAAAATATATAAACACTCCAAGTATATTATAAAGATTTTAGGAAGAGTTGGAACATTGTTTTGAAACATAAGAGTCAATATAAAATTCTAGAAACCCTAAAGCCTTTTAAGCCTTGCTAGGGTTGACTTTTTGAGAATGGTCAAACCAGCCCGTGACACCTATACCAATAAATAGGTTATGGAAACCATGAAGATCGATAAAAAGAACGTCAAAAACGGATCATCCTAGTTATGATCAAATGAAGTTTAGAGCCAAAATTTTTAAAAAAATGCTGATGTGGCAAGTTTGCTGACTCACCCGCGCGCCTCGGGATACGCGCCCCAGCACTTAGTCAATTTTATCTCCTATATTTCCGGTAACAGAAACCAGTCTTTGCCCTAACTTGTGACCTTCATAACTTTCTCATCTTTTGGAATTTTTGAGTGCCGTCTTCTTTGTTGTCTTCTCCTACACTTCCTCTAAACAACCATAACTCACACTAAACCTAGTTCGCCCTAAATCAACCGGAAATTCGATCCAAAGTAGCCACTCTACAAAACCGAAACTGCAGATTCCAGTTTTCCTTCGATTTCAGGTAACTTCGTCTTGCCATAACTTCTTCGTTTCTCAGCCAAATTTCATGTTCTTTAGCTCGTTTTGAAGAGCTCTAATCCCTCTACAACTTTCATGTTGATCACCCAAGCCAATTCCCAACCGTTTGGAAGAATGAGGTGTCTAAAGTTTCGGATTCGTCACCACATAAAATCATAGTTTTCTTTCCAGAAAACGCAAGGTAAACTCGCAACTTCCAGCTTCGATTTCTTTATGTGTAGTGCAATTTAGGGTGAGATCTTGCTATCATTGTGTAGATTTACGTTTCCTCTTTAGATTAAGCCCAAGAACTAGTTCTAACTCGGTCTGTACTGTAAATTATAGCGTGGCAAAGTAGGCTACTCTATCGGGTTGTAAAGGGGGCGTTTTTCCAGAATCCGATTTCGAATCCTTTCGATTCGAGCAATTCCAGTAAGTTTCCTTCAAATTCCTTCAACCTTGATAATCTGTATTACATTATCGGTCAAAAACATGTTCCAATTGCATCAATTACGCATTAGATTGAGTGAATTTGAGAGATTCAAATTCGGAAACCCAAACCAAACCCTAACTTTGAACCGAAATCGAAAACCGATGAATCCCGCATGTTATCTAGCGAATTTGGTGTCATTAGAACCGGAATTTAATTTCGAAACCATAGAAACAAGAATCACTCAATTTGGTTCTGTAGATTGTGAGAAATTGCCGATTTAGTACTCGAGTTCGATTTGGAAATCACTGATGAACTCAGCGTTCAGGGGCCGTCCGATCTGGATTTAATGAAACAGACGGCCGAGATTAGATCGTGGATAATAAAGATGTTTTAAGTTTATAATATTTCAGAATTTAGCTCTAACTTGTTGAATTTAGTTAATGGCCTTCCCGAATGTGTTTTGACTTGAAATTTTAACCATAGATTCCTTATTAAATCTAGTTTATTTTGATGTAAATTAATATGGTTTTGGAGTTTTTAAACGTAAGTTATGATTTTTGCAAGTTACGGGTTTTCTAGAATTATTTGGCTAATTTAAAAAGATATTTTTATGAAATAAAAATTTATAATATGTATAAAATGTAATAGTTACTGTATATTAAGTTTGGGAATTTTTGGACTATGGTAAATGGGCTTAAAAATTGTGTTTATGAGTTTTTCATAAGAATAACTTATAATATATGGTTTTTAATGTAACAAAAAATTAAAGTATGGTTTGTTAATAAATTTTTAAGCTGGGAAAAATAGGGGAAACTAAATTAACATTTTATAACAGTATGTTTATAAATGTTTTGGGTAGTATCTTTTAAGAGAGGTGAAATTATTTACATATATGTATATATATACTTATTTAAGTTGAAACTTATTTTAAATCAAGGAATTTAATTATTTTACATTTTATTTATTATATTATATGGGAGTTAGTATTTTTAATTAAAACTAAGGAAAATATATATATATATATATATTTACACATATATAAAAAGGGAATAAAGTAGTAGCTTAGAGTAGAATAGGGAGCTAATAAATTAACACTTATATTAACTAAATATTATAAGAGCTAGTATCCTAAGATATAGTAAAAGAAATACTTAATGAAACATACATGGGGTGCAGATAAATGTCGAAGTAATAAGATAGTTTAAATACAATAAGTTACATAGGGGATGTTTTAATTAAATTCTAATACGGGTATACGTATATATATACATATATTAAATAAATAGAAGGAGAACATTTTATTTTATAAACCATATATCGGTTGTGGTATGCCTAAAAGTTATTAAACATAATTAAATACAATAAAATTACCTAAAAATGTTATGGATAAATCTTAATACATAAGGATATATATAAATATATATGTATATAAATACATTAAAATAGATGAGGGAAATAATATTCCTTGTGATAGTTATAATAAGTAGAATATATATAAATGTTAAACCTTAGGTTTTAATCGGTGTGTAATTAAATAGTCATTATTCACTTAAGGGTTTAATTACACAACATAATCGTAACACGGTCTTGGGTTAACCTACTAAGCCTAAGTCTATGAACTTCAAAAGTCCACTTAAGCAATTCAAAGAGAGTTTGGGTCACTCTCAGGAATAAATTCTAAATCATTCCAAACTAAACGAAATGGGCCTAACAAAGGATTTAGTTAACAAGTCAAGCCCAAATCTTTGTGAGAGAATAATGGTAAACCTGGAACTATTAATCAGTAAGAAAAGAAGGTTGTTTAGTTTATAAGTCCCTTAACTAATCGACACTTGGAACACCTTAATTATAGGTTACTATTGGGGAATCACTTATTCGAGTTATTTATTGTTCTTCACATACCAGGTACGATTTCTCGTACTCCGATACTTTTGCTGATTGACTTATGAGACGTTTTCAAAAAACGCTAACTGAGTTTAAGAGGAATTTCTAAAAGGAAATGGTTGTGTGGCTAACTCAGCTTGTGTGACTAACTGAGCCTTGAATGTGAAACTCACTTGGGTATTGGTTCCTTCTATTTGGTTGTTCCATTAGACATTGACTGCTTAGGGTTTACGCTTCTGCACTCTGTAGGACTGAGTGTTTTGGTATTGCTCTGGGTAATTAGTGATCTGGTGGGAATTTGGAAAAGGTCAATTTTGGTAAATTCTTCTTTTGACTCTGGATATCGTTTCATCCATGAGCTGGTTCTTGAGGTTTCGACGTGCGCACGTCTTCAATGGTAACAGTGAGGGGCTGTATATCCCTGTCCCAAAAGGGACGTAGTAGACAGTGAGGGGCTGTATATCCCCTGTCCCAAAAGGGACGTTGTAGACAGTGAGGGGTTGTATATCCCCTGTCCTAAAAGGACGTACTTGGCGGTGAGGGCCATCTCTCCCAGTTGAATTATTCCACTCTTGAGTTATTGGTTCTTGGATCTATCTTATCATTCCTAGTCCTTTGTGACTATCTGAGTCTTTCTACTCCTAACGGGAATTGGGTTTAACTAAGGCATTGGATGTTCACTAACACATGGTGTGGTTTTGTTTCACTAACTTTACCTTTCTGTTATTCATCTTTATTCTTAACCTGTTATCTTGATTTGGTGATATGTGGAATGCCTTGCTCCTCTGTGTGGTTTAAGTGTTTGCTTTCAAGCTATTATTTATTTAAGAGTTGTATTATAAGTTTGTTTTGGAGGATCGTACCAGTTCCATTCCAGGGAACTGACCCACCCCTCTCGGGGTGGGCTGCTTGGTTTTGTCTTGCAGGTACGAGTTATTTTACAGGTGGCCACGAAGAGAACGAGTGATTGGGATGGGATTAGGTTTTGTGGAGAGTTTACGCGTTTTATTACTGTTTTATTTATGTTAAGTTTTCTCGAGGTTCAGGCAGTGACAATTGTAATCTTTAAGTTGTAATTGGTGAGGTTTGGTGTCGGGTGTTTGGAACCCGATGATCTGTACGCCTTTAGTATTTTATTTCCGCTATAAATATGTTAAATAGGGGTGTTACACTTATCTTGTTAAGTTAGTAAGGGGATGACTCACCCTTATAAGGAAACTGCCCCCATTATATAATAAGGGTATTTTAGTCTTTGTTGACCAATTAACTTACTTAATTTGACTTATGTTATAAACTAGCTTAATTTAGTTACTATTCACAAAACAAGGCACATAATTGTGAAATTTTTAATTTCCCATTGATTTAGACTTCCTAATGTGATACTAAGTAGTATACATGTTAATTAGAGAGTAATGATGGACATTTAGCCACTCAAAACCCATTTACAAGACAATTTCAAAAAATGCTTTAAGACTCCTTAAAGCACATTTTGTGTCGTAACTTGTTTTCAAGCTTGGTTTTCTTTGGTAATTGGTTTAATGTGTTCATTAATGTATAAGTAAGGTCTTGGTAGGCTTATTAGATCTTAACCAAACTTATCCCAAGCTTAGAGCACATTTTGGCCCATATTGACTTTAAGGTATTTATTGTGTTTACTATGGTTTAAATTGTTCACTAATGTTCTAGAGTACTTTTAGCCTTATTATACCATAGTTTAATGTTTAAACAACTTTTTAAGGTTTGGGGTATTTCAGAACACATGGCAAATCAAACAAGTTGATTTGAGTCAAGACAACAACTCTCGACCTAAATTCAAGCATGGTCCGGGACTTGATGCTGGAGCTAAGTCCCGGACCACATTGTGACTCAACTCTCAAATCAATTTCAGGCATGGTCCGGGACTTCTTACATGGCTTAAGTCCCGGACCACAATGGGGCAAAACTCTCGACTTAATTTCAGGCATGGTCCGGGACTTGATACACGGCCTAAGTCTCGGACCACACCATAGCAGAATTCTCGAATTGTTTTCAGTAATGGTCCGGGACTTCAACCAGGGCCTAAGTCCCGGACCAAGTGGTCGAATCCGACAATCTGTAGCGCGCGAACGTGAAGAGAATTTTATTCTCTTCATATTAAACTACCACCCCACCCCATTCATCCATCCCTTCCAGCACTAATCTTTCTTTCCAGACTACCGTCCCACCACGCTACTACTTTCCATCCTCTAATCCCACTAATCTAATTACCTTCCAAATTTTCCAACTGCACTCCCATCTTCTTTCCAACAAGTAATATAATTAATCATCATCTCCACCACCCAGTACTACCATCAGTCGGAGCAAATACTCTATAAATAGAGTACAATACCCACAGTATAGAGACACACGACCCATCCATTATACTCCCCCATTTAATTACATCCATCATCCATATTTCACACACATCCTCCATATAATATCACCTCACTATACACCTATGTACCCATACACATCCACAGAAGTCTGGAGTGCACAAGCAGTTGAAGACTTCACCATATTCTGGGGAGAGCAAGCAAAAGGAAATGCAGACCTCACATAGACTCCATAAAGAGTCATAAATCAGAGTTTCTTCTTGCTCTTCCTCTTTAATGTTATTTACATATTTTGACAGTACTTTTATTTCCATGCCTGAGTAGTTTTTATAAATTCTGCTTTGCTATGTAATCCAAATTCAAGGTTCCATTATCTTTGTGTTTTTCCATTTTAATAGATTAAAGTGCTTGTTCCTTATTTATTTTTTATTAATCTTGTGATTTGGCCAATTACTGGATTTTATCAGTTTATCTGCTTATAAGTGAGAACTGCGGTAGATAATAGACAACAGGAACGGTACCGGTTAATTTAGAGATGGTAATTCCTCTAGGATATTAACTGATCAATAACTGGATTTTTCTTAAAGCTGTTAGCAATTAGTAAATTTGTAACGAGAGTTAAATTATTAGCTGTTAATTAGATTCCACCGAGCGGAGACCAAACGGAATAATTCTGATCTAGGATTTTAGTCTGGATTTTGGTAAACACATTGAGAAAGGAACCGAAGAAGTGGAGGATTAGTAAACCGGAATTTCCCCTTTTTGTTAATTCAAGAATATCATTATTTTGCCCACTGTCTTGTATTTATTACTCTTGCTCTTATTTACATTCTTTTTTCGTAATTTAGTAATTCAACAAACAAATTCCCCTGTTACTGGAGTAAACCGATTTATTAGGTCATTTTTAGATATTAATTAAACTAAAACGCTGCCTCCCTTGGATTCGATAACCTGAAGGGACACTTCTAGGAAAACTTGCTATAATCGACCGGTATACTTGCCGTTAGGTTTTTCCCAACAACTATAAACAATGTATTTTTTTGGCTATAAACAATGTCATTTTAGTTCTAGTTTGTAACTGATTCTGATTTTAGTTTAGAAACTAATGCTCTTAACTTTAATATTCTCCCTTTATATGTGACCATACATTTGAGCTATTATGAGTTGTAATATAATAAATATTAGATCAATTGTGTCTTAAATCACTAAAATGAAAATATAAATGTAAAACTCGTGACATACGAATGGATCAGTTTAACACCTATAAATATGATTTATGTCTGATAAATAATTATAATTTAGCATTAGAAAATTTGATTTAGCGTCTGATAAATGGACACTAAATTAGTATTCAATAGATGGGTGTAAATTAGCGTCCGAATATATAAGCTAGCGTTCGATGAGTAGAAGCAATTTAGTGTCCGAAGATCTAAATTAGCGTCCGATGAGCGGAAGCAATTTAGCGTCCGAAAGAAATTGGACGCAAAGTTGTATATTTGTCTCCAGTTAGTTACCGTCCGATTAAGCGGCTTGCGACCACTTTGTAGACGTTATTTAGCGTCCGATTGTGGACGCTAACAAATAGATGCTAAATAGCGTCAAAACAAAACGGACGCCAAGTGGACACAAATTAACGTCCGCATACGCAAAATAAAAATTAGCGTCCAGGCTTTTAGCGTCCGATATTGATCGGACACTAAACATCAAAAATCGGATGCTAAATCTGTTTAGCGTCCGATTTTTGATGTTTAGCGTCTGAAAACGTCGAACGCTAAATCCTGTATTTTTTTATAGTGTCGGTTCGGGTTAGCCTTTGCATTTTTTCGGTTTTTTAGGGTTATGGGTCAAATACGGATGACTTACCGCGTTATGCTTAATTGACAAAAAAATTTAAAGTACAAATTTAAGCTACCATTTTAACTTGTATTGATTTTCATATATGAATCCAAATTCTCTTAAGATAGTGTTATTCTTGATGAAGATTGCTATTGTGTATTGGTTGGTTATACATAACAAATTGGATGACAATATTTTTAATATTAATTTTTAACAATAGATTTATTAATTGTATCGACCAAGTATAAATTTAAAATTTGGTGAATCAGTGTTCAATATTCGACACTCGACGCCCAGTCTATCCCCCCTCCCCCCACGCCCGATGCTGTGCCTGTGCCTTCCGCCATCCCGTGCCCGTCACACCCCGTGCGCGTCCTGCGTCAGCACCTGTCATCTCGAGTGAGCGTCGCGTACCCATGTCAATCCATCACCACCTCGCGTCTGTGCCCTTATGCGCCCGTCATCACCTCGCGCCCGTAACTTCATGTTATGTGTGCGCCGCCTATCACCGTCTCGCGTGCGCGCCTCGTGCGAGCATCCTCCAGTAGCTTATCGCTCCTAGGTAAGGGTAGTCCGTTTATCTTCTTATTTTGCCAATTTTTTTAACCCTAATTAAATTTAATTATACATACAAATATATTTGAGTGAGATGTAAGTTTTGTAATCTTTATTCTTTTATGATATTAATAAGAAACCTAAGTAGTGATGTGATGATTATACACACACATGTTCAAACCATTCCTAAACTTGGTTTTGTAATCTTTATTTAATTAAGGTGTAAGTACTTTAATCTTTATTCTTCAACATCTACACACCAATCGTAGTTAGTATATTCTTAACTGAAAAGTTTATACGTTTTATAATTAAAACTTCATCAACATTCAAACCAATTTCCTTGGACACGGTAAAAGATGGCAAGAGTTATAAAAAGGGAATGAAAACATTCCTTATTTTAGTCCCAATTCATGGAAATTATGCATTCGTACATGCTAATAATTAATAGAAGGATAATGGAAGTTTGTCTAGTTTCATGTGTGGTTCGGGTGAATTCAGTTCAGGTCAATTCGGTTTGGGTGAATTCGGTTCGGTTGAATTAGGTTCTGGTGGATTCAGGTATATCAAATTTTGGTTTGATTCGGTTTTGGTTTGGTTCGGTTCAGATTTTCGGGTCACATTTCAGATCACATCATTCGGTTTAAATTCGGGTTCGGATCGGGTTGGATCGGGTCAGTTTTTCTGGTTCGGGTCACCTTTGCCAGGTAACTTTACCTGCTCTCATGCCATGGGTGGGAACCCAATGCAAGCTTCGGTCGACGAGATTGCTTCGAAGTACGGTTAAAGAAGGTGAAAGCACTTCTCTTGATGATCTCATCTTCGATCTTGTCTTCCCAGCTGATAGATGTCTGCTCTGTAAGTCCTTCTCACTGAAAGGAGTGGATGTAAGGGCTATGGACAACACCTTATGTAATGACCCCAAACACGGCCTAGTTCTAGGATCCCTACACATCGTTCACTATATTACCTAAGTTACGCAAGACTCTAATCCAGATCACTCAACGAATTGAAAGGAAGTCACTTTGTATAAATACCAAACATTTACAGGGTCTGAATCCAAAGTAAATCCATAATAGCTGACGCCCGAAGGCTACAATACCAAAATAAAGTCAAATACAATCTAAGAGAAAAGTATCGAATCCCAAGTCCGAAGACTAAACAAAACAAAAATAAATAAACTAAACTTCTAGCTCAGAATCGCCAGCGGCTCATCAATCTGCAAGGTAATGTTAATGTGGGAAGGGGTGAGCAACCACATGCTCAGCGGGCAATGACTGTCATCAATGAGGTCGCTCAAAACATTTGAAACCAGAAGCTGAAGTGTAACAGAATAGTAATATCAGTAGTTCAAAACAGCTAAAGGGAGAATAGTCTCAATAACAGAATGGAACACACAGGTTCCCAAATCAGAAACACTCAGAAGCTTCACAAATAGAGGGGACACTAGCACCAAGCATAATACTCAGAAATGGTCAAAGACCCATGGATCTAACAGATCCCTCGACAACGCAGAAATGACCCGAAGGTGAAAGGGCTATTTTTTTTAATAAAATTGTTTCCATCACCCTTACAAACTAGTTTCAGTCTATACTATCATTATCTAATGAGCATGCTGCTCTAATTCTAAGGGGAATATCCTCCCCTTTCCATATCTTAACATCAAAAGAAGAGGCATTATACAGATTTGCCACCAAAATAGTTGGGAAGTGTTCAGAATTCGAAACATCTATCCACTCCACTCTAACAAAAGATCTAATCAAAGCTTTTAAAGCCTCACTTTCTTTCTTCTTCTTTTGGTCTTTGGACTTCATATTAGATATACATAATTCCTTGAACCAATTCAAAACATTCGTACAACAGATGCTATAGCTGCCCACACACAGTGCAAGTTCCATAGCCATTTTCCTGCTGTTATGTATGTCATCTGCACATGAGAGGTGCTAGTGATCATCTTGTTGAAAGCTAGAATTTGTAACACCCCTAATCCTAAACCTGTAATGACGTCGCAAGTCGTAGCATAATAATAACAATTCGTAGCGGAAAATAAAACTATCTACCTTGGTGTTACACGCCGTTACTCTCCCTTGTGAGTAACAAGGCATCCTTACTCTTTCCAACAATACAACTCCTCACGCTGTGATGATCAGATACTGAGCACTCTAATTATTACAACCAAATCCAACTAAATGAGCAACTAACTAAATACAACAACCTCCTTAATACAATACAAAATAAAACTAAGGTGTTTGTTGAAAACACATCAGCTACCCTCGTGTCCCGCACTCGGCTTGAGTCTTCTTCAATAACTGGAATGTTTGGCCCATTGAGGGCTCAACAATCGAAATGCTGGTATGCTAAATGTAGTCTTAAATCATCTAGATTCCTTAAGTCGTTTTAGCCATCTTGATATTAGATTCTTTACATGAAATACCGGTTTACAATAATAACAGTAATACTATAAACATTAACAATCACATAACAGTTCACCTGCAAACATCAGTGTACAATAGTACCCATCACCAATAACCACACATCAATATCCATAGCAATAACCAATAATCACACATCAATAATCCACAACAATAACCAAACAATACCGTATTAAACTTCTTGTTAGTTGGCCACCTGGCCTTATCCTTTAAACCAATCACTTAACCTTTCCCAATTAAATTCCACCTAGGCGTCATGATAAGACAACCCTTAATAGCTTATTAATGGACGATAGTCCCCTGGGTTCCAATGGAACCGTTACCAGCTGACCTTATGGCCCTGGATATATATAAGACCGATCCGGACAAACCTGTGCACCAACGGCAGTGCCCTCCGCCATCCTCAAATGTGACTGATGGATTCCTTGAGTGACTCTCCATTGAAGTCTCTGGTAGTGATCACGATGCACAACCAGAAGTCGAAACAGTCTGGATTCCTCTCTTATAAGTTAGCCCTTTTTGTCAGTGAAATAATAACCAATCCTTGAGTTAAGACTATGACAATTGACCATCAGTTAGGTTCAATAATACCTAAAGGTCAGTTAGTCTTGTTCCAGTTTAGATGTATAAACTTCCAGTCATAAAACATTCGCGTAAAATAGAACGCAGTTGTGCTAAGCAATACAGTATACAATATCATATACATAAAATCATAGATATCGCTCTTAACAATTAAACACACAACGTCTGGACCTTAGGAAAATCCTTAGGACATTCAGACTACACAATTAACATACTGTTCACCAAGTAACTCTAGCTTGACAAATTTCTGTTCAGTAGTTCCTTCCCGTACGCTGTTATATAAACATGCAATACCGGGTAAATTAATATAACTATTCATTAAATATTACAGTACTGTTACTGTAGCGTTTATACTCGTTGTATAATACTCTGTATGTTCTTCATTTCCCCCTGTTACTACCTCCGTCCCATCATAAGTGTCTCATTTACTTTTTGGCACGCTTTTCCACTTCAATATTAAATATATAAGATAAATAATTTTTTAATTTTTTTTTTACAATATAGTTTTTCACATAAGGATTCCATTATAGAAAAAAAAATTATAAAAATATATTATCTTACATGTTAAAATATTGAAGTCAAACGACAAGCTCAAATAGTAAAGTGGACAAAGTGAGTGGGACAGAGGGAGTATTTAACAGTGGTTCTAGATAGTTCACTAGATCATTATTTTATGTAGTATCCACATGTGATAATGAATCCCCATATTATGATATTTCTTCATCTCTTTAATTATATATCCATAATTATTTCTCTTATTCCATATACCAATATAATTTGGTTATCTTTATTATAACCACAATTATTTCATCAACTCTATATTATATTCTCTTGGTTATTTTTTTACACACCCACATTTATTTTATAAACTTTATATTATATCCTATAATTGTTTCCACTTATTCTTTATACTATACAATTTAGTTATTTTCATTATAACCACATTTTATTTAGTAAACTTATTTTATACTTCATAACATACCTTAATACATTATATTACATGGTTTTAATTCCTTTCTTTACTAAATTATAAAACCAACCATACTAATTCGGTATTTATATTTTGTACCCAACAACCTTTATAAATTACCAAATAACCATATAACTTTTATAATTCACCAATTATCCATATTAACTTTTTGGAAATTGCAAAACAAATATATTAATCTTTATAAATTACCAAATGACCACATTAACTTGTAAATTATCAATTAACCACTTACTTTTACAATTTACCAAACACTCTTACTAATTTTTGGTAATTACAAATTAATCTCACCAACTTTTATAAATTACTAATTAAGCCCATAAACTTTTCGGTTTCAACATATAGTTTTCTATATTTACACTTTTAACCCAAAACTTTATATAAGTTACATATTAACTTATAAATTATAGTTTTAATATTAAATTCTTTAAATAACCGAAACAACCCATATCTTTCTTCAATTTATATTTCCGCCCCATTTAACTTCTATTTTTCATATATACTTTCATAAACATATTCTCCCTAAACTTTTATACACTTAATATTTTATGTCATAAATCATTTTAACCCAAAGTTTTTGGTCAACACTTTGACCAAGACTTAATTTTATAATTAATACTTTAATATACCCATAAAATCATATAAGTTTCAGTTTTAGCCCAAACTTTCCATAATTTACAAAATAGCCCCAACACTTTGTAAAATGTTATTTTAACACTTAAACACTTATTCAAATTCACCAAATTCATAATATTAATTCCTACCTTATATTATTTCATAAATATCCAAATAAACCCCTTTGTTCTCGGTTTTTATTATTTGTACTCTATACTTTTCAAAATTACATTTTAGCCATATAACTTTATAAACTTGCCATTTAAATACGTGTAGCTATTTTAATACTCCTAAAATTTATAATATAAGTTACTGCACTTATATATATTTTGAAAATCACCAAATACAACATTATGTTCTCGGCTTTAATATATATTACCATATAGTTTTCAAAACTTGATTTAAACCTTATAATAATACATATAAATGTATATAAGCCATATAACACTTCTAAAAATATGCTAATGACTTAGAATGATTATAAACTCAAAATAGAACATTTAGTCCTTAGATAATTGGTCTAACTATATATGTATCATAATTAATTTTTGTGACACATAATTATATCTTAAGGTAATAATCTTACTTTATATGTTATAAATTATTTTCCTTGATATTTAACCCAATGTTTTCGGCCTTAATTTATTTAGAGGTTATATATAATTTTTATACCAAAGTTTGAAGCTTAAATCAAGCTTAAACTTAATAAACCTTAATTATATAACTTACTCCTTAAATCAAGACAATTCTTGTACTTGATTTCTCCTTGAAATCCAAGCTCTCCAAGTGCTATTTGATGAAGAGAATTCAGCCTCCTTGAATATATTTAGGAGATCCATTTGTTAGACTTCTAACAAGGATTTATAAATAAGGTTTGGAGTAGTTTTACAAGAGTTCACCTTAGGAATTTTTCAAGGAATTTTCGGTAGACCTTGAGATGGTTGTAGATCTAAATTTCCTTCATGAAATAATGAAGAGAATATAGGTTTAGCAGTTCTTAAATTTTCGGCAATAACCTTAGGTATTTTGCTAGGATTTTCAACATGAAAATATACCTTAACTTGATCTTGTTGTTCCTTGTGTTGTTGTTGAATTTAGGAACCTCCTTGGAACATCTAACCTTGGTGAAAATAGCAAGAGTTGCTAGGATGATTTCTTGCTTCAAGACTTAGTAGATTTAACTAGGAATTTACATAGAAATGATGTTAGAACTTAGAACACCATTAATGGAGCTTGGAAGCTCTAAGGAATTAACTAACAAATGAAGAAAGAAAAGAGAGGAAATGAGACTTACACAATCGGCCAAGTGAAAGGCAAGGAAGAATGAAGGCTCACGTATGGCCTTAAGGAAAGAATGAGAGAGTTTCTCTTTTGATAAATTAATGTCAATAATTGACTAGTCTTTCCATTAGTTTATTCCTTAATTGATTGTTTGGCTCAAGAAATGTTCTCATTATTGTGCACTCATACGGCTGATTGACAAGGAATAATGGAGCTTGATTGTCAATTAACACAAGAGGACAAGAGCTAAGTTAGGCAAGTGTTTTCTTTTGATTTTTCTAAGGCAATTAACATGTCAATTGTTGTCTTCTTTCTCATTGTTTATACGGTAATGGAGTATAGATTAGGCAATTGATTTCTTTGATAGAAGACAAGAGAACATGCTAGGTATATTATTTGATTAATTTAGAGAATCAAACTTGTTTCTTTCCCCCCTTGAAATCGGCCACCTTAGGCTATAGTAAGCCATTTGATTTTTGTTTGTATTGAACATAGACATGTGCATAAGTAGGTAGCTGATTTATTTAACTAAGTAGACAGCATATCAAAATCGGCAGCCTTAGGAGAGTAACATGGTTGTTTTGTTTGTTTGCTTGTAACTTTACATTATTGTAGTCTAGCTTTACTTTTCATGTATTTAATTTCCTTTGCTTTTCAAAGCTAATTCTCTTTGTTTTCTTGCAGGTCACACGGTAAGGAGACTCCTCTTTTGGCTGAGTTTATTTGACACAATATAATATGGCATGTGCAAGGTGAGTCATTATCCATAAGACAATTTTTTTGCAAAAATCTAGTCAATTATACCCTAAATGGCGCCCCATATAAAGGTCAAATGGGATTGATTTTTAATTTTATTTTTGTTACACTATATTGTACTAATATCATACTAATATGTGTAATAGGTTCCAGCATTTATTTGGTATATTTATACCATGGTAAAAGATGAAAGTTTTAAGGTAAAAATGCTGATTTTAGGTACCTTTTTGTCCCACCAATCGCCCCCATTTGTACTATGAATTTAGTACTGGAATTAATTGATTTAGATGGTCAATTTATCCCTTTTAAGATTATTAACTCGTGGCTCCTCAAAAACATCAAGGCAATTGCGTAAAACGCATTTTTGTGACACCCGAAGGTGCGTTTTTGTGCTTTAAGGATTTTCTGGAAAATAATTAGTCGCTATGAGTTCCAAGTGTTTATTGAAATTTTTTATAGTCAATAATAATATGTTGAGGTGTTACATTGAGTTATATGGGGTTATATAAACTCGTAACTCAATTTTCGGGCTAACGGGACACTCCCGGGGCAAAAGGAGCGTTAAGAAATTCCCCCGAGCACTTTGTGTATTTTTGAAAAGTAGCTCGAGCATTCTCTTTATAATGGTGAATATTAATGATAGGAACTCTTAGAATAATTTATATTGGAGTTTGTGCCACTTCGGTACCTCTCCAGGGCACTCCCAGGGGTTTGTGGGGCCCTCAACGGGAACCTCCGAGCACTTTGTCTTTAACTGAGAATTTAGCTTGAGGACTTCATCTTAAATGTTCATTAAAGTGTTATTGTGCATTTATAATGAAGTGTAATGCTTTACTTTATTTAAAAAGTATTTCCGGGACTTTCAGGCCTTAAGGGGCCCTTAAGGGAACTCCCGGGCATTTTGTACTTTTACTTAGTTCTAACTGAGGACTTGTGTTTTAAAGGTCATAAAATGATCCTTGATTAACTCCATATGAGTTTTATAGCTTATATAACTTGTTTAGCTTAAGGTCGGGCTTTAACGCACGTTTTTGACCTTAAGGAGTTTAGGTGCGTTTTAACGCCCAAGTGTTTATATACTTTACTAGGGTTTAATAATCCCCTAAATAATACTTATTTATCATTATTTATTTATTTAAATGTTAGGGGTATTTCAGTCTACCCCCCTTACAAGGACTTCGTCCCGAAGTCATAACTTATACTTATTCATCCTATGGAATCAAGTTCCTCATATCTATTCTGTATACTTATCATTCCTGGTGTCAATGCTATATTGACACCTCTACATTCCATCTGTAATCCAAGTGTATGCAATTCGTACATATTCATAACCTTACTCATGACATTCAATATAATCGTAGCACAAATAACTTGGTAAATACTGTAAAGCAAATAAGTGTCTCAACTTCCTAGCTATCCCACTTGGTCATCACTGCACAAGTGCAATACCAAAACACTCAGTCCTACAGAGTGCAGAGGCGTAAACCCTTGGCAGTGAATCTCTTGTGTGATTGTAGGAATAAATATACTGCAAGTAAATAGGTGTACTTTCACTAGTGGAAAAAATGTTTTTAACCATGGTTATTTTACTTATATACCACGGTTAGGAACCGTGGTTTATGCTCCCGTCGCATATAGAAAATTGCCTCTATACCACGGTTGATAACCGTCGTTTAAAAGTAGACTATATACCACAGATTGCTATGACCGTCGTTTAAGTCCATTTTTGGACGCGGTCCTCACCGATTTTAAACGACGGTTAAGGTCAGAACCGTGGTTTTAAGTCCTTTTATACGACGGTTATAGGTCAAAACCGTGGTATATTATCTATAAAATCAACGAATAAACCACGATTTTACTTATAACCGTGGTTTATAGTCTATGAAAATTTTTTCAAAATCGCCGGCGATTCGAAGCGCTGCTATGCAGATATCAAACAGAGCACAGAAGAGAATGAAGAAGCTAGAACATGTGTGTTCCTTGTTTGCGATTTAGGGTTGCAAAATAATGAGTGAAGAATGTTCTGGAGGCGTAGTATGTTCCTTGTTCGCGGTGGGTTGCAAAATTACCGTGAAGTTGAAGAGAATGAAGAATGGAGGCGTAGGCCATGTTCCTTGTTCGCCGGTTATAGTTGCGAAAATAACAGTGAGAATGAGTGAGTGAGGACGAGGTGTTCCTTGTTCGTGATTTAGGGTAACAAAAATTACCGTGAGCTAGTTGAAGAGAATGAAGAATAGTTGCAGAGCATGTTCGTCGGTTTGGGTTCCAAAATTACCGTGAGGTTGAAGAGAATGAAGAAGAGTTTGCAGAGGGTTCCAAAATTACCGTGACATTGAAGAGAATGAAGAAGAAGAGTGCTTCGTCGATATATAAAGAGAATAGAGAGAAAGTGCCGCGTTAAATTTCGACCGAAAATTAAAATCCCGCCTAGACTATATACCACAGTTCATAAAAAAACCGTGGTTTAATATAGTAAGATGTGCAATATAAATGACGGTTGCCTAGAAACCGTGGTATATAGGTACACTATATACGACGGTTCCCCGAGAACCGTGGTATATTCACTCCGGCATGTACTATATCCCACGGTTTCCCTGAAAACCGTGGTATATAACTAACCTATAAACGACGGTTCCTGAAGAACCGTGGTATATGCGCTCTGGTATGCACCTTAAATGACGGTTGCTATGAAAACCGTGGTTTATAAACTTTAAACCACGTTTTCCATTTAACCGTGGTTTAAACGCCGTCAAAAAACATTTTTTTCTACTAGTGTTTTATTAATCAACCAAGTGTCAGATAGAACACATAAATATCAAGTGTTACATAGAACACAACCATAACCATTCAAGTGTCACATAGGACACAACAATAACCAACCAGTGTCACATAGGACATATCATTAACCAACTAGTGTCACATAGGACAACCATCCAACCAATTGCACACATGCGCAACAATCAAGCACAAACAACCAATTACAAAACCAGCAGATCGCAATGTGGTGCTCTACCCCCCTTAAAAAGGGTTACGCCCATGTACCCCTACAATATACACAACTACTAGAAAAGTGACGGATACTTGTCTCGCATGGAGTCCTCTAACTCCCATGTTGCCTCCTCAATGTCGTGGTTTGACCACAGAACCTAGACTATTCTAATGGTCTTGTTCCTGGTCTCTCTAGTCTTGGAGTCTAAAACGCGAACTGGGGTATCCTCATATCTAAGTGTAGGATCTAGCTCTAGTGTCTCGGGCTCTAAGATATGTGATGGGTGAAGCACATACCATTTTAGCTGTGAAATGTGAAACACATTGTGCACTCCCCCAAGCTCAACAGGTAAATCTAATATGTAGGCTAATGGGCCCACTCGCTCCATAATAAGGTACGGTCCTACATATTTCGGGCTAAGCTTGCCATTCTACCCAATCTAAAAAAAATTCCCTTCATAGGTGAAACTCTAAGGAAGACTCGATCGCCTATTGCGAACTCGAGATCTCTCATACGGACATCAGCATATGACTTTTGTCTTTTACGAGATATAGCCCCCAAGAATCTATGCATTCTCTAACATGCTCCATAGTGCATTAGTATGTTTTTATATTTGAATCCCGTATGTATGGGTGAAGGTGATCTACCATCTTGTACGTTGCCAATATTATCTCATGGCTTATTTAAACTATCGTATGTAACACACTTCCATTAATCGCCTCTTGTAGTTGTAATCGTTGGCACTCGGGTCCTGTATTTGTATTGGGGCATATTTAAAATCTCACTCTTTGATCTTCAGGTCATAATCTTGTGATTCTTGTATTTGAGTTTACTATCACCATAATCGGTTTCCATTTTCAATGTAAAGTATGAGCTATGGTCGAGCCATGCATCTTATGGATATTATAAAAAGATTTCTAGATATTATTGATTCACCAATTGTCTGTAGTATATACACGATTACTATCGTTTGTTCATCAGGTATACCACAGTAGGGTTACCGCTAAGGTTTCTAACAAGGTACAGTTTCCTCTCAATTGGACATGTTCTTGCGGTTTGAATCAACTCATGTGAGTATTAGTATAATTTTTCTATTCTTTATATTCTACCATGGTTATAGGTAGGTTCCCATTTAATATATTGGGTTTGAATTCATAAAGAAAGACTTAAAGCCGATATTTCCCTTTAGATGGCAATATGGCCATAACTTAGAAGCTAGCTTGAGAATACTTTTATTATAGATAATTGTCTCTTGATCTCATATTTAATTTATTAACATGGTTCATGGAATAATAATAGTTAGTATTTCCTCACAAATGACTATTTTTCCGACATACGCGGAGTTGTTTTAGCTATTAAATCTCCTCAGGGTAACCTGGATAACTTAACTCTTAATTTACACATTCTACATCTCATATACTTATTAGTCAAATTATATTTGATTTAAGAATAAATACTTACGTATTACAGAAATATTTGTGACCACTTGTAAGGAGTCTCAGGAATCATCCAACCTGACGGGGTCAGCATCAGTGTTGAACTATCCTTCCACACCATTTTTGTTTGTTTTCCCTTGATCTGACCAGGATCAAGTTCGACCTCCCACGTCAAATATCAACAACCACATAATTATCATTTCCCAAATTTATCTTATCAAACTTGTGAGGTGGTGATTACTACATGTACCTTTTTCCTTGACTGCTATACAACTATCCCAATAACTGTTATAACCTATACTTGAATCTATTGTCACTGCTGCTGAAAAAAAAAAGAATAAACAACACTTAAATTTGGCATTTAAGAACGTTTATTTAGCGTTGTTTATTCGAGCGATGCAAATGCTAAAACGTTTTAAATGACGCTTTCAAAGCGTACCTTATACTATCTTTAAAGAACGCTTATTTTCAAAGCGTTCTTTATAATGCGAGAACGATGGGAACATAAAAACGCTTTATCCTAAGAAGCGTTCTTTATGCTCAGTCAAAAACAACGCTTATCACATATAAGCGTTTCTTATGATGGTTGGCGGGAGAGTTTAAAAGAACGCTTATATGTTGCATAAGCGTTCTTTATATATATATATTTGTTTTTTTTTTTCAGAAATCTCTGTTCCAACAAATGCTACAGATCGATATCATCACATCACAGATCAATTAATGCATTGTTGCATTTTCAACACAGCAGAAGCCATCACAACGACTGTAAAAAAGAAATTAAAATCTCTACCATTTTTTTGATTAATACCTTGAGATTCCTCTTCATTCCGAAATCAGATTACATCCCTATCAAAAGTACAAGATATCTTGTAGGGAATGTTTTCTCCTACCCAACATTGAAAAAAAACTGAACTATTATACATAAAGGAAATCAGAAGGACTGTAAATTAAGATCTGAAACATTTAAGCTAATCTTACTAATCTCACAGAGTTTAGCAACATAAAACAGTTGCTCCCAGCAATCTGAGATACAAGTTCTCAGCGATCCATCTTCAATCTTCTTGAAGAAAACAAAAAGTTCTTGATTACCGACATCTAGTTCCATCCATGAAAATCCATTCTCTATCGCCCATTTCATAGCAAACACCAGTCCTTGGATCTCAGCTCCAAGCATCGAACATGAAGGTTTCAAGATTTTGTTAAAGCCATCAGAAGGTTGCCTTCTGAATTTCTGATTGAACCAGCCACAATCAAGGCCTGACCTCTTGTACTCTTCACTCCACAATTAACTTTAATATGATCCTGCATAGGAACAGACCCATGAGTCATGAACAGATTAGCATCTCCCACTATTTTCCTTATACAGATTCCAAGCTTTAACAAAAGCATGATTATTTTCTATTACAACAGCCATCCAAGACAATTGCATGCTCAGCCATATTAATTAACAGAGAATGCCAGTATTAGTACCATAAACACATGCAGACAAAATTTGATTACAGTTAAATCCAAACACAGATGGAAGCTACTAAGTACTTATGTTGTAATTAAAGCAATCTGTAGAACTTTGATAATGCAGGAAATGTGTACTTGACATATATAATGCAACAGACTACATTTTTGTAGATGCAAATTGGTTGATCAGTCAGGCATCTTCCAGTATTGCTTTCGTCCAGTAAGCGCACATGTGCTCCTTGACAAAATCTAGATCACCAGCTGAATAAGTACCTCTTTGTTTTCAAAGAACCGAACAAGCTGCACGCAAGAATTATAAAAGCAATTAAGTACACCATTTAAACTTATCCAACCATGCAGAAACAGTTAAATTACCAATTCAAACACAAAACTTATAACACATACTCCAGATTCATCACTGATTTTGTCGATGTGGGACACGATGTCCAACATGTATCGCATCACAAAATAACCGCAACTGCTGCTATCCGGTTGCCTGGGACACTATTTTCAATAAAATTATATTATTATATATACACACTAATATATATAAAATATATTTAAGTATATATGCATATGAGTAAATAGAATGTTTTTTACCTTTTTAATATACTGTATATCCAAAGGAAAATTCATCTGATTGGCATTGAGCATACCTTCTCTAAAACCACTGAAATTAATTAAAACAAGCATTAATTTAAGTGACAAGTCATCAAAAAGGTATAAAATTTTATTTTTTGAAATGAAAATATGCACAATTTACTTACTTTGTCAGCAGAACAGAAATGGCGATGTTTCTCTAATTCCACCAATAGGGTCAATCACTATACAGGATGATGAGTAAGTACACACCACTAACAACAACCAATGATTGCTACAAGTTTGAAACAACAACAAATCAACTTCACCTTCGAAATATATATGAGTTAACATAAAACAAGACAAAAGCATAAGGTGGTCAAGCACGCTTACATCTGATGATATGGTATGAGCACAAATTTGCTATTCCTCTTTACCGCCGCAATTATGCCATTGCGCATATGATCTGACACGCAGCACACCGTCTCTCATAGCTTCCTCAGAAGACATGATTTGTGGACATAGGAAGGTGATCATATTGTCCAGTTTCTTTCCCACCAGCCTCGATAGTAAGGGCCTTTGATGACAAATGCATTAAATTAAAATTATATATACATAAAACTTACTATTAACTTTGAAAGTGAAAAAATGTGATACTTACAAGCAGTAGGATTGAATCACCGAGATGTTCAGCATATCACCAAGCAGCAGCTCCTTGACATCGCTAATACTGATCAGCAACTCCTGTGGTTCTCCGCTGTGGAACAAAGACGGCGGAACCCTAAGGATGAACTCAATGAAATCATCACCCTTCCCGAGTATCAAGTCATATAAGATCTGCTGACGCTTTCCTAGTGTTTTCACCAAATTTTGGATAAGAATGAAATCGCGTCGAAGTGGACTGATGTAGTGACCATGCTGCTGACCCGATGGTCCCTTTCCTTTCGACGCACTGACTGCCTTACCTTTGCCAGCAATAGGAACAGGTGTCTAAGAAATGACAAGTTAGCATATATACGTTAGAAAACTATATTCTCCCAAAACTGCATTTATATGAAATGGTAATTAGTAAACAAATTTATATAAGTTGTTTTGCTTACCCTACTATCAGATAATTCCACCAGATTGCAAGGCCATGGTACTTGTGAGCCACGTGCTTCAATGATAGTGCTCCAATCATTCCACTCTATCGGTAGTGGAATGTGATCACAGCCTTCACAGACACTGTCGACCATCACACGGACGTACCAGGCCGGCACTCGCTTAAAATGACACAGTGACGCCGAATCAGTCTGTAGAATTGTGCCTACTGCAACCACAAAGGTGCCATGTTCATTGATCTGCAGAAGACGACACTTTTGGTTTCCTAATAAACGAACACAAACAATTAGATTCATACATTACAACATGCATGCTTTTGATTAATTGAAAAAATAAATAACGACAAAGCACTAAAATTCACACATGCACACCTGAAGCTTGGCATATGGGAATGGGTCAGAAGGTGCAGGTACAGTGTAAGAAACTGAAACCTGAGATGGTACAGGGGTGGAAGTAGGTGCAGGGGTAGAAGCAGGTGCAGGGGTGGAAGCAGGTGCTGGGATGGAAGCAGGTGCAGGGGTGGAAACGGGTGTAGGGGCGGCATACACTGATGAGCTAGAAGATTGATGCCCCTGACTCAGCTGTTCCATCAATCTTGCTTCCATTTGTTGCATCTGCTGCTGCAAATCAGATTGGAATTGTTGTGACAACTTCCTTTCGATCTCCTTGATTTCTTCCTCTCTCTCCCGATCCGCTGGGAGCGAGGAAAAACATCTCTCTGACGCACTGCGGATCCAAATCCTCGAACTCTCCCAGGGTAATCCTTCTTGCCAAGCGCTTTGTTCAACGGATCCTCCTGAGTATGAGGCTGGGCAAGAAACGAATCAACACCCTCTGCAGTCTTGTACACGCAAAAAAAAAACATGTAAATTATGAATTAGATCAAATAAATAAAACATACATAAATTGTAAGAATAATTTATAAACTATTAAATATTACTCAGGGCACTCACAATTTTTGCAGCTAAGTCTGCAGTCTCCTTCCGTGGATAATACATTTCACCGTCCTTCTCTAATTGGCGGCCAAGCATGTATGCTTGTGCCCGATTCACCTCATCCGGACTTTGAATCGGCTCAATTGTGCCGTCCTCACGCACACGCTTCAATAACCCCTTTTCAATCCAGCCTGGTATACGCCCCGCGTACCCAGCTCGGCCCATGTAGTGTGGGTTCTGATCTTTCAAGCGATTCTGTCGGGCTTTTTCCTGAACTGCCTGTGGAAAGAATTAATACAATTCATTTTATAAACTTTATCCTGTTACATTAACATCATAAACTTAAAAGTTAATCTATGAAAACAATTACGTACCCTGAACTCAGGGGTGATATGTGCTTCATAGAACTCCTTCCAATCCTCCTCAGTGATCATGCCAGCGTACAGCTCATAGGGAGGCACCCGCTTTGGGTTGTTCGTATTGATCCAACCAGCCACCAGCCTATTTTTGAACGCTCGCATACGCAAAGCAAGCAGTGACATCACTTTATCATATGCTTCATCCGGGATCTGGTACTTCTTCTTCAAGCTCATCCACATGATCTTCTTTATTTCCGGATCTTGGTTCTTCCATTTTTTGTTGATACAGCAATGGGTCTTAACCAATCGACCCATGGCGCTGGCAAACTTCTGCTTTTTCTCGCCAGTGGGTCTAAGATACCTGTAATATATACAGTATATATGTTAGTCATACGTACGAAATATATATAGTACTACATATAAATGTATAAATATCAGTATATATGTGAAAAAATAAAACAAAATAACATATAGGTGTAACATATACCTATCCCACCCAAATCAATCATGCCACTCTCCTTCTTCTCATTTAGACCACGTGACGGTCCTCGTGTCTTTCGTGGAGGGAGATGAGAGGTCGTAGGAGGGTCCTGAGAGGTCGTAGGAGCATCAGCGGCATCGACGATCTGTGTACGCTCCGCTAACTGCATCTCTGAATCTATCTCCATCTCCATCTCCTCATCACACTGTATGAGCATCTCATGATCGTCGGCATCCATAATCTGCACAATATCATTACATAATATATATATTAGTCAGTGTCATAAATAGAGTCATAAATAGAGTCATAAACAAACATAAATTGTACACGCATGTGTTAAGCATTCACTTTTCTTTTATGCCAGACTTACTTTTGTTTATTTTTCCACCCACAACCCTTCTCCATGATCTGATCTTGTGCACTGAAAGTTGGTCACATTATCAACTTCCATTGGCATTTGGAGGGGAACATTGTCCATTTCACAGTCATAATCTTCCTCGTTCATAACACCATCAACACCAACTATCCGTCGCTTACTTTGCAATACAACTGACCATCTGGGATTAGATTGATCACGGCAGTAGAACACTTGTCTAGCTTTAGAAGCAACTATAAACGGTTCTTTTGTGTATGTCAATGCGTTTAGATCAACCAACTTCATACCGTGTTCCACCTGTCGGTAACTGCGCCTGTTGTCTACCCATTTGCATTTAAAGACACAAGTCTCGTAACCGGTGTAGTTAAGGATCCAAATCTCCTGAATCACACCGTAATACTCTTTCCTCATTGTCACTCCCTTACTACCTGCATCTTGATATATTTCCTGTGAAGCAGTTAGATGAACACCACTATTTTGATTTGTTGACTTACGATCTTGGCGTTCAGTATAAAAAGAGAACCCATTCACATCGAAACCCTCGTACGATAAAACATCAAGATTCGGACCGAGCGCTAATAACTTAACCATTTCAGTTACATTGCCTGAATCTTCATGCATAACTTTTTCTTTAAACCATGTAACGAATGTAGCATTCTGCTCCTTCTTTAATCTCACTTGACTCATCGACGGATGTTGTGCTCTGAGAGCGCTTAAGTGTGATACGAAGTATGGTTCAACATCTTCAACATGCTCAACACGGTTAGATGCGCTTTACACAATGCAGCAAAATCAGGCCTCACCATTTTTTTCCCGATTGTACCTACACCCTGTAACTTGCCCTCATGTCTTGATCTCGGAAGTCCTATGTGGTCCACGCCTTCTAAGTAGTGGGTGCAAAAGTCAATCACTTCCTCAGTTACATATCCTTCAACAATGCTTCCCTCTGGACGTCTGCGGTTTTTCATTTTTTTTAAGCACACCCATGTATCTTTCGAATGGATACATATACCTGAGATATAATGGGCCACACTCCTTGATCTCCCTTACTAAATGAACAAGCAGATGCACCATAATATCAAAAAATGAAGGTGGAAAATACATCTCCAACTGGCACATAGTGACAATTAGTTCAGCCTGCAACTTGTCCAGTGTCTGCACATCTAGAACTTTGGCAGAAAATCCATTGAAAAACACGGACAAATTTGTAATGGTTTTCCTGACATCATGTGGGAGAATCCCACGAATTGCAATGGGAAGCAAATGTTGCATCAAAACATGGTAGTCGTGAGATTTCATCCCTACTAACTTGAGTTCAGACATGGACACCCAACTTCTTACGTTGGAAGAGTACCCTGATGGTACTTTGATGTCAGAAAGGGCACTGCAGAAACTCTTTTTCTCCTCTTTGGATAGAGTGTGACATGCGGGAGGCAGGAAGATACGTGTTTCTCTTTGTTGGGGTTGGAGCTCTATTCGTATGCCCAACTCTACTAAATCTTTTCTCCCCTTTAAATGATCTTTTGTTTTCCCTTTAATGTTTAGCAACGTTCCACCAAGACTTTCACCCACATTTTTCTCCACGTGCATGGCATCAATACAATGCCTTACTTGCAAATGTTGCCAATACTCAAGATCAAAAAATATCGACCTTTTCTTCCAAACACTCTTCTCTGTAGCTTTAGTTGGAGGACCAAAGTTGTTCACAATATCTTTCACCTGGTTATAACATCGACACCTGATAAAGGTTGCCGAGCTACAGCATGATCAGTCGTCCCGTCAAATTCATCTGTCATCTTTCGGTACTTATGATGTCTTGGAAGGAATTTTCGATGACCCATGTACACATTTTTTCCACTATATTTCAATCGGATATTGCAAGTGTTATCACCGCAAACAGGACACGCTAATGCTCCTTTGATTGTATATCCAATAGGTTTCCGTATGCTGGAAAGTCGTTTATTGTACAAAATAGCATAGCACGCAGTGTGAAGTTTTCCTTTGCATAAGAATCATATACTGTTGTTCCCGTATTCCATAAGAGTTTCAAGTCATCAATAAGCGGCTGCAGAAACACATCAATATTATTCCCCGGCTGTTTTGGACCGGATATCAACATTGATAGAATAATATGCCTAGGCTTCATGCACAACCATGGTGGGAGGTTGTATACAGTCAACAGAACAGGCCAAGTACTGTGTACACTACTCAAAGTGCCGTATGGGTTCATTCCATCCGTGCATAAGCCAAGTCTTAAATTTCTTGATTCTTTACCAAACTCAGGAAATATTCTGTCAATGTTTCTCCATTGCGGTGAATCAGCAGGATGTCTTAATTTACCATCGTCCACCCTATGTGTTGTATGCCACCTAAGGTTTTCAGCATCCTTCGGAACAGCAAATAACCGCCTAAACCTTGGGATTATTGGCAAATACCATAACACCTTCGCTGGGGAACGAACCTTTGGCTTGTTGTCGTCTTGATGATCTTTCTTTACATAACGTGATTCACCACATTTAGGACAACAATCATGTAGCTCATACTCCTTCCAGAACAAGATACACCCCGATGGACAAGCATGTATTTTCTTGTACTCCATACCCATTGGACACATTAACTTCTTCGCCTCATAAGTAGTTGTAGGCATGACATTGTCCGCTGGTAGTATCTCCTTAATAATTTGCAATAGTTCCGTGAAACTTACATCGCTCCATCCGTGTTTCGATTTGACATTAAATAGTTTCAGCGTCGCACTTAATTTGTTCAATGCCAGTGCATCACATCCAGCGTACAGTGGTTCTTTACATGACTGCATAAAGTTTTCATGTGTACTCGGTTTGTTGGTAAAGTATTGTTCTACATCTTCCAATAGTGTGTCAAGGTTCGCATCTTCTGTGATCTCGTCATTAATCGTGCAGTAGTCATCATCCCCAAAGTTTTCAATGCCGTCCAATTCTGGTTGTTCTACTGAAGCTTCTGCATAGTCAAACACATCCACTGCATGCTGACCATGCCATAATGCTATGTCTTCGTAATCTTCTGTAAACCCACGTCGAATCAAATGGTCCTTAATTTTCTCAATATCTCTATACTTGAAGTCGTTTTTACAGTCGATGCATGGACACAAAATATACCCCTTATTCCTCGGTTGAAGATTGTTGACTAGGATGTTACAGAACCTATCGACCCCTTGTAGGTAATCGTTGTCAAGTCTGTCATTGTACATCTTTGAACGCTCCATCTCTTTCTGTGAGATCGATGTATTACTTTACAACTGATCGATATCGTTCATATGTTGGCAGATATTAGTCCAGTTACTTTTACAAATTTTACAACCTAAACCCATCCAATCACGTTCAATCTCATACAGCGAACAAGTTTATAAAAAACAATTCATTGAAAATTTTGGCAGCATTTCCCTTCTGTTCTTCTAGTGTATATATGAATGTATACACTCGAAGAACAAAAGGGAAAGGCTACCGAATTTTTAAATGAACTGTTTTTCATAAACTTGTTCACTACTTAGAAGGTGAGATCAAACGTGATTGGACAGTCCCGACGGGGACTGTCCAAGATATACCTCTAGTAGGTATATCTCGGACGGGTGACTATGTTCGAGTATATTTAATAGCTATTCAGAGAAACACTATATAAACAATTAAGAAGTTATTAGAGAAAAATTATAAAATAACCTAATCTAATGAGTAGTCTGCTTAGTCTTGATGTGAAGAACCTAGACTTCAATCAACCAGCCCGTATCAGGCGTGTGACAATGAAAAGTACGTACTAACAATGCCTGCACGAGATAGTTTGTACACAACAATAATTACATTACGAATCCAATAATTCAATAGTTTGACAAAATTTCTGCAAATCCGACAGTATCCCCCCTAAAAATTAGGGTTTCACCACAATATATAGAGCATGTACAAGAGGCGACAGTTTGGTTTGCAAAATTAATCCTACACACTTAATCCTAATAAACACATTAATCTCAAATAGAGCATGTATGTTCATGATCGACAGTTTGCATGGTTTTGCAAAATTATGGTACGTGGCTATATATATATGTATGCCCCCAAACACATCATATTTTTCGCCTAATACACACATTAATCTCAGGTCCATTTGGACACAACCAGCAAGTATATACCAAAATCATCAGCTCAGGCGACAGTTTAATTGCTTTGCAAAATTAATTAATATTCCCCAAACACTTAATTAATCCTAATATTTTATGATCACGTGATTAATCCCAACCACAGCATGTTTTATATGTTATGATCGATCAGTTAATTTGGTTAGCAAAATTACCTCCAGCAAAATCAGGAAAAGAGGCGATGGAGCATGGATCGATTACGCCAGTTGGTTTGTAAAATTACTGCAGATGAATCAATTAATAATATAACATAATGGCGACGTGCATATGTACGTTAATTCCTGCAGTTTGATCACGGGTTGCAAAATTATAGAAAAAAGAGAGCACATATATATATGTTCCTGTTTCGCAGATTTTGATGATGAAATTACCGAAAGAGAGGGCGACAGGCATGCAACTATTTGGATGATGATCAGAGAAGAAAGATGCATGCACGCAAATATCGGGAGCCAACGCGTATCATCAAGGCGAGAGAGACGGCCGGAAAGCGACGGCGGCACGGACGGGCGACGGCACGGAAAGGCGACGGGAGTGGCGGCCGGCGACGGAAGGGTGGCGATGGCAGTTGCTTGCCGATGGTACTGGGGTACGTATTCGTGAGCTCAGTCGAGAGAGAGAGAGGTAGCTAGCTAGAGGGTTTACGTTGTATAAAAGTACAGTGAGCGCGGGAGAGATTAAATTTTTTCGGGAAAGTGGCGTACTATTCAGGCAACATAAGGAACGCTTCACTTAAGAAGCGTGTTTTATGCTGAGAGTAAAAACATAAAGAACGCTTCTTAAACGAAGCGTTCTTTATGCGGAGTGTCCCAGAGACATAAAAAACGCTTTCTATATAAAGCGTTCTTTATATGTTTCATATAAAGAACGCTTATTACCCAAGCGTTTTTTTTTGTCTTTGGGCGTGATACAATAAAGAACGCTTCTTAAGTGAAGCGTTTTTTAAAATGCCCGGCCTAAACCATAAATACAACGCCTTACTTTATAATCATTCTTTAATATGCTAAAAAAAAACGATTTACAAATATAACCGTTTTTAAAAGAGCGTTGTTTATTCTTTTTTTTCCAGCAGTGTGTATTCCTTAATCCCCGGAACTAAGTCCTTTGATCAAATCATCAAGCGGGGAAGCCAGTTTTTCCTCTTGGCAAAAAGATAATTCTTATTAAAGCATCTAGGCTCATACTGTCTAATATTATATCCATCAATCATTTTAACTCTAAATCCATCATCCAAGCAATAAATTCAGTTATGGACTTGGATATCTTAGAATACTCTCTTCTCTTTAAAAGCTCATCTAGTATTTAACTCACCAGGGTTTGATTATTGCCTATACTTTAGTTATCATTTCGTAGAACGAAGACAGTCACAGTTAGACTCTAAGGAAAAGTTTTCATAACCCGATTGATAAGCCGTAGACTTATCATATTTTATAAGCTAGATTTATGGTATTATTAGTTAAAATAAGGTTATAATAGGTAGTATTTACATTAATTTGCATCAAAAGTCATTTTATATGTTCGGACTAATACCTTGAGTGCTTTCTATGCAAGGAGCAAGTTCTACATCAAAAACCAAGCAAAGCCGGATGTAGAGTCGGGTTCCTTCGGCCCGGCATAAGTACGCATCAGAAAGAAGATGAGGCCGGGCATGTTGCCGAGTGTGCCTTATCCGGCATAAGCAAACGACGTGCCTACTCGCCAAAGGATATCGGTTACTTACCGTTATTCAAACACTCAATGCCGGTATGGTGCCGGATATAATCTATCCGACACAAGTGACTTTTTGCACCAAGACGGTTTCGACTGTTATTGAAGAGCACGTGTTTAATTCACATGCCGGATTACTTCTACCCGGCATTGGACCCGGCATCTGAAGATTTTGAAGTCTATAAAAGGCTGTGAGTCTGCACTTGGAAGGGATACTTCTAGCATTACTTTACATTCGAAATCTCTCAAAAATCACGACGAACTGCTGCCAAGGAAGTGCTGCGAATCCAACCTGAAGAAAGAAGACATTATCGAGTTCAAGGGAATTCTCATCAAGTTGTACTCTTGATCCTCCTTGTATCTTCTCTCAATGTTCTGGTTGGTTTGGTAGACTCTTTGGCTGCCTTAATTAGATGATTGCATTGTAAACACTCTTTGATCATTAATGGAATTCTCAAGTTTCGTAACCCGAGTTTTAATCTCCTTACAAATAGAACAAGGGTTTCTCTTATTCTATCATCTCAAAGTTCTATTTAAGGCTTTCAACAGCAAGAGTAGAATAGGTTATGATTTTGGTAATCTTTAATATTGTTGCCTTGAGAAGTAGGCAACAAATGCTAAGGTTTAGGATTGTTCCTCCTATTTCCCATTGTTCTGTTCGTATTCGCTGCATTATTTATGCACGATGTGAATAGGGGAATGAGTTCCTTTTGTCATAATTGAAACTGGAAGTGTTATTACGGAATGTACGATGCCGGACGCGATGCCGGATGAAAGATGTCCAACACATTCAAAGTTTTAGAATGTGCCGGGTATCCTAAGTCCGGCAAAACACCCGGCATATACATTTTGCGAGAAAGAGAATCCTTTTCGAGACTTGCCACTTTTGATCCATGATCATATGAGTTCTTACATTGTTAATTGACCCTAATCAAGGTTAGTTCGTTGTGAATAGTTAGTTTAATTAGTTTAGAAATACTTATACACTTTTCCCCCTCTTTTAATTAGTAATTACCAAGGCTAGGACTAATTTTGTATTCAAGTCCCTAGGGTTCGACTTGCTTGGTCTTAATTTGCTCCCCTGCTACTTTTGACCAGGTTTTTTTTGCTACCCGTAGTAGATTAAGTAGGTTTTCCTTCAGTTTTATTTGAGCCGTGCTTGGTGTCGGGTATGATTGGCCCGGCACATTCTTGATTCTTTTTCCTATGTTTCTATTTAATCTCTTGTACATAAATGTGTATATATTACCTACTAAAATCTCTGTTAGCACCGATCAATAATTACAGTTCCATAAAGTATTATTTCCCCCACCTTAAAGCTTAGCTTTTTCTTATTTCATCTAAAACCCCATGAATCTGTGAACCATATGTTCAGCCTAGGTTAAGCATCTCTCAATATTAGTGCCATCTCAAACTAAGGGTTTCCAGTTTGGTTTGGTAACAGGACAATCAAAGCTTATCGTTTGTTTCTATCTCTTAGAAACGTGGTTAATCCACAAACTTAATGGCTTTAAAAAAAATAGGTCAATTAGGTGTATCAATAGAAGATATAGAATCACAGGGATTAGTATATAACATTAGTAAGTTTACATGTAAAACAATTGTTACAAGCCAAGGGGTATGTTTCCCTACTTTTAAATTTAACTTTCACTCACTTTTAGTGTATATATTAATTCATACACTTAATATAACTTATACCACCTTCATTGTAAGTGTCAAGGAGAGTTATTCGTTTCCATGTTTATATTAAAATTTATATTACATAGGGGTTAACCTTATTTGATTTCTTGCGCTCTTTATTCACGTTCATGAATTGAGCTGTCATAGAAGACATATGCTCGTATAGATCCATAAGGATAGTATAGGACATGTGTCTCAAAGTAGGGTAGGTATATTTCCTAATACTTAACCCTCTAAATATATCAATACTCCTCAACGTTTAGGTTTACAACCTCCAGATTATATGTATATATGTAGCATTTGGTATTACTAATTAGGTAGTCCCCCTAACTTCAGAAATATAGATTCAAAGTTTGTCCTTTCCCCTTTATAATTAGGAGTCCAGCACTATTATATATTGATACTAGCTGATACCCTTGGTATTTGCTCAGGTATTTTAAAACCCGTGCTTATTCATGATGGTCGTTTAGTTATATATTTTGAGATTCTGTTTCTCTATTGTCATATTTCAAGGTTTCGCACTATCTTCTCGCGAAGTTAATAAGGAATTGTAAGATTTTCCAGTCCCGCACTGAGCGGTAAGCTCGGTGCGTGGGTATCCCATAAAATTTCAGTGTTTGCTTTTTACGTGCAGGTGTTCCAAACCTTTTTGACAATTCATGTAGTCTTAAGTATTTTATATTAATTAGTGTATTCCTTCTTGTAACACCCAGTGAGGGTTACCTCCCACATCGGTTGGAGAGGAGAACGAAGTGTGCCTTATAGGTGCATTGATACCTCTTCCTTGTGTGACGCGTTTTGGGGCTAGGAAACCCCAGGAGCAAATCCGTGCGGCCTGCGTGCCAAAGCGGACAATATCACACATGTGGGCTGATTGGGCTGGGCTGTCACAGATGGTATCAGAACCAGACCCAGGTCGGTGTGCCAGTATGGCCCCGGAGAGGGCGCTGGGCTCCCAGGGGGGTGGAGTGTAACACCCAGTGAGGGTTACCTCCCACATCGGTTGGAGAGGAGAACGAAGTGTGCCTTATAGGTGCATGGATACCTCTTCCTTGTGTGATGCGTTTTGGGGCTAGGAAACCCCAGGAGCAAACCCGTGCGGCCTGCGTGCCAAAGCGGACAATATCACCGCACATGTGGGCTGATTGGGCTGGGCTGTCACAGATAACCTCCCAAATGTTTCCCGTAATTTCCCAAGTCCTAAGCTCACTGTCTTAACCTATTATCTCATCATCAGAGCGGTACTCCGCTCTGATACCACTTTTGTAACACCCCTCTCCATAAACACGATATAGTCTCTCACGTAGCAATAAATAAAAACGTCTCGCAGCGGAAAATAAATAACAATTACAAAACTCACTCGGGTGTCACCGGCCATCACTCGCCCATGCGAGCAACGAAGCCAAACTACATCCAATCTTCCAACATAAACAAACTGCTAACCGCCGTGATAACGAGAAAACTCCTATACATCATACTAAGTCCACAAACCATAAACAAGACAAGTGAGCGTCTACCCAAACCTGAATATACACAACCTTACCATATTACAATTCACCATCCTCATTGCTATATAACATCTCCATGTGTGGTAACAAAGTAAAACTCCAATTACCCTGTTCCTGCTCTTCGGCTTCGACAATGATCAACAACCTGAAATGGTGTAGTATCAGCGATAGACGCTGAGTATGCCGGGCCTTGACCCTATTGGTCACTTGTCATTTTTACCATCTTGTTATTAGATTGGTTTCATGCTTTACCATTTTACAGTTATAATCAATCTGTAACATACATGTATAATATACATAATCATCCATACAAATATTCATAGATATTCAACCATCCATCCAATCCAACAATCATTTAATAACACAATCCACAATTATATATCGAACGTATCGAACAACCACAATATGATGTACAATGTACAATCGCCGTAGCGTATACCATCCTTTATTAATTTATTTTAGTTTGGCCTTCAAGGCCCCATCCATATGTACAATGTACATTCGCCGTAGCGTACAGTTTTCATATTTAATTTACCTTAGCCTTGTAGGCTCCATCCAACCATGTTTAATTATTAATATCAGTTGGGTGTCGTGTTAGGACAACCCGATAACCTCACCATGGACAGTAGTCCTCCCGTACACACAAAGGTGCTCATTTCGCCAGAGGTCCGGAGGCCCCTGACTCTTATGTCTCGTAAGACGTCCATATAAAGGCCGTAGCCACCTGATCCACGATCCAGTTTGGGCTCGTTGGATATAACCTGGAGCGGAATCCAACTAGGAAACCCCTCAGTGATCACAAATGCGCAACCAAGTAGTTCGTAAACTACCGGGATTCCTCACTCAACTCATACCATCTCTCTCTCATAATGTTTAAGATATGCTCTTAGTCTTATGGAGAATAATTATTAGTTAGCTGCCCAATGGGTCTCACGCATACCTAGAAGTAATCTAGGTTATATTCATGTTCGAGATCCATGCTCTAGAGACCGACAATGTCGTGACTCGTTCCTAAGTGTTTTACTTAGGTTACTATATACTTAATATTAATATCATGGTATTATATCAAGTAACCGTCATGTCATCACAACGCATATGTATGTTTATATAAGTCGATCTATAGTCGACGTAGTGTTAGTCCCGTAGCACTCGTGCATAATAATAATGCAGCAGTAACACTTAAGCACATACAAGTAACCACACACATAACACACAAGTTATATCAACCAAATCCGAGCCCAAGGAGCAACCTTAGGACAACTCGGATCAAACCCCTTTACATACCGTTCACCCTGATCGTATTACGGTGGAGTATGAATCAGCAAGATCCTATGCTCCGTGTAGTCCACTAGCTCGTCAAGCGTCTCGTCAGAGGTATAATCTAAACGGTATTGAAACTATAAGTCAGTCTCCATGACTAACTACATCCGGTATTTCCGAATACAAGTAACCCCGACAGTTCACCCTGTTTTCTACAGTTATTGTTACGGGTTTCTCTAAAACAGTCGGCATTGTTACTTAAAACTCATACGTCATAATATTTCAACTGTTAAGTTTAATTCGTTACATTTCTTTTAATCTTATCCACCATCTAGTTTAGGTACATAACCTATAGTTGCATGTATGCATGCATTCTTATATTATATTGTATTTTTTTTCATATTGTATCATTTTCCACCTTCCATTATAATACATTGTATTATATTATCTATTATCTTAGCAAATTATATTTGCATTCAAACTCATAACATATAGTTTGTAATTATATTTTTTTAAAATAACCACCACCATTAAATCATATGGTTTCCAACCAAAATATATATCCACCTTATATACATTATTCTTGTGTATGTATATATTTACCACGTAGGTAATTCCCATGAGTTAATAAACTCTTATATTTTATGTTACTCTTTATCATCTTTTATTAGACGATTATTCCCATTAGTTGTATTATATTATACAACTTATATTAAGATTATTATCCTAACATGAGTAACATTTTATGTCGTACATTTACAACTCCTATGCTTTATTCAATACAAACCTTAGTTTATAAATCCTATTTATTCATAGTTTGTCACATTATTTAATGTGAGTATCCTTCCTTATATTAACTTCATCTACACCATATTATTGTTATAACATTTATAACATTATAGACCTTAGTCTAAAATTCATTTTCCAAATCTTATTAATTCGGTATAGCCCTTGAATTTATTTAAATTCTATTTGACCACATAACATTATGTAATGCTATCCCATATGTTAATATCATTTGATATGATATTCTTATTTCCTTTAATTAATAACCTATAGTTTTTATACAAAACTATTATGTATTGCCACATAGGCACATATATTAAACCTTATTCTTTTTCATAAACCATAGTCTCCTTTATTTACAAAAATCCTCCCATAACTTATACCATGTTATATATTCCTTTTAATATAACATTCTAACCTTAATATAAATATAACCTATGGTCAATATTTATAAAATACCGAACAGACCCAAAACTGTTCAATAATTGCCATTTGGCCCTATTTATAACATATAGTTTAATAATTCCTTAAAACTATATATTATACATATATCTTAATAAATACTTTATATAATTCTAAAAATCACCAAATTTCTCCCAAGGGTTATTATTACCTTATTAACCCATATATAATCGGTATTTACTATACCACCACCTCATATATTTCTCCAAAGTGTCATAATGACATAATAACTATATATTATACATATATAGTTCATTTTAATTCCAAAATCAACCCAATAAATTCCTAAAAATTCCTAATAGCCCATGGGTGTTTAAAATACCATTGTACACCCTTTATTTTTGGTAATAAATATTTACCACATATGTTAAAAAATATTACCATAAGATACTTATCTTATTATAAAACCTTAAATAAGTTTTTAACTTATCTTTGGTCAAAACCTATCATATGGTCAAGGCTGACCACCTTAATATTTCCTTGACCATTAATTCCTTATAATTACGGTTTGCACCCAAACTTTCTAGAAATCACCATTTCACCCCGAAACTTTATATAATCTTATAAACTTTATTTTAAATCCTTTTTAACTCCCAATTTTCGGCCTTATTATTATAAAGCCCCTAAATTTAATTTAATTACACTTTAACCCCTTACTCATTTCCGTAATGCATTTCTACCACTTAAACTTAAATAAAAGCTTGTAAATGCATAAATAAAATGGCCTAAAGTACATGGCCTTATTACAAACATTTGCTCACAAAATAAATTACACATAAATGTCCAAAAATGCTTATAAATCTCGGCCTCACCATATAATTTTCATTTAATTATCAAACTTCCACATAATATCTTAAATTTGACAATTATGCTTGTTTAATTAGTTATAAAATTTATTAAACCATTCCTTAATCATTTTAAGGTCAAACATGACCAAATCACCATGTTCCCTCACGGCAATTTAATTAGAAGTAGCTTAAGAACATATTAACTTAGCAAAGTTAATTTAAGTGATTTATACCTTGATTTAACTTAGGTAGAGCCTTGTTTGGTTTGCCACCTTAAGGAGAGTTTCTCCAAAGCTTGATTTACTTGTCTTCTTGTAGAAAACAAGACATGATTAAACTCCAAACATGAGCTAACCATGAGAAGTAATTAAGTAATTTAAGTCATGAAAATCATGGATTTTTACCTTAGATCTTCAAGCTTGTTGTTGTAGATCTATCTCGGCCCTATTTTCCAGTAAAGAAAGAGTATCAAAACACTCTTAAAAACAAGGTATAAAACCGTGGGTAGTTAGCTTGGAAGATAGCTAAGTTTTACCTTGTTAAGATGCCAAAAATGGTGTTTTTGGCTTGGATCTAGCTACTCCTTGTAGATCTTGGTATACCAACTGAATCCACTTGAAAAGGAGAAGAAAATAAGGCTAGGGACCAATTTTTCAACCGAAATTCACAAGGAACAAGAGATATGTGCTTAGAGCACATTTTTACCTTAAATGGTCAAGACTTGAACTTTTCTCCTTAGATCTGGGTATGGCCGAAAATTATCCTTCCTTTAACCTCCAAAACACTCTACATAGATGTATAGAAAAGGTTGGAGTCTAGATCAATGGAAAACGGAAAGAAATATGAAGAAAATGGGCATTTTTATGCCTTAGAAGCTTACCTAGAGCTTGAGCTCTCATCAATGGAGCTTGGACACTTACCTTCGGTCAAGGAGAAGCCAAAGAGAGGGTTTGGCAAGGAGTCCCATGGTTGGAATGGGACTAATGAGAAAGAATTACCTATTTGGCTTAAAACACATTTTTGCATTTTTTTATGATTTTAGTGACTTGATGACTCATACCAATTGGTTGTAGTTGATTATTGGAGTCATAATCGGTGGAGACAAGGACAAGGCAGCCGGCCATGATAGGAGAAAGGTGGGTGAATAATTGGTACCAATTTGATTCAAAAATGAAGTAATATGTTACTTTAATCAATAAGTGTAAGGTGACTCATCACTCTTGTCTTGTTCTTGCTTGGAGACAACGTGTAATAAGGGAAAGGAGAGGCTCTCAAACGGCTGCACTCACATGGGTAAGCAAGTGGTAAGCTCACTTTATGTTTAAATAAGTTAAAGTTTACTTTTCCTTATTTTATGTAAAAGTAAGGTGTATATTTAATTGTCACATGGGACTTGTCTCTTGGTCTGTTAAGAGACTCATTCCACCGATTTTAAGAGGTCCAATTCGTGGTCAATGGTCAACATTGACCAACTTAGTCAATGTTGACCCAAACGGGCCCCACTTTAGGGTTTTATTAATATTTTAATATTAAATTTGTAAAAATTTGTAAATTTCTGGAATTAAATTCCTAATATGATATAATATGATATTTTATCATATTTAAAGGTATTTATAACCTTTTAGCCCATTTAAAACCAATTTAGAAGCGATTACACAAAAACGTGCTTTAAGGAGGAGTTTTAGTGCACATTTGTGTGTCGCAAGGTGTTTCTGAGCTTGGTTTCTTTGACAACGGTTTTGTTGTGTCACTTACATGATATTTGATCATATATCCAATTTATATCATTTAGAGGTCATTAGACCTTTAGGTATTCTTAGAGCACATTTTTGCCCTTTTTTGACCTTGAAGCATGTAAATGCTTGTTCTTTGTGTTGGAGTGTTGTCCACAATTATAATATGCTTAATATTATGTTAATAAACTTAGGAAAAATTTTTAGGTCCTAAGAAGTTCATTTGGGTATTTATTTACCCTAAACAGTCAAAGGGTGCAACATTTTGTTTTGTGTTGACCACTGTTGTTCTCAGTTGACTTTTAAGGCATGTTTAGGCCTTAATTGATGTAATTAATATTTAATCCTTGTTTAATAAGTTTGGGGTATTTCAATCTACCCCCTTAAAAAGACTTCGTCCCGAAGTCTCTTAATCAAATAGGTAAGTATATAAATGTATAACTACCCATTATTCCCATAATGTATATCTATGTGATATATCATTTACACACATCGTATTGTGCTTATACAGCACATAGCCATCACGTTGTGGCATTAGTTCAATTCTATATGGATATAGGTGATCCATCAGCACCATCATTTCCTATCAGTTCTACCAACCCTGACAACCTCCCTGAGGTGTCCATAACATTTCATTGTTCCACATTCCATATCTAATGATTCATTTCGTATCTAGGCGATACCATATGTAATCATTCTATAAAAATATGAATACATATCACAAATAGCATAAGAAAAGTATTACACACATGGGTGTAAATACAACATTCAAACAAGTATCTCGTAAGATACATACATACAAGTGCACATTACACAAAAACAGACCAAAAACAATGTACGCCACCAATTCACTGTATGCCATGCATACGAAACAATTCACTGTATGCCATGCATACTAAACAAACAAACCTTGTATGCCCCGCACACCACCAATTCTTTGTATGCAATGCATACTAAACAACCAAAACTTAGTGCACACATGTGCACAGCCAAGAGGCTCTACCCCCCTTAAAAAGGGTACGCCCCTGTACCCCACAAGTATACAACAGCCGCTCAACAAGGAGCGCTGGATACTTGGCTCTCAAAGAGTTCTCCAACTCAGGATTATCCTCATATCAGAGAGGCGGGTATGATTCTAGCCTTCTAGGCTCCACAATACATAAAGGTGATGCACTGAATTGTTTGTGCTCTCTCCTAAGTTCGTTCTAATGGGCCCACTCGCTCCGTATGAGTTGCAGACCCATGAACATAGGCTCAGTTAGCTCTTTTTTTATTGTTGTGTATCCTCTCATTAGGATCACTAGCCTACATGCATGTGCCTTCTCTCACTGATTTTCAGCTTGAGGTATAATATGACATTGGCTACTGTTAGTACTTAGTGCTCTTTGCACTTGTCTTGTAATACTAGACGTACCAGCCTATATGTCCACAAAGATGATGTTTGTCATCCATGTTTCTGGTGGTTTTGTTCCGGAGTGACACACTGTTGTAGTTCTCTCTCTTTTTTTACACACTCATGTTGATATCCACTTATCTTTCTGCATTCCCACTAGATTAAAAACTGCACAAGTGCAATACCAAAACACTCAGTCTACAGAGTGCAGAGGCGTAAACTCTCAGCAGCTAATATCCAATGAGTCAAACAGATAAGATGTGCGAATTATCCTGTGAGTGGTACATTCCAAATCCACTGTTCCTTTCTTAAGGTATCTGCTAGTATATAGCTTTGTCTTTTATCCTCGCGTAGTCACGCGTTTATGTCCATTTCATCTAGTAAATTTCCTCTGGATTGCAAGCATTTGCTCGATCCTTATGAGGATTCTACATAATATTTTTCCATAATGGGTTTTTTTTCCTGTTTCTATCCTTAGTGTCCACGTCCTTGAAAGGTTTCCTTGTCTTCTCTGTATACTGTCTACTACTCTCTGTTGAAGGTTCATGATTTCTTTAGCCCGTTGGTTCAACTGCGGCTCTTCTCGTCCATCTTCGAGGTAATCCGTCTTACTGTCCGTAGTAGAATGGAGTTGACTACTTCTCGTGTTCCTAACACTACTTGTCTACTTGCATGGGGTACCGTACTGATACATTACTACTTACCCGACTAACTCATAAATAAGTCTGTCAGGCCCACATGCTCCTAACGGAGTGCGGTCGTCCCATGTCTCGTTTAGTAAACTGGTAATGTCTGTCACATGGTTATTGTGAAGTATTCTGTTGTCAACCTCCCTCTGATGGATATCCTGATTTTTTTTGTCTTTTTTTTTTGTCTAACAGTTCATGTTATCAGTTATCCTGTAATAAGTGTTATTGCCTTTGTGGCATCCATGGTAATTCGTGCCATTTAAGCAGCGTTATCCAGCTCGGTGTAAGTAAAAATCTGTGCTACATTTAGCAAACTTGGTTCTCCTAATTTAATCTCATGAATGCACGCATATTTCTTTCTCCCTGTTTCTCATGATCATAAACTCATCCATAATTCATATTCGTCCCCTCATCCATGTAATTGGATGCATTGCAGATTGCATAATAGCTTGAGCAACTTGGCTCTTCACTTTCCAACCATCCTCACTGACGGTGGTGCATCTACAAAGGGTATGCTTGTCCATAAGGACTAAAATTTATCACTAATAGTGATTAGTATTAAATGCGGGTATACACTGATGGTATTGGCTAATAAGCCTTGTCTGAAACTTCCTCGAACGTTTAAACTGGTGTTGTTTACAATCACAGTGCTGAATAATTCTCCAGTTGCATAGGTTAGACTAACGGTCTTTCCAAAGTTGCATAGGTTTTCAATCTCAGGGTTTGTATGAAAACGTTTGAAAAATAATTTTTTTTTTGTATAGATATAATAAAAGACTAAAAAGTAGTAGTTGTTGCAGTTGCATTTGCAGTAGCTGTTACTGTTTGCTGTTGCTGCACTTGCTCTGTCAAATGCGCAAGGCAGATGGAAATTTCAGGGTTTACTTGTCATAGCGCTTGCAATAGCAAGTGCACCATGCAGATGGAAAATATTGGTTCAGCAATTACCGGTCTCATTGACTCTGCATCATAGAGTATCGCTACATGATAATGTAAGCATTAACATCCTGTTCATATATAATAATCCGTCATGGTCTCAAGGTTACTCGCATCAAGTTCACAAATCTAGTCTCCAAAGTCATACACAGAAAAGGCGAGTGGTCAATGACACACTCCCACATATCATAACATGTCCCTCTCTAACATCCCAAGTAAGTACAAACATAGTAAGCAAAAGTCTTCCACCAGCGGTCTCATGGAGTTAGGGTACTCATGCCCTATCTACTCCCTTGCCTCTCTGGGCTCCAGCCAGTAGATGTCTGGCCATCTTGACCGCCTCGTGGTACTCCAGATCCTCCAGCTGAGGTCTTCTGAGTATTCTTTGGTGGCCTGTAATTACGGCTCTCTAGGTTCATCCAGCACTCGAATTCCCTAGGCCCTCTTTGTGGCAGCACCGACACTCGACTTTACGGCCTTCGCAGTCGACCCAGGATGGTCCTTCCCACAACGCTTACAGTAAAAATGGCGCTGGGGCTGTCGGTGCCTGATGATAGTATTTAGTTTAAGTCAATATGTTGATATAAAGTTAAGGTTACAATTCAATTTAAGAGATAGGTGTTCTCACCCTTAGGAGGTGCAGATCTCAGAGGCTGAGCATCAATAGCTGGGCCGGTCAACCGAAGGACGGCTTTTTCCCTTTCTTTCCCTGGTGACCATACTGCCCTTTCTTTGGAAAGAATTTCCTGTTCAAGGTTTCGGGTCAGCATTCATAAGGTATTTAATATGGAAACAATTTAGAATGGGATAAGTCCTTACTTTCCCTTCTTCGGCCATCGCCCGGAGATGCTCCTCCAGCCTCAGACTCTCCCTCAGGGTTCTTTCCTCTTCTTTGCCCGAGAGTCTCTTCCCGAGTCTGGAGCATTAGCTCCGTCCTCGAGGCAGCTTCGTAACACTCCTGGAATCTCATTGGTAAGTTCTCACAAGGTAATTGGTAATGTAGTAAGTAAAAGAATTTTGTGGCTTTTATGTTAAGTACCTGGATGGTAGTGTAGAGGGTAGCACCCATCGCCATCTGGATGCGAAACAATATCCTCCCCGGAAACTTTTTCTCGACCTTCACGGTCTCTGAGTAATCCACACCGGGGATGAAGTCCAGCAGACCAATGAATCGAGCGTAATACTCATCCACGGTCAGACTCCTTGGGTCAATGTCTCAAACTCATGGCGCTTTTTCTGCTTGAGATGCGCCGGGTAGTACTTCCCTCTCAGTAACTCGACAAAGGCAGCCCACGAAAAGTCGGGCGTAGCCAGGTACTGGTCCTTGACCAACCTCCACTAAGTGCTGGCTGCATCCTTCAGATGGAAAGCAGCAATGGCGACCCTCTTGTCGTCAGGTACTTGTAAGGCTTCAAATGCTTTCTCGTGTTCAACAATGTAACGCTCCAAAGCTACGGGGTCTGGTTCCCCAGAATATGAAGGTGGCGGCTCTCGCTAACTGACTTCAGCCAGTTCGTTTCCCTGGGCTGTGGGGGTGGGCTGGTGCTCCTCCTATCTGGGTACCCAGCTGTGCAAGAACAGCAGCGATCGTCTCAACAATACCTAGATTCGCGGGGTCACCGCCTCCACTCTACCATTACCACGCCCTCTAGTTCCCCCAGACATCTGTAGTACAGCATGTCATATAAATACTCGGTAATTTACCGTACACAGCCAGTAGATATTAAATTGCCTTAGATTCTACTATGTCACACAATTTGCGTTACTAGACACAATATCTTTCTAAGACGAATCGTCTCATACCTCCCAAATGTTTCCCGTAATTTCCCAAGTCCTAAGCTCACTTTCTTAACCTATTATCTCGTCATCAGAGCGGTACTCCGCTCTGATACCACTTTTGTAACACCCCTCTCCATAAACACGATATAGTCTCTCACGTAGCAATAAATAAACGTCTCGCAGCGGAAAATAAATAACAATTACAAAACTCACTCGGGTGTCACCGGCCATCACTCGCCCATGCGAGCAACGAAGCCAAACTACATCCAATCTTCCAACATAAACAACGGCTAACCGCCGTGATAACGAGAAAACTCCTATACATCATACTAAGTCCACAACCATAAACAACGACAAGTGAGCGTCTACCCAAACCTGAATATACACAACCTTACCATATTACAATTCACCATCCTCATTGCTATATAACATCTCCATGTGTGGTAACAAAAGTAAAACTCCAATTACCCTGTTCCTGCTCTTCGGCTTCGACAATGATCACAACCTGAAATGGTATGTATGTAGTATCAACAATAGACGCTGAGTATGCCGGGCCTTGACCCTATTGGTCACTTGTCATTTTTACCATCTTGTTATTAGATTGGTTTCATGCTTTACCATTTTACAGTTATAATCAATCTGTAACATACATGTATAATATACATAATCATCCATACAAATATTCATAGATATTCAACCATCCATCCAATCCAACAATCATTTAATAACACAATCCACAATTATATATCGAACGTATCGAACAACCACAATATGATGTACAATGTACAATCGCCGTAGTTATACCATCCTTTATTAATTTATTTTAGTTTGGCCTTCAAGGCCCCATCCATATGTACAATGTACATTCGCCGTAGCGTACAGTTTCATATTTAATTTACCTTAGCCTTGTAGGCTCCATCCAACCATGTTTAATTATTAATATCAGTTGGGTGTCATGTTAGGACAACCCGATAACCTCACCATGGACAGTAGTCCTCCCGTACACACAAAGGTGCTCATTTCGCCAGAGGTCCGGAGGCCCCTGACTCTCTTAGTCTCGTAAGACGTCCATATAAAAGGCCGTAGCCACCTGATCCACGATCCAGTTTGCTCGTTGGATAAACCTGGAGCGGAATCCAACTAGGAAACCCTCAGTGATCCAAATGCGCAACCAAGTAGTTCGTAAAACTACCGGGATTCCTCACCTCAACTCATACCATCTCTCTCTCTGTAACACCCCATCCAAAGCCTATCGTGGTTATCGCAGTCTGAACACTTAATCGAATACGTCGCAGCGGAAATAAACAACACTTGGACCTTGCCACGGTCTGATCGTTAGAATATACCGGCTTAACATTTACAATACTTAATCCAACTCAAAACATCAGCATTCACAATCCCACAACCAACCGAGTACTAGTATCTCAAACGTAATCTCAAACTTACAACAGTTTAATATAAGCAGTCGGGTGCACAGGCGCAACCCGAAACTCAAAATAAATGTCCCAACCTAAGTCTAACCACTCCTACTCTCGTAGTGCGTCCTCATGGGCCTCTTACCTGCAAGTGTAAAAATAGCCCCCGAGGGGGTCAGCACGAATGCTGGTACACCCTCTCATGGCCCCCAAGCTAACGGGGCTACGACGACTAATTGTCGATAGCATGGAAATTGATTACATACACAAGCATAATATGAAGTGCAATAACAATAACCACAGATGAACATGTATAGTTCACAAACAATGAACGACTCAGGCGTTCCCTTATCAAGTGGGTTAGTAACCCCCTCCTTAGTCCTCATTCCTTAATCTCAGTTCCTTACCTTACCTTAATCTTAATCTCAGTCTCAATCTTAATCTCAGTATACAAACCTTTCCTGGAAGGGATTGGTTGTAGCTTAATTCGAACCTGGGATTTAGGTGATCCCACCGCACCATCTTAATGCCACCTACTCTGGACGGGAGTCCAGCGTAGCTGAGCCGGCAACCGGCCCTAGGCTACAAGTCCGAAGACAAGTCCTTAAGCGGAGGGCGGATCTGATACAGATACCGTCCCCCTTTTTCCTTAGCATGCATGACCGGAGATCGGTCCCGGGTTTCCTCACTCAAGTTCCAGTTAGTAGACATCTTAAACACCATGTGCTAGCTAAGCCTTAACGGGCATTAACCAACAATCATCAAACTTAACTCTTATTCTTAACTCAGTAAGTACTAAACTTGGTTAGTAACAATCTCAAGTCTCGCGGGTTAGTGTAAATATAACACAATCACAACGAGAACAATATAACCGGTTGCATGCTTTATCTTGTTTAAGTCATAACAATTAAACAGATAGCACACAAGCCGAGGGACACCTCGTTAGCAAGCAGGTCACAAGAAGGATTGTACCGTTCACCGTCGATCGTTGTTTGACTAATCTTCTTCGGGGTCCCAACTCACAAACCTAAAACATTCATTCATTTTTAGGTTATTAGTTATTTTCACCTTACTTAACTCACTTAGTCCCTAAGACTTCCATTCAATAACCTCCCAAGTCTTATCACTTAGCTTACAAACTTAACTTTAAACATTAAAACTTATACTTAAGCTTAACTTAATTCCTTAAGTTCTTAGGGTCCTAATCATTACTACCCTTCTAATGGCATACCCTAATACCAATTAACTCCCAGAAATTAAAATTTCTTTTTTTTTTTTTTAGGCTCGACCGGACTTACCGACCGGACTTGCCAAGTCGGTCCATTCCAGTAACCTTTACCGTTTGAAAATTCTACCCCGACCGGACTTACAAGTCCGGTCCTATGTCCGGTCGATTCCAGAGACTTATACCGTACAAAATTTTAAGCCCGACCGGACTTGACAAGTCCGGTCCCATGTCCGGTCTATTCCAGAAACTAATTCTCTCACAAAACACAAGCCCGACGGACTTGTAAGTCCGGTCCCCAAGTCCGGTCGATTCCAGAAACATTTTCCGGTAGTGTAACAGAGCCCGACCGACCTTGCAAGTCCGGTCCTAAGGTCGGTCGCTCCAAAACTTGTTTCTAAATTCTTTTTCAACTCCAAACTTCTCCTCATATATCTAATATGTTATAACCCATTTGGGCACCTCAAATACACCTTAAGCCCTCCTTTAAATACCTTAAATCATCCACCAAGATCCACCTTAGTCATTATGCATTTCCTTGTAATAATGCTAACACTTGTAATGTTTTCCTCTAGGTTTCTAGGTGGTGGTTCATACCTAATGTAACCACTATGCCAAATGTTTTCTTCACCACTATAACATCATCTCCCAAGCATCTCTCACTATCTAAACTCTTTTAAGCATTTACTTAAAGTTCCTTAACAAGTTTAAACTTCCTCCATCATCATCACATTATTTCCTTCCTAGTTGTGCACCAACATTTGCCTAAGTCCTAAACACTCGAATACATTCTCTTGATTCCTAAATCTTCCATGGTGATACCTAAGTCATCATAAATCATTAAAACACCTTAACTTCACCCTTTTTCATCAAGACAACCTATAGAACATTCCTAGTACTTCCTTAGTCATTAAATTCCCTTAGGATATCTCAAACACTTAAACTCTCCTTTAAATTTTGCCATGGGTTCTCTAGTATATAGTACCTCCTAACACATGGTTTTTCTCCATCAAACAACCAATACCACACAAATTCTCATCACAATAGCTTAACACCCAATTTACACCAAAACCACACCACATCATCATATAGTGCTTAAACTTAATGTGCTTGGCACTTAGGCCCTTAAACAAAATAATCTTAACCACTGAATTTCCACATATATTGCCTTCAACCTGCGAATACACTCAACAAGGCTCCCATTTAAATAAAATGCTTCTTGTACTTCACCTTTATATTCTTAAACTATCTCTTTTCTCATTTGCTCCTTAGTCACAAGTTCACAAGAATAGTCATTGTTTTTCCTAGGTTTATAGCACCTTCCCAATATAAACTCTACACTAAACTCATCATATACCCACATCTCATTCCCTTAAACAACAAAAACACCTTAAGGTAAGTAATTTACCTTGTTTTCTCACAAGCTTAAAAGCTTTTCTCCTTAGGTTTTCTTTGTTCAATCTCGGTCACCAATGTGATTCTCCTTGCCAATGTTCTAACCAATATCCAATGACTCCAATGAGTACTAGATAACACATTAACCCTAAGGAACAAACCCTAGGTTTAAAAATATGTTTTAAGGTATTAATGTGATTGTTTTACCTTGGTTTCTCAAGACAAACTTGGATGTGAAGCAAGAAGGACCTCCTCTCTCCTTTGAAGAGTAGAAACAAGCTAGAACAAGGCATAAACATGGAGTCCCATGAGTATATATTTTCGGTCATGTGAAGAAAATGGTGGAAACCTAGATTTTCTTACACTTTCTTTACCTTAAGAGAATGGAGATGCCAATGGAGTCTCCAAACTTGAATTTCCTCCTCTAATGGTGGTTTGACTTGGCACCAAAATGAAGCTCTTGAAGTTTTGAAAAGATAGAAAGGAGGAGCTTGAGCTAACTAAGAAGAGTATGTATTTTGTTTTGGATTTGGAGCTAAAATGAGCAAGATGTGGCCAAGGGAAGATGGAGCTTTCATGGAGGTGAGCTCTACGTGAATGGAGAAGAGAAAGAGAGCAAGGAAACCGTGTGAACAAGGGAGAATGAAGAAGTGAGGAGAGAGGTAAGTAAATGTGATATTTATCTTAAAAGGTGAATAGTGTTTTTACTTTATAACTTACTTATTTTGCTTTCTCTTTACTTAGCTAGATAAGTGTGGTGAGTCACACTTAAAAAAACGGCCCCTTTAATGAATGAGGGTAGTTTAGTCTTTGTTGACCAAATGTCTCACTTATATAGACTTATGTTATAAACTAGCTTAATTAATTCACTATTCATCAAAACAAGGCACATTGTTGTGAAATTTTTGATTTCCCATTGATATAGACCTCCAAATGTGATACTATATAGTACACATATTAATTAAAGAGTAATGATGGACATTTAGCCATTCAAAACTCATTTACAAGACAATTTTTCAAAAACGTGCTTTAAGACTCCTTAAAGCACATTTTGTGTTTTAACTTGTTTTCAAGCTTGGTTTTCTTTGGTAATTGACTTAAAATGACCATTAGGATATTACTAAGGTCTTAGAACAATATTTGGGTACTCTCCCATGTCTCTCCAAGCTTAGAGCACGTTTTTGCTTAAACTGCTCTTTTTGGTGTTTCCTTATATTTTCTTTGATTAGAAATGTTTCTTAATGTTTCTAAGGCATTATTTAGCCTCCTTATATCTTAGTTTATCATTTAAACACCATATCTAAGTTTGGGGTATTTCAATCTACCCCCCTTAAAAGAACTTTGTCCTCAAAGTTCACACATGTGCTTAACCATTCACGGTACACATTCTCTTAATCTTAATACCACATCTTATATTCACATTCATACATCTCAAGACTCAAAGGTCAATCTCAAATACAATACATAAGTATTATACATAACTCAAACTTACACCGAAGTGTAGCAACTTACACAAATCCACATCTTAAACAACCAAACAAACGACAAACATGATCGTTTCCTAACTCAAAAGCGAGGAAGCTACCCCCCTTAAAAAGGGGTACGCCCCGTACCCTATACAGACGATCTAGTCAGTAAATAAAGAAGGGTACTTCGCCCTCATCTTATCCTCTAATTCCCACGTGGCCTCTTCGACATCCTGGTTAGACCAGAGAACCTTCACCAGTCGCACTGACTTGTGGCGAGTGTCCCTAGTCTTACTGTCCAAGATTCTCTGAGGAGTCTCCACGGATCTCATGTTTGGTTCTAAAGTCAACCTCTCAGGTTCTAACACATGGGAGGGGTGGTGCATGTATTTCTTTAGCTGTGAAACATGAAAAACATCATGCACTTTACCCAGCTCAGCAGGTAAATTCAACCTGTAAGCAACCGGGCCACCCGCTCCGTAATCTCATAAGGACCAACAAATTTCGGGCTTAACTTGCCCTTCTGCCCAACCTGAATACACCCTTCATCGGTGATACTCGCAGAAATACCCGGTCGCCCACTGCGAACTCCAGGTCCCGTCGTCGAACATCAGCATACGACTTCTGCCTATCTTGAGCAGCTTTCATGTTCTCCCTGATTTGCTGAACTTCAGCCTTAACTTGTTCTAAGTACTCTGGTCCTATAATGACCGTCTCACTCGACTCATCCCAGCAGAGCGGTGTACGACATGGTCTACCGTACAACGCTTGAAAAGGTGCCATCTTGATCGAAGCGTGATAGCTGTTGTTGTATGAAAACTCGATCAGATGCAATCTATCAATCCAACTGCCCTGGAAGTCTAAGGCACATGCTCTCAGCATGTCCTCGAGTGTCTGAATAGTACGCTCAGTCTGACCATCTGTCTGAGGATGGAACGCGGTACTCAGTTTAGTTCTGTACCCAACGCTTCTCTGGTAGCTCTCCAGTACCTCGAAAGGAATCTGGTATCTCTATCTGACACTATGGTTTGGTGTGCCATGATGCCTCATGATTTCTTTCTCAAATAACTCAGCTAATTTGGTCACCTTCCAAGTATCCTTCATCGGTATGAATCGGGCTACTTTGGTAAGGCGATCCACCACCACCCATATCATGTTGAGACCTCCCCTAGCAGGTGGAAGCCCAACTACGAAGTCCATGGAGATATCATGGAACTTCCACTCCGGAACTGGCATCGACTGTACCATTCCGCCCGGTCGTCTGTGCTCGAATTTCACCTTCTGGCATGTGAGACACCTCAAGACGAACTCGGTAACATCTGTCTTCATCCCCGACCACCAGAAGTATCTCTTCATGTCTTTATACATTTTAGAGGCTCCCGGATGGATGGAAACTGAAGAACAGTGTGATTCTCTAAGTATACGGTCTTTCAGATCCGTGTTACCTCGTGGTATGCATAATCGGCCCTTAAGTCTGATCAGATCATCATCATGAAGTCTGAAGTCGTATTTCTGACTCTCAAAGGTACCATCTGTCAGCTTCTGTCTGACCTCTCTCATATACTCATCAGTCCTCTGAGCCTCTCGCACCTCATCAACCAAGCTGGAGAAAGAAACTAGCGAATGGAGTGAGTGTGCTCGACGGCTCAGGGCATCTGCTACAACATTGGCCTTCCCTTCTTTGTATTGGAGGTCAATGTCATAGTCTTTCAGAAATTCTAACCATCTCCTCTGTCGAAGATTTAACTCCTTCTGAGTGAATATGTATTTCAAACTTTTATGATCGGTGTAGATCGTGACACTAACCCCGTATAAGTAGTGGCGCCATATCTTCAAAGCGAAGACTACAGCTCCCAGCTCTAAATCATGTGTGGGGTAGTTCTCCTCATGTTTCTTCAACTGGCGTGAGGCATATGCCACCACCTTGCCATGTTGCATGAGCACGCAACCCAGCCCTCTGCCGGATGCATCACAATAAACCTCAAAGCCCTCTGTACCGTCTGGAATGGTCAGTACCGGTGCAGTGGTCAGTGAGTCCTTCAAGCGCTGAAATGATCTCTCACAGTCAACTGTCCATAGAAATGGTGCATCTTTCTTCATCAGACTGGTCATCGGCTTCGCGACCTTGCTGAAATCTCTAACAAACTCCTGTAGTAACCTGCCAGACCGAGAAAGCTCCGGATGTCGGTAACAGTCTTCGGCCTTGGCCAGGTACGTACGGCATCAATCTTTGCTGGATCCACTGCGATCCCAGCATCTGAGATGACATGACCCAGGAAAGAGACCTGGTCAAGCCAAAACTCACACTTGGAGAACTTAGCATATAGCTGGTTCTCCTCAATATTTCTAACACCCTCCTCAAATGTTCCTCATGCTCAACCTTAGACTTTGAATATATCAGAATGTCATCAATAAAAACCACAACCGACTTGTCCAGCTGCTCCCGGAACAAGCGGTTCATCAGATCCATAAACTTCGCCGGTGCGTTCGACAAACCGAACGGCATCACTGTAAACTCATAGTGGCCGTATCGTGTCCGGAATGCCGTCTTCTCAATGTCTCCCTCCTTAATGGCTATCTGATGATACCCCGATCTGAGATCAATCTTGGAAAACACAGATGCTCCCTTCAACTGATCGAACAGATCGTCAATGCGGGGGTAGTGGGTACTTATTCTTCACTGTACTGCATTCAGCTCTCTGTAGTCGATGCAGAGGCGGAGACTACCATCCTTCTTCTTCACGAAGAGGACTGGCGCTCCCCATGGTGACACACTTGGTCTAATGAATCCTTTATCCAACAAATCTTTCAGTTGTTCTTTTAACTCAGTCATTTCTGCCGGAGCCATACGGTATGGTGCTTTGGCTATCGGTCCGGTACCAGGTAGCAGCTCAATGGTGAACTCTACCTCCCGAGTGGGTGGCATGCCGGGCAGTTCCCGTGGAAATAAGTCGGGGAACTCCGACACTACCGGTAAGTCGGGGTCGAACTCAGGGTCTCTCTCTATGTCCTGTACATAGCAGAGGTATACTTCTTCCTTCTCCTTAATTCTCTATGCATTGCCATGGCGGTGATGATCTTAGTCGAAGGCTCCTGGGCCTCTGGCGGTATGATATTGTTACCCCAGACGGACTCCTGAGCAGCAATCTATGCTCGGCGCAGAGGATACGTCCCTTGTGCCGCTCCAACCAGTTCATCCCGAAGATAACATCAAATCCTAGCTTACTGAACTCAATGAAACTGACTGGGAAGTCTTCCCCCTTAATTCTGATGGTGGCTCCTCGGTAGTAACGAGTGCAACGAACCTTCTCCTTAGACGGGAGCGTAACCGTGAAGTCGGGTAGCTCCTCAGCGTCTAGCCCCAACCTGCTCGCAAATGATGCAGAGACAAAGGTATGCGAGGCCCCTGAGTCGAAGAGAACTGATGCCTCAATCCCATTGATCGGAAAGGTGCCGGTGAGGATAGTACCGCTAGCGTCGGCCTGTGCCTCTGTGAGTATGCTTAGTGCACCTTCCGTACCGAGTCCATAACCTAATTGTGTTCACAAGCTCCATGAGTATTGATGGTATAACAAGAGTCGTAACAATTTATATGAACAACACTGTTATTTTATTTATGACCATCCTGTTTACAACATGTGCTTCAATCTTACATCTCATTTCTCATCTCATTCTAACATTACATGGCTAATATTGTCTAAAGGTTAGGTTTAATCTTCCTGGTCTCATATGCGTCGCATTGATTACTGCTGACGGTGCTGTATTCAGCTTGATTCTCTTAATCCCATGGTATAACATCCTTGATTCTCCTCCCAAAATTAATACATCACCTGACTTAAGTACTATCTTATCTGCACGGTCCGCACGCTTCTGCTCGCCGTATAAAAACTCCGCATCATCTCCAATGGACCAAGACACTACGGGTATCCCTCTTTCGAGAGACTCCGTTGTCTCGTCCTTATCCTGGTGTAGTCCCAGTTTCCCATCTTTTTCGTAGAAGTTTACAATGCAAATGTCTGGCTGGATGTCCTGGAATCGGTTCAGCTTCCAACTGCTGAGCGATTTCCATGACTTGTGTAATAACTGGATGGAACTCTTCGGGTATTCCCGGTGGTGAGACTCCATCTTGCTCCCTTGTGGTTTGGTAATTCTTGGCATACGGATTCCAATCCTTGCCCAAGCTCATCATCTTTAATTTCATCTTTGCTCCCCCTGGGTACTCCGGTGTGTAAAAACCTCCCGGTCCCATTCCTAGTTGATTGCACCTCCTGATGATGGCTATTTGCGCTTCGGGTGTCAGGTATCCCCTTAATAAAATCATACCTGGGCGGATAACCTGACATTGTTCGGTTGGAAAGTGTATGGTTTCGATGTCGGTGTGCTCCGGGTTAGATGTAGATGGTATGGGGTAGCAGATGTTGAATCTTCCTAAAGTGGTAGTAGGTTATGTCTTACTTATGTTCTAATCTCATCTTTTCTTACTTAACTCATTTATTCACCAAACATGCATGATAATGCGGTAAGCAGGTAGTTTTATTACTAAATGGTTATAGTGGTACCTGGCCTCGATGAGGGCTCAGGCTCATCGTCCCGGTCCACCATGTGTAGAGTGGGCCCCGTCTTCTGGGTCGCCCGTGGGTTCTTGTCCGCCGGCTGCTGCACTTTCCTCTGACCGTCAGATCCAGCTCCCTGATCGGTCTTGCCCTTGCCCCTGGTATCGGCCTGTAGGCTCTGCTAGCAGGGTTCCGGTAACACTCATAGCTCGATGCCCGTAGACACCACAGAAGTTGCACTCCACCTTATTCCCCTTACAGTCGAGCCCGGGGTGGTCCTTGTGACCATCTACAGATGAAGCGTCGCTGGTAGCCACCACCGGCTCCCTCTCAGTCTCAGATCCTGATGATTCATATTGTCAATTCTCATATCTCAAACGGTTACTAATTTATTTCTTAACTCATTCAATATCAATTTTTCTCACCCTTTGGCGCCTTAGAGCGCAGTGGTGTAGCTGCAATAGCATAGGTCAGCTTCAATGGCTCTTCCGAAGCCTTCTCCTTTTCCTCCTTCCCTTTCGGGTTCTGATTCTTCTGGGCCTGAGGCTGGTACTTTGTTTCTTGTACCCTCCTTGCCCTTGACTCTCTGAGCTCTTCCCAGCACTCTTCCTCTTTGCATTCTCCTCGTCCCTCAGCTGGACGGTAATCTCAACCTTAGCAGCGGCATGATAGCACTCCTGCTTTTCCATAGTATTAGTCACACTTATTTCTCATAACCTAAATCTTATTCACCACTTACTCAAATTTCAATCGTTCTTATTACCTGCAAGGTAGTGTAACTCGTCGGCCCCATGCCGTAGCGGAGTCGATGGCTAAGCCCGCCATAGAAGCGGTCCACCAAGATCTGGTCAGAATACCCTAGACCTGGCAGAAGACGGAGCAAGGCAGTGAACTCTGAGTAATACTCGTCCACTGTCATCTTGTCCGACTGCTTAAGCGCATCTAACTGCAAGCGCTTCTTCGTCTGGACATGGGCGGGGTAGTACTTTGCCCGTAGCAAGGCGGTGTACTGCTCCCAGCCGAACTCTGATTGGCCACATGCTCGGCCCTCACCCCCAAACTTAGATATGGTGTTTAAATGATAAACTAAGATATAAGGAGGCTAAATAATGCCTTAGAAACATTAAGAAACATTTAATCAAAGAAAGAAAATATAAGGAAACACCAAAAAGAGCAGTTTAAGCAAAAACGTGCTCTAAGCTTGGAGAGACATGGGAGAGTACCCAAATATTGTTCTAAGACCTTAGTAATATCCTAATGGTCATTTTAAGTCAATTACCAAAGAAAACCAAGCTTGAAAACAAGTTAAAACACAAAATGTGCTTTAAGGAGTCTAAAGCACGTTTTTGAAAAATTGTCTTGTAAATGTGTTTTGAATGGCTAAATGTCCATCATTACTCTTTAATTAATATGTGTACTATATAGTATCACATTTGGAGGTCTATATCAATGGGAAATCAAAAATTTCACAACAATGTGCCTTGTTTTTGATGAATAGTGAATTAATTAAGCTAGTTTATAACATAAGTCTATGTAAGTGAGACATTTGGTCCACAAAGACTAAACTACCCTCATTCATTAAAGGGGGCCGGTTTTTTAAGTGTGACTCACCACACTTATCTAGCTAAGTAAAGAGAAAGCAAAAATAAGAAGAAGTTATAAAGTAAAAACACTATTCACCTTTTAAGATAAATATCACATTTACTTACCTCTCTCCTCACTTCTTCATTCTCCTTGTTCACACGGTTTTCTTGCTCTCTTTCTCTTCTCCATTCACGTAGAGCTCACCTCCATGAAAGCTCCATCTTCCCTTGGCCACATCTTGCTCATTTTAGCTCCAAATCCAACACAAAATACATACTCTTCTTAGTTAGCTCAAGCTCCTCCTTTCTATCTTTTCAAAACTCCAAGAGCTTCATTTTGGTGCCAAGTCAAACCACCATTAGAGGAGGAAATTCAAGTTTGGAGACTCCATTGGCATCTCCATTCTCTTAAGGTAAAGAAAGTGTAAGAAAATCTAGGTTTCCACCATTTTCTTCACATGACCGAAAATATATACTCATGGGACTCCATGTTTATGCCTTGTTCTAGCTTGTTTCTACTCTTCAAAGGAGAGAGGAGGTCCTTCTTGCTTCACATCCAAGTTTGTCTTGAGAAACCAAGGTAAAACAATCACATTAATACCTTAAAACATATTTTTAAACCTAGGGTTTTTTCCTTAGGGTTAATGTGTTATCTAGTACTCATTGGAGTCATTGGATATTGGTTAGAACATTGGCAAGGAGAATCACATTGGTGACCGAGATTGAACAAAGAAAACCTAAGGAGAAAAGCTTTTAAGCTTGTGAGAAAACAGGTAAATTACTTACCTTAAGGTGTTTTGTTGTTTAAGGGAATGAGATGTGGGTATATGATGAGTTTAGTGTAGAGTTTATATTGGGAAGTGTGCTAAAACCTAGGAAAAACAATGACTATTCTTGTGAACTTATGACTAAGGAGCAAATGAGAAAAGAGATAGTTTAAGAATATAAAGGTGAAGTACAAGAAGCATTTTATTTTAATGGGAGCCTTGTTGAGTGTATTCGCAGGTTGAAGGCAAATATATGTGGAAATTCAGTGGTTAAGATTATTGTTGTTTAAGGGCCTAAGTGCCAAGCACATTAAGTTTAAGCACTATATGATGATGTGGGTGGTTTTGGTGTAAATTGGGTGTTTAAGCTATTGTGATGAGAATTTGTGTGGTATTGGTTGTTTGATGGAGAAAAACCATGTGTTAGGAGGTACTATATACTAGAGAACCCATGGCAAAATTTAAAGGAGAGTTTAAGTGTTTGAGATATCCTAAGGGAATTTAATGACTAAGGAAGTACTAGGAATGTTCTATAGGTTGTCTTGATGAAAAAGGGTGAAGTTAAGGTGTTTTAATGATTTATGATGACTTAGGTATCACCATGGAAGATTTAGGAATCAAGAGAATGTATTCGAGTGTTTAGGACTTAGGCAAATGTTGGTGCACAACTAGGAAGGAAATAATGTGATGATGATGGAAGTTAAACTTGTTAAGGAACTTTAAGTAAATGCTTAAAAGAGTTTTAGATAGTGAGAGATGCTTGGGAGATGATGTTATAGTGTTGGAAGAAAAACATTGGCATAGTGGTTACATTAGGTATGAACCACCACCTAGAAACCTAGAGGAAAACATTACAAGTGTTAGCATTATTACAAGGAAAATGCATAATGACTAAGGTGGATCTTGGTGGATGATTTAAGGTATTTTAAGGAGGGCTTAAGGTGTATTTGAGGTGCCCAAATGGGGTTATAACATATTAGAATATATGAGGAGAAGTTTGGAGTTGAAAAAGAATTTAGAAACAAGTTTCTGGAGCCGACCGACCTTAGGACCGGACTTGCAAGGTCGGTCGGGCTCTGTTACACTACCGGAAAATGTTTCTGGAATCGACCGGACTTGGGGACCGGACTTACAAGTCCGGTCGGGCTTGTGTTTTGTGAGAGAATTAGTTTCTGGAATGACCGGACATGGGACCGGACTTGTCAAGTCCGGTCGGGCTTAAAATTTGTACGGTAATAAGTCTCTGGAATCGACCGGACATAGGACCGGACTTGTAAGTCCGGTCGGGGTAGAATTTTCAAACGGTAAAGGTACTGGAATGGGACCGGACTTGGCAAGTCGGTCGGAAGTCCGGTCGAGCCTAAAAAAAAAAAAAAAGAAATTTTAATTTCTAAGGGAGTTAATTGGTATTAGGGTATGCCATTAGAAGGGTAGTAATGATTAGGACCCTAAGAACTTAAGGAATTAAGTTAAGCTTAAGTATAAGTTTTAATGTTTAAAGTTAAGTTTGTAAGCTAAGTGATAAAGACTTGGGAGGTTATTGAATGGAAGTCCTTAGGGACTAAGTGAGTTAAGTAAGGTGAAAATAACTAATAACAAAAAATGAATGAATGTTTTAGGTTTGTGAGTTGGGACCCCGAAGAAGATTAGTCAAACAACGATCGACGGTGAACGGTACAATCCTTCTTGTGACCTGCTTGCTAACGAGGTGTCCCTCGGCTTGTGTGCTATCTGTTTAATTGTTATGACTTAAACAAGATAAAGCATGCAACCGGCTATATTGTTCTCGTTGTGATTGTGTTATATTTACACTAACCCGCGAGACTTGAGATTGTTACTAACCAAGTTAGTACTTACTGAGTTAAGAATAAGAGTTAAGTTTGATGATTGTTGGTTAATGCCCGTTAAGGCTTAGCTAGCACATGGTGTTTAAGATGTCTACTAACTGGAACTTGAGTGAGGAAACCCGGGACCGATCTCCGGTCATGCATGCTAAGGAAAAAGGGGGACGGGATCTGTATCAGATCCGCCCTCCGCTTAAGGACTTGTCTTCGGACTTGTAGCCTAGGGCCGGTTGCCGGCTCAGCTACGCTGGACTCCCGTCCAGAGTAGGTGGCATTAAGATGGTGCGCGGGGGATCACCTAAATCCCAGGTTCGAATTAAGCTACAACCAATCCCTTCCAGGAAAGGTTTGTATACTGAGATTAAGATTGACACTGCGATTAAGATTAATGTAAGGTAAGGAACTGAGATTAAGGAAATGAGGACTAAGGAGGGGGTTACTAACCCACTGATAGGGAACGCCTGAGTCGTTCATTGTTTGTGAACTATACATGTTCATCTGTGGTTATTGTTATTGCACTTCATATTATGCTTGTGTATGTAATCAATTTCCATGCTATCGACAATTAGTCGTCGTAGCCCCGTTAGCTTGGGGGCCATGAGAGGGTGTACCAGCATTCGTGCTGACCCCCTCGGGGCTATTTTTACACTTGCAGGTAAGAGGCCCATGAGGACGCACTACGAGAGTAGGAGTGGTTAGACTTAGGTTGGGACATTTATTTTGAGTTCGGGTTGCGCCTGTGCACCCGACTGCTTATATTAAACTGTTGTAAGTTTGAGATTACGTTTGAGATACTAGTACTCGGTTGGTTGTGGGATTGTGAATGCTGATGTTTTGAGTTGGATAAGTATTTTGGTTAAGTATTGTAATGTTAAGCCGGTATATTCTAACGATCAGACCGTGGCAAGGTCCAAGTGTTGTTTATTTCCGCTGCGACGTATTCGATTAAGTGTTCAGACTGCGATAACCACGATAGGCTTTGGATGGGGTGGTGTTACAAAAAGTGGTATCAGAGTCAGGCCCAGTCGGTGTGCCAGCAGGGACGCTGGGCTCCCAAGGGGGGTAGAGTGTGATACCCAGTGTAGGGGTCACCTCCCACATCGATCGGGAGAGAGCACGAACCATGCCTTATAGGTGTGGGGATACTCTTCCCTTGTGTGAGCCTTTTGGGGATGGTACCCCGAGAACAAAACCGTGCGGGCTGCGGCCCAAAGCGGACAATATCACACATGTGGGTTAAGACTGGGCTGTTACACTCTCATAATGTTTAAGATATGCTCTTAGTCTTATGGAGAATAATTATTAGTTAGCTGCCCAATGGGTCTCACGCATACCTAGAAGTAATCTAGGTTATATTCATGTTCGAGATCCATGCTCTAGAGACCGACAATGTCGTGACTCGTTCCTAAGTGTTTTACTTAGGTTACCATATACTTAATATTAATATCATGGTATTATATCAAGTAAACGTCATGTCATCACAACGCATATGTATGTTTATATAAGTCGATCTATAGTCGACGTAGTGTTAGTCCGTAGCACGTTCGTGCATAATAATAAATGCAGTAACACTTAAGCACATACAAGTAACCACACACATAACACACAAGTTATATCAACCAAATCCGAGCCCAAGGAACAACCTTAGGACAACTCGGATCAAACCCCTTTACATACTGTTCACCCTGATCGTATTACGGTGGAGTATGAATCAGCAAGATCCTATGCTCCGTGTAGTCCACTAGCTCGTCAGAGGTATAATCTAAACGGTATTGAAACTATAAGTCAGTCTCCATGACTAACTACATCCGGTATTTCTGAATACAAGTAACCCCGACAGTTCACCCCTGTTTTTACAGTTATTGTTACGGGTTTCTCTAAAACAGTCGGCATTGTTACTTAAAACTCATACGTCATAATATTTCAACTGTTAAGTTTAATTCGTTACATTTCTTTTAATCTTATCCACCATCTAATTTAGGTACATAACCTATAGTTGCATGTATGCATGCATTCTTATATTATATTGTATTTTTTCATATTGTATCATTTTCCACCTTCCATTATAATACATTGTATTATATTATCTATTATCTTAGCAAATTATATTTGCATTCAAAACTCATAACATATAGTTTGTAATTATATTTTTTTAAAATAACCACCACCATAAATCATATGGTTTCTAACCAAAATATATATCCACCTTATATACATTATTCTTGTGTATGTATATATTTACCACGTAGGTAATTCCCATGAGTTTAATAAACTCTATATTTTATGTTACTCTTTATCATCTTTTATTAGACGATTATTCCCATTAGTTGTATTATATTATACAACTTATATTAAGATTATTATCCTAACATGAGTAACATTTTATGTCGTACATTTACAACTCCTATGCTTTATTCAATACAAACCTTAGTTTATAAATCCTATTTATTTATAGTTTGTCACATTATTTAATGTGAGTATCCTTCCTTATATTAACTTCATCTACACCATATTATTGTTATAACATTTATAACATTATAGACCTTAGTCTAAAATTCATTTTCCAAATCTTATTAATCGGTATAGCCCTTGAATTTATTTAAATTCTATTTGACCACATAACATTATGTAATGCTATCCCATATGTTAATATCATTTGATATGATATTCTTATTTCTTTAATTAATAACCTATAGTTTTTATACAAAACTATTATGTATTGCCACATAGGCACATATATTAAACCTTATTCTTTTCATAAACCATAGTCCTTTTATTTACAAAAATCCTCCCATAACTTATACCATGTTTATATTCCTTTTAATATAACATTCTAACCTTAATATAAATATAACCTATGGTCAATATTTATAAAATACCGAACAGACCCAAAACTGTTCAATAATTGCCATTTGGCCCTATTATAACATATAGTTTAATAATTCCTTAAAACTATATATTATACATATATCTTAATAAATACTCTTATATAATTCTAAATGTAACACCCCAACCGTTAATCTCGTCATTACCTCTTAATTTAACACCAATACTCTTACTCACGCAGCGGAACTCTAACTACAACGAGGGGTGAAACAACGCCGTTAGCCACCCATATGGCTAACCAGGCCTATCTCACATACAGTAACTGTCTGATGGACTGGAACAACCGAGTACTTCATACAAATACAATACTCAATTCATACTTCTACTATACCGAGTCTACAATATACGGATGCCGATAACATACTCGGACTTACACCTCATTCAAATGCATAAGTAATTACAATCTAACTACCCATGCTCACTGCAGTCCCCGTCCTACTCTCTCGAACGGTGGTCAGCTTCAAGTACCTGCACACTAAAAACGTTCCCCCTAGGGGGTCAGCTTACGCTGCGCATGAAATTCGCATATACCGCGTGCTAACCGCGGTACGCCGACTACTTTGGGTCGGATATACATGGAGTTCATTTTAATCAAACAACATGCATCATGGCAATACAATATATATGTATATCACACAAGGAATCTACATCCAATCACGGAACACGATTCCTAACTAACATAACAATGTTGTTAGTGGTAACTGGTTACTCTTAGGCATTGAGGGTTATTCCTCACTATGCCTTGTTTACTTATTCGATACCTCACCCGCTCTCTCAGGTTACTTATTCGTATACACACCCATTCTCTTGGGCTACTCTTTCTTATACTTACCCATTCTCTCGGGTTACACATTCATATACTCACCCCTTTCTCTCGGGTTATTATACTCATTATCTCACCCACACTCTGGGTTATTTATACTCATTATCTCACCCACACTCTTGGGTCATTCATACTCAAGCTCTTGTAGATTCTCGAGACACTACAGGTCTCCTACGTCACGCTTGTTACTCTTATACATACTTAGGCCAAAACTCATGGCTCTCTAGCATAGTCTTACTTCCCCGGTTTCGACCCTACTCTGGGTCTAGCATGGTGGGAAGGTTCAACTAGCTCACGGAAACTCTCTTAGTTCCTATCTCTTTTACTTAGGTCCGACTACTCTCGGACTACTCTCGTTCCCATACACTCCTCTCTCGGAGTTATAGTAATATCATGTATATTAGTCTAGAAGCATCATTCTCGATGTTTCTAATGACTTTGGGAACTTTACTTAAATTCGGGTAATCTTAGGTTTAAGTGTTACCCTCACAATCATATGCTTGTACATTCGGATTTTCTTATACCGGGTAAAATCCTCATATAAGAGGTCGACCGTATCTCAAGGAGTCACATAGTCCCTTAGGTCTCTTTTACCTTTCTTATATGTTTACATTATTGAACTAACTTCAATCCTCTCGATGGAGGTCATTTATCTCTCCACTCATATTTATTTCGTGGATTGTTTCAATAAGGTTCTCTAACCGTTATCGGGTATATACTCAACCCGTCATCTCCTCACATTTTAGGGAGTTCATATGTTTGTGTTATCGTTATACTTTAATCGATAGCTTGTGTGTGTTTGCATATTACCATTGTTCATGAGACTACCCGATCTACGGGTTTCTAGTCAATCACTACTCTCTATGAGCCGGTCTATGCGCTATGTTAGACCACACCGGCGTACAAGTATGTTAGTTCATACAACATACAATAAGGCATCCATAATCAAACAAGGGATTATTTTCATGCTTTAATCTTGATTAAGCCGGCACACAAACACAAAATCAGAGTAACTCGGTTAGCATACGGGGCATGAGAAAATCATACCTTTCACCGGGGGTTTTTACTTTTACCGTGTCATCTCACCATGCTCGGGTCACGCACGATTCTCTGATAATGTTTCAAACATTATTATTAATACTAAGATCATACGGAACATAATTAAATGTTATTCCCGTAGTTACCCCGTTATCCCGTTATCTTGGTTTCACTCTTGTTCATTTGAGTTCTCACTTCTCAAACACTTCTAACACTTTCTTACACTTCTTAAGGCCTTACATGTTACCAAACACGGCCTTAACATCTTATAACATCATTAACATTCAAACCCCCATCATTTACAACCTTAAAACACTCTCTGTAGGTTTCTGGGGGTGGTCCGGGACTTGGTCCATACCCTAAGTCCCGGACCAATACAAAACAAACTCTCAGCCAAAAATAATGCATGGTCCGGGACCTTGTACCTAGGCCAAGTCCCGGACCAATACTCATCTTAACTCACGGCTGAATTTAGCAAGTGGTCCGGGACCTTGTACTAGACTCAAGTCCCGGACCAAACATGGTAGGCAACTCTCGGCCTTAATAAAGGGGGTGGTCCGAGACTTGTCCATGGACTAGGTCCCGGACCCTGCTACAGATTTTGCAAATTTGACAGTTTCTGTCTCTGTTCAAGGCCCTCTCTTAGCCCATTGGTTACCCAATCTCCACCAACTATAATCCTCATGTTTTAAGCACCTATTTACTCACTTAAACCATCTTAAATCAAGCACCAAATACACTCACCATCCTAGTTAACTTCACTTACATTATTTACACTTACAAACTAGTTTTCTACTTGTTTTTCTGTCAAATTTGTAACAGATTTTGGTTTCCTCTTCAAACCATTCAAAACCTCACATACTGATGCCATACCTAACTCCCAAATGACATTATTTTGCCCATAGAACACTCTTCTCTTTGTTTGGTTTTCAAACCATTAACCACTCACTTAAATCACCTTAACACACCTAGCTCCTTCCTTTAATAAAAACACTCAAGTCCATAATCTCTTAAACAAATTTTGACAGCACATGGCTACTTTCTTTAGCTTATTCCCCACACATAAATCAGCTCATAAACACTTCTTCATTCCTGTTAATAAAAACACAACAACTACAATACACCAAATTTCCCTCTTGTTTACGCATGTACTCTAGTTTAGTTTCTAGGTTTATTTGCACACATAAACCTCATTAAAACATTCTCTTCCAACTAACCATATGTAGTACCATGACTACACTAGCTCAAGGTTATTTATTCAACACCCACATAAGTTTCATAAGGAAAATAAAACCAACACAAGGTAAGCTCTTTACCTTGCTTATTTTCGGTTTTTCACTCCTCCTCTTCTTCTTTATCTTGTTCCCTCTTTATCCTCTTGTTTTCCACACCACACAAGGGCTTTGGATTGCCCACTACAACCGCAGCCCATCACACATTCAACAATCAATTTATTTTTCCTCCACAAAACCTAATATATATATTAAGTGCTAGTTTTCAAAGTTTAATCTAGGTTTACCTTGAAGAACCCAAATGGTTGGATTGGCAATCAGTTGAGAGGTTTCCAACACCCCACAAAAACATATAGTCTCGGCTGAAATGAGAGGAGTTTTCCAACGTGAGGAAAAGTCTCACAAATGGGTAGAATAGGCTTGAAATGGTATAAATACTCACTTATATATACCTTAAGGCACTCAGGAAGAGAAGAAGGGTTGAAATCTACTCTTCAAGCTCCAAAAGCTCCCACGTCCATGGAGATGAAAATGGAGGAATCGAAACTTTGTTGGGTGGAGATCGAAGCTCTCACCGATACGAGTCCAACGGTACCAATTTCGTGCGATTCGGTGGAGAAATGAGTAAGATGGAGGATGATGAAGGTGAGGCTTGTGAGCTCTCTCTCGGATCGCATTATACAGAGGAGGAAGAAGATGTTAACAGGGAGCTGGGGCGATACGTGAGAAATAAGGAAGAAGGAGGTGAGAGGTAAGTAACTCACTTTTTACTTTTGCTTTATACTATTTACTTTACTTATTATTTACTTGTCTTGTTTATTACTTAATAGCTAGCAAGCTATTAATGAGTGTACACATTATAATTAGAACTGGCCCACATTAATTAATAGCCCGGGTCGTTTTTTTCGTCTTTTCGAAAATTAAACGCGTTTCGTCTCCCGGTTTCGTCACTATTCACTTACCGGGTCCGTTTCCCGGAATTTTCTCGCTTAATTAATTTTAATGGTTATTAAGCTTCCATTAATACTTAATTATAGCTATTTAATCAACTATAATTTTACGGGTCCGTTTGACCACTTAAAGTCACGTTTTCGGGTTTCCTCGAAAAAGTGCTTTAAAAATCCGTTATCGTTTTAATCCATTATTTGGATTCGTTTTCTTCGGGAATCATTCCCGTATACTAATTAGGCCTAACTAAGCCTTAGGAATCCATCTCGGACCCTCTCGAGATCAATATCTCTTATACTCATTTAACGCGCATTTTAGCGTTTTCGCTTTTCAAGCGTTTTTTCTCTTTCTTTGGTTTCATTCTTTTTACCAATACTCTTTAGGCACCATTAGGCCCTTAATAATTTATTAGAGCAATTTAATCACCATTTTTAGATCCGGGGTATTAAATCTACCCCCCTTAGGAACTTTGTCCTCAAAGTTGGTGAATCTAGATGGTTACTCTCATGGCGTACTATGCCAAGGTTATAATACATGTATAACCTTACAGACTCCACAAGTCTGTCTCATTCATACTACACATACCACACACACATATCACAGCATGTATAGCAATCAAAAAACTTTTTGTTCTCCCCCCATGGAATCGGTCCGAAGACAAGAAGGCACTACAGTCCTCGAATCCATGTTGAGTGATATACTACTGATCCCTCAGGTACCGGTCACGTTGAACACTTACTCTTCTGGTTCACGGCCGTTTCATGACAAATGGGCACTTACTCTCTCTGGCCCACGGTCCCTTCGGTTCTGATCAAAACATTACACATATACATATCCTCAGGCACTCTGGTTGACTCACTCAACACAGGAACATCTCAGGGTACTCTCCCCGTCCCGCTGCCTTTGGAAAATCACACACTGACACCGCCCCAACCGGTCACTTAGGACCGCCGCACTACGGTGTAATGGTTTCAAAACTAATACTCGCCCACCGTTCTACGGTCATCAAGACTTAAGGCTCAGCCATCGGCGGGTGATAGCGGTTTCAAAACCAGTTTTCGTTTCCATCTTCATACTTGAAGAAAATTCTTTTTCAAAATCTATTTGAAAATTCTTTTTAAAACATCACACAACTCCAAATCAGATTTATGGTAGCTGTATCTTTTCTTAGCGTGATTACTTGTGACCACTATAGGGAGCTTCAGGAATCATCTAACCCTGATGTGATCAGCATCAGTGTTGAACTATCCTTCCACCCCAATTTGTGTTCGTTTCCCTTGATCGCTAGCAGATCAAGTTCCACCTCCCACGTCAGTTTTCAAACAATCAGATAGTCAAACATTTAGTTTTCTATCTTTTACTCTTTCTAGTCATATTCACGAAACAATTCGTTTCAATTAATCTCTAGTTCCTAGTACTTAGGTCATTTGTCATTCTCATTGCTTCACTACTTTACCTAGGTATTCCATACTTATGGCTTCATTTACTCAAATTGTTCCTCAATTTAAAACACATAACATACAACTCCAAAGGATGGAACTCACTCCATCTATCATTCTCAAATAAAATCACCTAGGGAACTCACTCCTTCTTAGGTTACACATCGGTTTCATGCCGATTCATACTCATTATGTCTCATGTCTAATCTCACTAGACATATACTATAGGGATTCTCATTCCCCAGGAGTTTCTCTACTCCTCTTTTCATATTTATTACATACACATTACTCGCATCTCTCATGCCATAATACTCATACTTACACAATGAATGGGTACACATGTTATGTAACATGAGGTCCAAACATCAAAACAATTTCTTTTGTGCTATGCACATAGTAGTTTACGAACTATACGTAAAACATACTCTAAGCGGTTTCTCGCCCTACCCCCCTTAAAAGGGTTACGCCCGCGTAACCAACCATATGTTTATCACTGACACTGGTTCATTAATTCGGGTATTATGAAGTGTTTTAACTTCAGTACGGTTAATTAACTCATAACCGGGCTCGGTTCTAGCCTCTAAGGCTTCAGGGGTTTATGACATAGGTATACTTAACCTTGAATTATGGTCCGCAAGCTTCTGTGCGTGACCTGATAACTAGAGCTTAAGTCGCTCTTGGTATTCTCCATGTATTTCAATCGTCGCTTGGTATCTCTTACCGTATGCGAATTCGATGAATTTAGATTGTCTCTCAGTTCTCTAGGAATCTACTTCGTATAACACTGTATACCTTTGTGAGTATCACTTATTTTTCCCGACTTGTTGTCGGTTGAGGTCAAGCTACTACTTAGCATGTAGTGCTTCCTCGATTATAGTGGCTCATGGATATGTTTGTTTCTTGGTTCTGTGCCAGAGTTCTTCACTCATACTACTCTGCTTTTTTTTTTTTACATAACGATCCTGGGGCCCTGTGGGTTACTGCCCACGTTCTTTGTGCATCTTTGGCCAATGGCCGCACGGTTATCTCTCTAGATTCTCACTCAACAGGCTTCGTTGACATTTCTCAATTCCTGGCTCTCCTACTTGATCATTACCGCACAGTGCAATACCAAAAACACTCAGTCGTACAAGAGGCAGAAGCGTAAACCTTGACAGTAAATCTCTCATGAGATAGGAATGAACATGTCTCCTTTACCACCTTTCTTCATCAACTCTAATCACTATCTGAATATACTTTTACAATGGTCGCTTACTGCGCACCTTGGTCTTTCTCATTTACACAACATTTGTTACATGGCATCCGCTACTACTTTAGCTTCTGCTCATGTACTCCCGCCATTTATACTATGGCTTGCCATTCACTTGGCTCAATGAAATACGTTATTCTTTAAATCTCTCTGCGCATTGCGCGCTGCTTGCTCTGCAGTTCATATTGCACACTTACAGTGTTTTACTACTCAACTGATTACTCTACTATAGTTCGTATACTCATTGGCAATATACACATGCTCAAGTTTTGCTACACCGCTCTAGCGGTTTCACATTACATACTTAGGTGGTAGCCTTTCTCTGGAGGATTCACGCAAATGCCGCTCCATAGGCCCCATAATCACAAGTGGTATCCCCACTCTAAGGTAGTGGTTCATTCACCACTGTTCCTCTTATGCCTTTATGCATATGTTTGCAATGTTTGGATCTACGTATTGTAGTTGGTTTTATCGGCTTACAAGCCACCTTGCCTCGAGTCATGCTCCATGCGGCTGTTTATATAGGTTTCTTTCTTCTCGTATGCCATTAAATGGTTAGGAGGTATTATGGGCTCTTTGATATGGTTGTCTCACCACTCTTCCGTACTTGGAAGGCCCCTTTTTTTTTTCTAGGTATTAATTCATGCCCTCTAGCAATTTAGGGTATCCCGTGTTACAAGGGATCCCTTTGGGTTTACCCGAGTGTTTGCTTAAACACTTGTGTTCTCAACACGATGTTCGTTCAAGTACTGTTGACTCCGGCACCCTTCTCGGATTGCTCCTGGGTGTTACTGAGTAATGCCATTACATCTGGCTTGTACTCATGGTTATGTTCAGTTGTGACTTCGCCTTGCGGCTATGTCTAACTCAAACTATCCCGTTTAGGGTTGTAATGTCTCCCGTTATTGGGTAGAGTATTAGTACTTTCCTTTACCTACTTAGTTAGGTCGTTATTCTCTTCAGTGAGGTATAAAGTGGGAATTCTATCCCGTTTATCGTACATTAATAAGTTCATTAGGCATTCGCCGTATTATTTACACTGGTATTCACCCAGTTATTAGGTATTTCCTGAGACATATCCATGTCTGTGCTTAATACTCTGTGCTTCTCGCACTTCTTAACGCTTATCCTTAGGTCCTGACCTTACTGGATTCTAGACTCCCTTAACTTGTAAGCTTCCTTGTGTTCTTCGATCATCCGAGGTGTCCACTGTCTTGGTTTGGATTGGCTCTTTCGTCCGTAGTATGGAGTGGGCTACTTCCCGTGTACCGTACTCTACTTGTATACATACATGGAGTATCTTATTGATACGTTACCACTTACCCGACTAACTCATAATTGGTCTGTCAGGCCCGCAAGCTCCTTGGAGTGCGGTCGTTCCATGTCTCGTTTGTGTACACTTGTAGTGTCGGTCACGCCTAAGTGAAGTATTCTGTTGCCAACTCCTCTTATAAGGTCCTATAATAACTTATCATGGTTCACTGGTTTGGTTTTAAACTTTGGGGTTTTTGGAAATTTCATGTTTGAAGAAAAGTTTGAGTCTTGAAAGTAAACTCTTTGCGGCATTTCAATGCCGGTTGCTTCTTACCAGTCTAGCCTCTTGCTGACCGGTATATTCTTTATACAGTGGTCAGGCCTTTAGGCCTTTTCAAGGTTTCGTTCAGAATTCATTAGGGTTTGGATGCTATATTGGCTTCTCTTGCCGTCTTGGTACTTGCTAAGTACTGGTCGCTTGACAAAGCTCTTCTTATTGGTCCCGCTATTACTGCACTTGCCGTGGCAAGTGCGCGGTACTGGCGGTTTTTTAGGTTAACTCATACCGGTCACGGTATTGTTCACATTGTATCTGGTAGCCTTACGCGTTTCCTATTTCTTTAGTTGGATAACTACTCCTTAGAGCTGCTTCTCACTCATCTGATCTTATGACCGTCATTCATTTAGGTGCTCCACCATTCTCGGAGTTCCTTAACTATTTTATTCTATGCTTTTCCTCGTTGCTCGTTCCCACGTCTTCCTGTGGTTACCGAGGTTTAACTTATTTAGGTACTACTTCTGTAGTCCTATTCGGGTATATCCCGTAGCTATGCTCGTAGCTGTCTAAGTTGTGCCCGTTAGGTATTGCAACCTCTTCGGGTGTGGCAGGGTGGGTGTATCTACTCTTGACTAGATTCTTAGTCGGTAATATACCGTTGGTGGTATTATTTAGTTATGGCGGTCCGTAGACATGTGTCCCGGTTTTGTTATTATCATGCTTCTCATTAATCCCTTCTTGCACGGTTAGTGCTTCCTTCTTGCTACTGCTCGGCCAGCTAGGTTCTCGCGACTGCTAAGCATGTCGCCCCAGCTGCCACAAATTCGGTCTCCTTGGATTAGGATTTTTCGATCTTCCGCCATTAAGTGCGGTTATTGTCGTTTCCAGCGGGATCCGTCTCCGGGTTTTCCGGTTCTCGGATCTACCGCATGACAGGTTCTAGTTCATATTGAAATATTAAATAACTGCCAGATTGGGTTTCCCCGTCTCTCTGGCGTTCTTTCCCGAGCTTTTAATGCGGGGGTTGTGGAGGGCGGGTCTGGTATTGTAGGTATCCAGATCATACTGGAAGTTCCTAACTAGCGCATCTCTCACGCTACCACTCAACCCATAGCCCTAAGTCTCTTATCCTAACTCGGTATTTCCTAAGCTCGGTATTTCCAGTCATCAGAGCGATACTTCGCTCTGATACCATTTTTGTAACACCCAACCGTTAATCTCGTCATTACCTCTTAATTTAACACCATCCTTTACTCGCGCAGCGGAACTCTAACTACAACGAGGGTTGAACAATGCCGTTAGCCACCTAGGCTAACCAGGCCTATCTCACATACAGTAACGGTCTGATGGACTGGAACAACCGAGTACATCATACAAATACAATACTCAATTCATATCTACTATACCGAGTCTACAATATACGGATGCCGATAACATACTCGGACTTACACCTCATTCAAACGCATAAGTAATTACAATCTAACTACCCATGCTCACTGCAGTCCCCGTCCTACTCTCTCGAACGGTGGTCAGCTTCAAGTACCTGCACACTAAAAACGTTCCCCCTAGGGGGTCAGCTTACGCTGCGCATGAAATTCGCATATACCGCGTGCTAACCGCGGTACGCCGACTACTTTGGGTCGGATATACATGGAGTTCATTTTAATCAAACCACATGCATCATGGCAATACAATATATATGTATATCACAAGGAATCTACATCCAATCACGGAACACGATTGCCTAACTAACATAACAATGTTGTTAGTGGTAACTGGTTACTCTTAGGCATTGAGGGTTATTCCTCACTATGCCTTGTTTACTTATTCGATACCTCACCCGCTCTCTCGAGTTACTTATTCGTATACACACCCATTCTCTTGGGCTACTCATTCTTATACTTACCCATTCTCTCGGGTACACATTCATATACTCACCCCTTTCTCTCGGGTTATTTATACTCATTATCTCACCCACACTCTTGGGTTATTTATACTCATTATCTCACCCACACTCTTGGGTCATTCATACTCAAGCTCTTGTAGATTCTCGAGACACTACAGGTCTCCTACGTCACGCTTGTTACTCTTATACATACTTAGGCCAAAACTCATGGCTCTCTAGCATAGTCTTACTTCCCCGGTTTCGACCCTACTCTGGGTCTAGCATGGTGGGAAGGTTCAACTAGCTCACGGAACTCTCTCTTAGTTCCTATCTCTTTTACTTAGGTCCGACTACTCTCGGACTACTCTTGTTCCCATACACTCCTCTCTCGGAGTTATAGTAATATCATGTATATTAGTCTAGAAGCATCATTCTCGATGTTTCTAATGACTTTGGGAACTTTACTTAAATTCGGGTAATCTTAGGTTTAAGTGTTACCCTGTAACAGCCCAGTCTTAACCCACATGTGTGATATTGTCCGCTTTGGGCCGCAGCCCGCACGGTTTTTTGTTCTCGGGTACCATCCCCAAAAGGCCTCACACAAGGGAAGAGTATCCCCACACCTATAAGGCATGGTTCGTGCTCTCTCCCGATCGATGTGGGAGGTGACCCCTACACTGGGTATCACACTCTACCCCCCTTGGGAGCCCAGCGTCCCCGCTGGCACACCGACCTGGGCCTAGCTCTGATACCATCTGTAACAGCCCAGTCTTAACCCACATGTGTGATATTGTCCGCTTTGGGCCGCAGCCCGCACGGTTTTGTTCTCGGGGTACCATCCCCAAAAGGCCTCACACAAGGGAAGAGTATCCCCACACCTATAAGGCATGGTTCGTGCTCTCCCCGATCGATGTGGGAGGTGACCCCTACACTGGGTATCACATACCCTCACAATCATATGCTTGTACATTCGGATATTTTCTTATACCGGGTAAAATCCTCATATAAGAGGTCGACCGTATCTCAAGGGAGTCACATAGTCCCTTAGGTCTCTTTTACCTTTCTTATATGTTTACATTATTGAACTAACTTCAATCCTCTCGATGGAGGTCATTTATCTCTCCACTCATATTTATTTCGTGGATTGTTTCAATAAGGTTCTCTAACCGTTATCGGGTATATACTCAACCCGTGCATCTCCTCACATTTTAGGGAGTTCATATGTTTGTGTTATCGTTATACTTTAATCAATAGCTTGTGTGTGTTTGCATATTACCATTGTTCATGAGACTACCCGATCTACGGGTTTCTAGTCAATCACTACTCTCTATGAGCCGGTCTATGCGCTATGTTAGACCACACCGGCGTACAAGTATGTTAGTTCATACAACATACAATAAGGCATCCATAATCAAACAAGGGATTATTTTCATGCTTTAATCTTGATTAAGCCGGCACACAAACACACAAATCAGAGTAACTCGGTTAGCATACGGGGCATGAGAAAATCATACCTTTCACCGGGGTTTTTACTTTTACCGTGTCATCTCACCATGCTCGGGTCACGCACGATTCTCTGATAATGTTTCAAACATTATTATTAATACTAAGATCATACGGAACATAATTAAATGTTATTCCCATAGTTACCCCGTACCCCGTTATCCCGTTATCTTGGTTCACTCTTGTTCATTTGAGTTCTCACTTCTCAAACACTTCTAACACTTTCTTACACTTCTTAAGGCCTTTACATGTTACCAAACACGGCCTTAACATCTTATAACATCATTAACATTCAAACCCCCATCATTTAACACCTTTAAAACACTCTCTGTAGGTTTCTGGGGGTGGTCCGGGACTTGGTCCATACCCTAAGTCCCGGACCAATCACAAAACAAACTCTCGGCCAAAAATAATGCATGGTCCGGGACCTTGTACCTAGGCCAAGTCCCGGACCAATACTCATCTTAACTCACGGCTGAATTTAGCAAGTGGTCCGGGACCTTGTACTAGACTCAAGTCCCGGACCAAACATGGTAGGCAACTCTCGGCCTAATAAAGGGGGTGGTCCGGGACTTTGTCCATGGACTAGGTCCCGGACCCTGCTACAGATTTTGCAAATTTGACAGTTTCTGTCTCTGTTCAAGGCCCTCTCTTAGCCCATTGGTTACCCAATCTCCACCAACTATATCCTCCTCATTTTAAGCACCTATTTACTCACTTAAACCATCTTAAATCAAGCACCGAATACACTCACCATCCTAGTTAACTTCACTTACATTATTTACACTTACAAACTAGTTTTCTACTTGTTTTTCTGTCAAATTTGTAACAGATTTTGGTTTCCTCTTCAAACCATTCAAACCTCACATACTGATGCCATACCTAACTCCCAAATGACATTATTTTGCCCATAGAACACTCTTCTTCTTTGTTTGGTTTTCAAACCATTAACCACTCACTTAAATCACCTTAACACACCTAGCTCCTTCCTTTAATAAAAACACTCAAGTCCATAATCTCTTAAACAATTTTGACAGCACATGGCTACTTCTTTAGCTTATTCCCCACATAAATCAGCTCATAAACACTTCTTCATTCCGGTTTAATAAAACACAACAACTACAATACACCAAATTTCCCTCTTGTTTACGCATGTACTCTAGTTTAGTTTCTAGGTTTATTTGCACACATAAACCTCATTAAAACATTCTCTTCCAACTAACCATATTGTAGTACCATGACTACACTAGCTCAAGGTTATATTCAACACCCACATAAGTTTCATAAGGAAAATAAAACCAACACAAGGTAAGCTCTTTACCTTGCTTATTTTCGGTTTTTCACTCCTCCTCTTCTTCTTTATCTTGTTCCCTCTTTCTCCTCTTGTTTTCACCCACCACAAGGGCTTTGGATTGCCCACTACAACCGCAGCCCATCACACATTCAACAATCAATTTATTTTTCCTCCACAAAACCTAATATATATATTAAGTGCTAGTTTTCAAAGTTTAATCTAGGTTTTACCTTGAAGAACCCAAATGGTTGGATTGGCAATCAGTTGGAGAGGTTTCCAACACCCCACAAAAACATATAGTCTCGGCTGAAATGAGAGGAGTTTTCCAACGTGAGGAAAAAGTCTCACAAATGGTAGAATAGGCTTGAAATGGTATAATACTCACTTATATATACCTTAAGGCACTCAGGAAGAGAAGAAGGGTTGAAATCTACTCTTCAAGCTCCAAAGCTCCCACGTCCATGGAGATGAAAATGGAGGAATCGAAACTTTGTTGGGTGGAGATCGAAGCTCTCACCGATACGAGTCCAACGGTACCAATTTCGTGCGATTCGGTGGAGAAATGAGTAAGATGGAGGATGATGAAGGTGAGGCTTGTGAGCTCTCTCTCGGATCGCATTATACAGAGGAGGAAGAAGATGTTAACAGGGAGCTGGGGCGATACGTGAGAAATAAGGAAGAAGGAGGTGAGAGGTAAGTAACTCACTTTTTTACTTTTGCTTTATACTATTTACTTTACTTATTTATTTACTTGTCTTGTTATTACTTAATAGCTAGCAAGCTATTAATGAGTGTACACATTATAATTAGAACTGGCCCACATTAATTAATAGCCCGGGTCGTTTTTCGTCTTTTCGAATTAAACGCGTTTCGTCTCCCGGTTTCGTCACTATTCACTTACCGGGTCCGTTTCCTGGAATTTTCTCGCTTAATTAATTTTAATGGTTATTAAGCTTCCATTAATACTTAATTATAGCTATTTAATCAACTATAATTTTACGGGTCCGTTTGACCACTTAAAGTCACTTTTCGGGTTTCCTCGAAAAACGTGCTTTAAAACTCCGTTATCGTTTTAATCCATTATTTGGATTCGTTTTCTTTGGGAATCATTCCCGTATACTAATTAGGCCTAACTAAGCCTTAGGAATCCATCTCGGACCCTCTCGAGATCATATATCTCTTATACTCGTTTAACGCGCATTTTAGCGTTTTTCGCTTTTCAAGCGTTTTCTCTTTTCTTTGGTTTCATTCTTTTTACCAATACTCTTTAGGCACCATTAGGCCCTTAATAATTTTATTAGAGCAATTTAATCACCATTTTTAGATCCGGGGTATTAAACTAAAAATCACCAAATTTCTCCAAAGGGTTATTATTACCTTATTAACCCATATATAATCGGTATTACTATACCACCTCATATATTTCTCCAAAGTGTCATAATGACATAATAACTATATATTATACATATATAGTTCATTTTAATTCCAAAATCACCCAATAAATTCCTAAAAATTCCTAATAGCCCATGGGTGTTTAAAATACCATTGTACACCCTTTATTTTTGGTAATAACATATTTACCACATATGTTACAAAAATATTACCATAAGATACTTATCTTATTATAAAACCTTAAAGTTATTTAACTTATCTAATTTGGTCAAAACCTATCATATGGTCAAGGCTGACCACCTTAATTTCCTTGACCATTAATTCCTTATAATTACGGTTTGCACCCAAACTTTCTAGAAATCACCATTTCACCCCAAAACTTTATATAATCTTATAAACTTTATTTTAAATCCTTTTTAACTCCCAATTTTCGGCCTTATTATTATAAAGCCTCTAAATTTAATTTAATTACACTTTAACCCCTTACTCATTTCGGTAATGCATTTCTACCACTTAAACTTAAATAAAAGCTTGTAAATGCATAAATAAAATGGCCTAAAGTACATGGCCTTATTACAAACATTTGCTCACAAAATAAATTACACATAAATGTCCCAAAAATGCTTATAAATCTCGGCCTCACCATATAATTTTCATTTAATTATCAAACTTCCACATAATGTCTTAAATTTGACAATTATGCTTGTTTAATTAGTTATAAAATTTATTAAACCATTCCGTAATCATTTTAAGGTCAAACATGACCAAATCACCATGTTCCCTCATGGCAATTTAATTAGAAGTAGCTTAAGAACATATTAACTTAGCAAAGTTAAGGTTTAAGTGATTTATACCTTGATTTAACTTAGGTAGAGCCTTGTTTGGTTCGCCACCTTAAGGAGAGTTTCTCCAAAGCTTGATTTACTTGTCTTCTTGTAGAAAACAAGACATGATTAAACTCCAAACATGAGCTAACCATGAGAAGTAATTTAAGTCATGAAAATCATGGATTTTTACCTTAGATCTTCAAGCTTGTTGTAGTTCTATCTCGGCCCTATTTTTCCAGTAAAGAAAGAGTATCAAAACACTCTTGAAAACAAGGTATAAAACCGTGGGTAGTTAGCTTGGAAGATAGCTAAGTTTTACCTTGTTTAAGATGCCAAAAATGGTGTTTTTGGCTTGGATCTAGCTACTCCTTGTAGATCTTGGTATACCAACTGAATCCACATGAAAAGGAGAAGAAATAAGGCTAGGGAACCAAGTTTTACAACCGAAATTCACAAGGAAGAAGAGATATGTGCTTAGAGCACATTTTTACCTTAAATGGTCAAGACTTGAACTTTTCTCCTTAGATCTGGGTATGGCTGAAATTTATCCTTCCTTTAACCTCCAAAACACTCTACATAGATGTATAGAAAAGTTTGGAGTCTAGATCAATGGAAAAAGGAAAGAAAGATGAAGAAAATGGGCATTTTTATGCCTTAGAAGCTTACCTAGAGCTTGAGCTCTCATCAATGGAGCTTGGACACTTACCTTCGGTCAAGGAGAGCCAAAGAGAGGGTTTGGCAAGGAGTCCCACGTTTGGAATGGGACTAATGAGAAAGAATTACCTAACTTGGCTTAAAACACATTTTTGCATTTTTTTATGATTTTAGTGACTTGATGACTCATACCAATTGGTTGTAGTTGATTATTGGAGGCATAATCGGTGGAGACAAGGACAAGGCAGCCGGCCATGATAGGATAAAGGTGGGTGAATAATTGGTACCAATTTGATTCAAAAATGAAGTAACATGTTACTTTAATCATCAATAAGTGTAAGGTGACTCATCACTCTTGTCTTGTTCTTGCTTGGAGACAACCATGTAATAAGGGAAAGGAGAGGCTCTCAAACGGCTGCACTCACATGGGTAAGCAAGTGGTAAGCTCACTTTATGTTTAAATAAGTTAAAGTTTACTTTTCCTTATTTTATGTAAAAGTAAGGTGTATATTTAATTGTCACATGGGACTTGTCTCTTGGTCTGTTAAGAGACTCATTCCAGATTTAAGAGGTCCAATTCGTGGTCAATGGTCAACATTGACCAACTTAGTCAATGTTGACCCAAACGGGCCCCACTTTAGGGTTTTATTAATATTTTAATATTAAATTTGTAAAAATTTGTAAATTTCTGGAATTAAATTCCTAATATGATATAATATGATATTTTATCATATTTAAAGGTATTTATAACCTTTTATCCCATTTAAAACCAATTTAGAAAGCGATTACACAAAAACGTGCTTTAAGGAGTTTTAGTGCACATTTTGTGTCGCAAGGTGTTTCTGAGCTTGGTTTTCTTTGACAACGGTTTTTGTTGTGTCCCTTACATGATATTTGATCATGATATCCATTTTATATCATTTAGAGGTCATTAGACCTTTAAGGTATTCTTAGAGCACATTTTTGCCCTTTTTTGACCTTGAAGCATGTAAATGCTTGTTCTTTGTGTTGGAGTGTTGTCCAACAATTATAATATGATTAATATTATGTAATACTTAGGACAATTTTTTAGGTCCTAAGAAGTTCATTTGGGTATTTATTTACCCTAAACAGTCAAAGGGTGCAACATCTTTTTTGTGTTGACCACTGTTGTTCTCAGTTGACTTTTAAGGCATGTTTAGGCCTTAATTGATGTAATTAAATATTTAATCCTTGTTTAATAAGTTTTGGGTATTTCACTTCTCATGACATTTGCTCGTCATTTAGGCAGGTCATACTTTGTAGTTACTGTAAGTTTGGACAGTTGATAATGCCCTTCGGCGGTCCAAGCAAAACCAACTTGTTATTCCTCACTGTACTATCTCACGCCTTTTATCCCAAGGCTAATCCCAGTTTGTATTCGGTTTAATACTCTTAATCCCATGGTACACTAATCTGGATTCTCCACCAATATCAACGCGTCTCCTGACTTCAAAATATTTTTGTTCGCTTTTCCATCCTTTTCTTATCACCGTATAAAACCTCTACATCATCTCCTATGGAGAATGATACAACTGGTATCCTAGGAACTCGTGCTCCATCTACCTTTCTTACTTCATCATATAACCTAGCCTGTGGATCCCAATCCTTACCCATACACATCATATATAATTTAAGTTTTGATCCACACCCATATCCTGGAATATAAAATCCTCCAAGGCCTATCCCCAAGTTCTACATTCATTTATAATAGTTATTTTTCTCATCTAGGGTTAAATATTGCTTAAGTAACATCATGTCGGGTCGAAGTACTTGGCATTTTACCTCTGGATATTTCCGACCTTCGCTCATAGGCTCAGGTGACCTCGGTCTCATAGATAAGGGAAAACAAATGTCGAAGTATCCTATTAGGTGAGAGGTTACCTAAGTTAGGTCTCTCTAAATTTTGATACTTACTAATCTCATATAAGTCTCATCGACAAATAACTATAAACACACATTCAAGCATCATGCATATGGTTTAAGTTCTAGGCTTACCGGTTTCGCGCTGAGAGCTAGCCTCAGCGCCTGAAGTTCCCACTGTGTATAGGGTGTTTCTTCCTGGAACTATATCCTTTCCTTTCTGACTCCCGGATGAGGATGGCTGTCCTGCCGGTCCTCTAGTATAGGTGTTGTTCTGCAGCGTCTGACCTCCTCTTGGTCCTCCCGCCACAATAGCTGGTGTTCTCTGTGAACCTCTAGCTCCCTTGTATACTCGGCTCCCTGGATTGGAAAAGCATTCATACTCCCTGTGACCTTCCTTTCTGCAATAGCGGCACTCCACCTTCCTTCCTGAGCAATCTACGCCTGGGTGATCCTTTCCACAGCGTTTATAGTAATAGTGACGTTGGGTTGGCTTATTGCCTCTAGGTGGTGCTGATCTTAGTGGTTGAGCATCAATAGCTGGGCCGGTCAGACGAGGGACCTGCTCCTTCGTCTTTTGACCATGGAAATCCTTCCGCCCCTTCTTCTTTTCAAAGAATCTCTTCCCCTTCTTGTAGTAACCGCCAGAGGTTGCTCCACCATCATCTCCTTCAGTACTCTTTCTCTTCTTTCTTCCTGCGCCTCTTCCCCCAAACTTTTGAATCTTCACAGTGTCGGAGTGGTCGACTCCTGGTATGTAGTCCAACAAACTGGTGAACCGCGTGTAGTACTGGTCAATTGTTTGACTCCCTTGGATTAAGGTCTCGATCTCCTACCTTTTTCTCTGTTTTAGGTGTTTGGGGTAGTACTTCTCCCGCAACACTTCTACAAACGCCGTCCATCCAAAGTCCGGTGTAGCTCTACGGTGGCCCTCCACAGACCGCCACCAAATGTCAGTTGCGTCCTTCAGGTTGTACGCGGCGATGTCGACTTTCTGGTCTTCTGGAACTCTGACAACCTTGAACGCCTTCTGGTGCTCTACAATGAACTTCTCCAGTGCGGCGGGGTCCGGTTCCCCTGAATAAGTCGGTACTCTCGCGTCTGCAACGCTCTTCAACCAGTTGGTTTCCCTGGGCTGCGGCGGGTGGGGTATGGCTCCCGTAAGTTGAGCTCCTAGCTGTTGTGCGAAGTCTGCCATGGCCGCTGCTAGGCCTGGTACTGCTGGAACATCCGCCGATGTCTCGCCACCGCGTCCACTGCTACACCGTTTTACATACACAATCACAAATATATAAGAGAGCTAACCACTAGCAATAAAGATATTCCTAGATTTTTTTCTAGGTCACGAATTCTCACAGACGTTTCCCGTTTCCCAATTATCCTATGTTCATGTTCTTGACTCCGTATCTTTTCATCAGAGCGGTACTCCGCTCTGATACCACTTTTTGTAACACCCATAATCTTAAACCTGTAACGACGTCGCAAGTCGTAGCATAATAATAACAATTCCAGCAGAAAATAAAACTATCTACCTTGGTGTTACACGCCGTTACTCACCTTGTGAGTAACAAGGCATCCTTACTCTTACCAACAATACAACTCCTCACGCTGTGATGAACAGATACTGAGCACTCTAATTATTACAAACCAAATCCCAGTAAATGAGCAACTAACTGAATACAACAACCTCCTTAATACAATACAAAATAAAACCAAAGGTGTTTGTTGAAAAACACACTCAACTACCCCGTGTCCCGCACTACGGCTTGAGTCTTCTTCAATAACCTGGAATGTTTGGCCCATTGAAGGGCTCAGCAATCGAAATGCTGGTATGCTAAATGTAGTGTTAAATCATCTAGATTCCTTAAGTCGTTTTAGCCATCTTGATATTAGATTCTTTACATGAAATACCGGTTTACAATAATAACAGTAATAACTGTAAACATTAAACAATCACATAACAGTTCACCTGCAAACATCAGTGTACAATAGTACACATCACCAATAACCACATCAATAATCCATAGCAATAACCAATAATCACACACATCAATAATCCACAACAATAACCAAACAAGATACGCGTATTAAACTGTACTTGTTAGTTGGCCACCTGGCCCTTATCCTTTAAACCAATCACTTAATGAAATACCCTAAATTAATTTAAATTAATTTAGGGGATTTCTTTTATAAACCATAAATAATACTATTAATATTAAATTATGGTATGGAATTATGAATATTAAGTTATTATATGGAATTGTGAAATTTATTTAGGGGTTTTCTCCTATTTAACCCTAATTATTATACATTATTATATAGTATTATGAATTTAATAATAAGATTTATAAGTCAATAAATCTTGGGAAAATTTCTAAACACTCCAAATATTATAAAGATTTTAGGAAGTGTTGGAACATTGTTTTGAAACATAAAAGTCAATATAAAATTCTAGAAACCTTAAAGCTTATTAAGCCTTGCTAGAGTTGACTTTTTGAGAATGGTCAACCAGGCCATGAAACCTATACCAATAAATAGGTTATGAAAAACCATGAAGATCGATAAAAAGAACGTTAAAAACGGATCATCCTAGCCAAAGTTATGATAGATTGAAGTTTAGAGCCAAAATTTTGAGAAATGCTGACGTGTCAGTCAGCCAGGCAGTACCACTGAACAGTCCCAGTTTTCGACAGTTTTGGCATGTCGAGGGTCGAATTTGAGACGCCTATATCTCCTGCTCTACTCCACCATTTGGTATGCCGTCTGTTTCATTCTCTTCTCCTTAATCTCATCTTTCCAACCATTACTCACACATCATCTAACTCCTTCTACAATGACCGAAAATTGATCCAAAGTTGGCTCCTCGCGATTGCGTAACCCAGAATTCCAGTTTTTCCTGAAATCGGGTAAACTTCGTCACGCCATAACTTCTTCATTTCTCATCCAAATTTCGTGTTCTTTAGCTTTTTTTGAAGATCTATAATCCCTCTACAACTTTGGTGTTTAAGACCAAGGCTGATTCGCACTGGTTTGGGAGATAAATCTGTCTAAAGTAGCCTACTCGATCACGGTCGGAAATCTGCCCAGTTTACACCGAAACCAACTAGGTAAACACAGATCTTGTGAGATCTGTAACTTTCTCCCTAGTTTATCAAATTCATTGATTCTTCCACTAACATCTAGAGTTACATGTCTACTTTAAAATGACGTAGGTGTCATGGATTGAATCAATCTCAGTTAGCACGAGTTGACCCATGAAGTAGGCTACTCGAACTGCACATAAAATATTGACCTTTCCAGAAATCGATTTCGATTTCATAACCGGCGCATTTCCGGTGAGTTTCCGATCAAATTCCTCCATGGTTTCCATTCGAAATTTCATCATCGATCAAACCCACATGCCAATTTAGTCTATTATGCATTACAAAGGGAGAATTTGTCAAAATTAAAATCGAACTCAACTGTGAACCCTAACTTCGAACTCAGTTTTCGAATCGGTTCAATTCTGCATGAAAATTGGGGAAATTGGTACCATTAGAACCGTAATTTTTATTTCGAATCGATAGGAACAAGAATCACTCGATTTCGTTCTGTAGATTGTGAGAAAAACGAGATTTAGTACTCGATCCCCTTATACCTTCGCTGATGAACTCGAGAGTTCTCTGGGCGTCCGATCGCGTTAATAAACATGGACGGCCGAGATTAGATCGTGGGGATTTTAAGTTGTAATAAGTTAATATGTTTTCCAGAATAAAGTCCTAACTTGCTATTTATTTACAATATCTTCCCGAATGTATTTTTGACTTGAAATTTTTAACCAAGTAACCATAGATTCCTTATAAAGTCTAGTTTATTTTGATGTAAATTAATTTGGGTTTTGAGTTTTTAAACATAAGTTTATGATTTTTTGCAAGTTACGAGTATTATGGAATTATTTGGATAATTTTAAAAGATATTTTTATGAATAAAAATTTTATAATATGTCTAAAATGTTATAGTTACTATATATTTAATTTGGGGATTTTTGGACAATTGTAAATGGGTTTAAAAATTGTGTTTATGAGTTTTTCATAAGAATAACTTATAATATATGGTTTTTAATGTAGTCAAAATTAAAGTATAGTTGATTAATGAACTTTATAGGTTGGGAAAAATATAATAAGACTAAGTAACATTTAATACAGTATGTTTATAAATATTTTGGGTACTAACTTTTAAGTGAAGTAAATATATATATAGATGTACGTATATATAAACGAAATAAAATAGTAACTTAGGTTAAATCAAGGACTAATTAATCTACATTTATATTAATTATATAATATGGTAGTTAATATACTTAATTGAAACTAATGAAAATACTTTATTTTATAAACCATATATTGGATGTAGCTATGTGTAAAAGTTAGTTAGAAATAATTAAGTGCAATAAAACTACACAAGGAATGTCTTGAATAAATCCTAATATATATACACATAAAAAATTACATAAAAAAGAAATAAAATGCCTTATAGGAAATATAATATGAAGGAATTAATGAGATAAACTAAACCTCTACATAATACTAATAAAAAAAGAATATATATGAGGCGGTATTAAATTATGATTATTAAACTTAAGGAGTTATCTTTGAATTTCTAAGATTTATATAAACCGTATTAAAATACATGTATGGTATTAGTCAACGACTATAATGTAGTCTATAATTGGGTTAAGTAATTACTAAGTTAAAACTTAGGAAAAATTGTGATTAGATTACATAAAATTTTACACAATAGATCTTATTCTATAATTAATGATAAATAAATGTAATACTTTTACATCTAAATGTTCTTAATATATAAACAATAATAAAATAAATAAAATACTTTTACATATGAATGTGAGGTGGATTAGTAAGTCTAGATTTAATCATTTCTTAACCTTTAAGGTATTAAAATATAACTTAATGTTTTAGTTAAAATCATTAAAAGGATTATGATATAAAACTACATTAAACTATGATTTGGAAATTTATCTAAATAATAATCCTTAAGTTTCTTGGCATTAGATAAGCCATATGAAATACATTTATAACATTAATTACCAATACTTAGGATGTGAGTCTACAATTAAGTGAGGTATTTAGTAGTTAGAATTTATAGAAAGGTTTATAAATAGGAATTTGATACTTAAAACCTTTGAACCTTTTACTAGATAAAACTAAGTTACATAGAGATTATATTGATCTACTTTACGACGCTAAAAATATTAATGTGTCATTTGAGTATAAGGAATGAGGATTTTTCAGAACATATTATCTTATTAAGTAATTGACAATTTCACTTGTGAATGAGAGTTTAATTCTTAGAAAAATTCTACCTTATTTAAGATATAGTGTTCATCCTAAAACATAATAAAGGAGATTAATTTATTAAGTTATTCCTTTGAAACCTTAGGTTTGTAAACAATATGAAAAATGTATTTTAAGACGTAAGTTTATTAAAATTTAGTATAAAAGGATTATACATAGTCTATAGCGGGCATGTGTGTAAAAATAAAACATTTGGGAAATTAAATGTAAGCAAGGATAAATAAAAGGTTATCTTAAAGTGCTTTATTATATAGTTAATGATAAAGTAAATAATATACCTTGGGAATACTAAATGTAAGAGTTCGATAAATCTAAGTTAACTATAATATAGTTATTCAAGATGAGAAACAATTTAACATCTTATGATAAGATTATTAGATGGTTGTAATAAAAGTCATCTTAAACTAAGCATAAGATAAATGAGTTTAGTAACTCAATTAGGTTATCATAAAATGCATCTATAACACCATGTTTCCAATATGTAGGATGTAGATCTTAATTGAGTTGAGGGGGAAACTTAATCATAATGGATTATTTGGTAATACTGATAAAATACATAATCATTACATTGTGAGATAATAGTATAATATTCTAAGATAAATCTATCATAGGTCATAACCCGATATTTATTCTAAATTAAGAATAAAAGTATTAAGCTTAAGAATTATTATTGAGATCCTAAGATTAGATGAATAATATAATATGCACTTATGTTATAAGGTTCTCAAGAGTCTTGAATTGGGAACTAGGGTTAAGTATGAATAAAGTGGGTAAGAGTGTAACAATCAACAAGTGTTAATAACATACATTCCCTAGTCTTACAACCTTGGGTTATACAACATTTTAATATAAGTCAAAGGTTATACATAACATTTAAGTGAGGGCTTAAAAGACAATTGAGACTTAGAAATAAGAGTGAGGAATTTATTTAAGTTTAACTTAGGTTACAAGTTATTGATGTTAGACTACCTTTAATATTCCTCAGAGTATTGTTGATTATTTGCACAAGTCGACTAGAACTGCTACATCGATTACCAGGTACGATTTCTCGTACTCAGCTTGATGTGTTATGGACTTGATGGAATGTTTTGTACGATTTCTCGTACTCAGATATTTTTGATGACGAATTTTATGGAATGTTTTGAGAAACGCTAATGAGCTTGAATGAATCTTGAAAGGAAATTGGTTGGTGACTAACTCAGCTTGATGTGACTAATGAGCCTTGAATGTACACCTTGTATGGTAATTGGTTCCTTCTATCTGGTTGGTTCATTAGATATTATCTGCCTGGGGTTTACGCCTCTGCACTCTGTAGGACTGAGTGTTTTGGTATCGCTCTGGTGCAGTTAATGATCTAGTGGAAATATGGGAAATGTCAATCTTGGTAAATGCTTCTTTTGACCCTGGATATTGTTTCATCCATGAGCTGAGTCTTGGTTGTGATGTGCGCACATCTTCATCGGTAAACAGCGAGGGGCTGTATATCCCCTGTCCAATCGGACGTTGTAAACAGCGAGGGGCTGTATATCCCCTGTCCTATCGGACGTAGTTAACACAGCGAGGGCTGTATATCCCCTGTCCCAAAAGGGACGCAGTTGGCAGCAGGGCCATCTCTTCCAATTGGTTTTATTCCACTCTTGAGTTATGGTTCTTGGATATCTTCTTTCATTCCTAGTCCTTGTGACTACTTGGATCTTTCTACTCACTCCTAACGGGAATTGGATCTAACTTAAACAATGGTTGTTCACTAACACATGGTGTGATTTTGATTGACTAACGTTACCTTTCTGTTATTTATTTTTACTCCTCATCTTGTTACCTTTGACTTGGTGATTTTGATGTGTCTTGTTCTTCTGATTTGTTTGTGCATTTGACTTCAAGTTATTGTTATTTTAAGAGTTATGTTTTTCTTTTAAAACTATTGTTTTGGAGAGTTGTACCAGTTCCATTCCAGGGAACTGACTCACCCCTCCTGGGGTGGGCTGCTTGGTTTCATCTTGCAGGTACGAATTGTTATACAGGTGGCCACGAAGAGTATGAGTGTATGGGATGGGAATTAGGAACTTTGGAGAGCTATTGCATTTCGTTATCATTACTTTTTACTATGTTTTCTCGAGTTCAGACCGTAGCTTTTGTAATATCATAAGTTGTAATTGGTGAGGTTGGTGCCGGGTGTTTGGAACCCGATGATCTGTAATCGCCTTAGTATTTTATTTCCGCTGCATTTATGATAATAGGGGCGTTACACTTAACCTTTTCCAATTAAATTCCACCTCAGGCGTCATGATAAGACAACCCTTAATAACTTATTAATGGACGATAGTCCCCTGGGTTCCAATGGAACCGTTACCAGCTGACCTTATGGCCCTGGATATATATAAGACCGATCCGGTCGAACCTGTGCACCAACGGCAGTGCCCTCCGCCATCCTCAAATGTGACTGATGGATTCCCTTGAGTGACTCCCCATTGAAGTCTCTCGTAGTGATCACGATGCGCAACCAGAAAGTCGAACAGTCTAGATTCCTCTCTTTATAAGTTAGCCCTTTTTGTCAGTGACATAATAACCAATCCTTGAGTTAAAACTATGACAGTTGACCATCAGTTAGGTTCAATAATACCTAAAGGTCAGTTAATCTTGTTCCAGTTTAGATGTATAAACTTCCAGTCATAAAACATTCGCGTAAAATAGAACACAGTTGTGCTGAGCAATACAGTATACAATATCATATACAAAAAATCACAGATATCGCTCTTAACAATTAAACACACAACGTCTGGACCTTAGGAAAATCCTTGGGACATTCAGACCACACAATTAACATACCGTTCACCAAGTAACTGCTAACTTGACAAATTCTTGTTCAGTAGTTCCTTCCCGTACGCTGTTATATAAACATGCAATACCGGGTAAAATTAATATAACTATTCACTAAATATTACAGTATTGTTACTGTAGCGTTTATACTCGTTGTATAATAACTTTGTATGTTCTTCATTTCCCCCTGTTATTTAACACTGGTTCTAGATAGTTCACTAGATCATTATTTTATGTAGTATCCACATATGATACTGAATCCCCATATTATGATATTTCTTCATCTCTTTAATTATATATCCATAATTATTTCTCTTATTCCATATACCAATATAATTTGGTTATCTTATTATAACCACAATTATTTCATAAACTCTATATTATATTCTCTTGGTTATTTTTATTACACCCACATTTATTTTATAAACTTTATATTATATCCTATAATTGTTTCCACTTATTCTTTATACTATACAATTTGGTTATTTTCATTATAACCACCTTTATTTAATAAACCTTATTTTATACTTCATAACATACCATAAAACATTATATTACTTGGTTTTAATTCCTTTCTTTACTAAATTATAAAACCAACCATACTAATTCGGTATTTATATTTTGTACCCAACAACCTTTATAAATTACAAAATAACCATATAACTTTTATAATTCACCAATTATCCATATTAACTTTTTGGAAATTGCAAAACAAATATATTAATCTTTATAAATTACCAAATGACCACATTAACTTGTAAATTATCAATTAACCACTTACTTTTACAATTTACCAAACACTCTTACTAATTTTCGGTAATTACAAATTAATCTCACCAACTTTTATAAATTACTAATTAAGCCCATAAACTTTTCGGTTTCAACATATAGTTTTCTATATTTACACTTTTAACCCTAAAACTTTATATAAGTTACATATTAACTTATAAATTATAGTTTTAATATTAAATTCTTTTAAATAACCGAAACAACCCATATCTTTCTTCAATTTATATTTCCGCCCCATTTAACTTCTATTTTTCATATATACTTTCATAAATTACATATTCTCCCTTAAAATTTTATAAACTTAATATTTTATGTCATAAATCATTTTAACCCAAAGTTTTTGGTCAACACTTTGACCAAGACTTAATTTTATAATTAATACTTTAATATACCCATAAAATCATATAAGTTTCGGTTTTAACCCAAACTTTCCATAATTTACCAAATAGCCCCAAAACTTTGTAAAATGTTATTTTAACACTTAAACACTTATTCAAATTCACCAAAATTCATAATATTAATTCCTACCTTATATTATATCATAAATATCCAAATAAACCCCTTTGTTCTCGGTTTTTATTATTTGTACTCTAAACTTTTCAAAATTTACATTTTAGCCACATAACTTTATAAACTAGCCATTTAAATACTTGTAGCTATTTTAATACTCCCAAAATTTATAATATAAGTTAATACACTTATATGTATTTCGAAAATCACCAAATACAACATTATGTTCTCGGCTTTAATATATATTACCATATAGTTTTCAAAACTTGATTTAAACCTTATAATAATACATATAAATGTATATAAGCCATATAACACTTCTAAAAATTATGCTAATGACTTAGAATGATTACAAACTCAAAATAGAACATTTAGTCCTTAGATAATTCGGTCTAAATATATATGTATCATAATTAATTTTTGTGACACATAATTATATCTTAAGGTAATAATCTTACTTTATATGTTATAAATTATTTTCCTTGATATTTAACCCAATGTTTTCGGCCTTAATTTATTTAGAGGTTATATATAATTTTTATACCAAAGTTTGAAGCTTAAATCAAGCTTAAACTTAATAAACCTTAATTATATAACTTACTCCTTAAATCTTGTACTTGATTTCTCCATGAATTCCAAGCTCTCCAAGTGCTATTTGATGAAGAGAATTCGGCCTCCTTGAATATATTTAGGAGATCCATTTGTTAGACTTCTAACAAGGATTTATAAATAAGGTTTGGAGTAGTTTTACAAGAGTTTACCTTAGGAATTTTTCAAGGAATTTTCGGTAGACCTTGAGATGGTTGTAGATCTAAATTTCCTTCATGAAATAATGAAGAGAATATAGGTTTAGAAGTTCTTAAATTTTTGGTAATAACCTTAGGTATTTTGCTAGGATTTTCAACATGAAAATATACCTTAACTTGATCTTGTTGTTCCTTGTGTTGTTGTTGAATTTAGGAACCTCCTTGGAACATCTAACCTTGGCGAAAATAGCAAGAGTTGCTAGGATGATTTCTTGCTTCAAGACTTAGTAGATTTAACTAGGAATTTACATAGAAATGATGTTAGAACTTAGAACACCATTAATGGAGCTTGGAAGCTCTAAGGAATTAACTAACAAATAATGAAAGAAAAGAGAGGAAATGAGACTTACACAATTGGCCAAGTGAAAGGCAAGGAAGAATGAAGGCTCACGTATGGCCTTAAGGGAAAGAATGAGAGAGTTTCTCTTTTGATAAATTAATGTCAATAATTGACTAGTCTTTCCATTAGTTAATTCCTTGATTGTTTGGCACAAGAAATGTTCTCATTATTGTGCACTCATACGGCTGATTGGCAAGGAATAATGGAGTTGATTGTCAATTAACACAAGAGGACAAGAGCTAAGTTAGGCAATTGTTTTCTTTTGACTTTTCTAAGGCAATTAACATGCCAATTGTTGTCTTATTTCTCCTTGTTTATACGGTAATGGAGTATAGATTAGGCAATTGATTTCTTTGATAGAAGACAAGAGAACATGCTAGGTATATTATTTGATTAATTTAGAGAATCAAACTTGTTTCTTTCCCCCCTTGAAATCGGCCACCTTAGGCTATAGTAAGCCATTTGATTTTTGTTTGTATTGAACATAGACATGTGCATAAGTAGGTAGCTGATTTATTTAACTAAGTAGACAGCAATCAATCTCCTTCTTTTCTATATCAAAATCGGCAGCCTTAGGAGAGTAACATGGGTTGTTTTCTTTGTTTGCTTGTAACTTTACATTATTGTAGTCTAGCTTTACTTTTCATGTATTTAATTTCCTTTGCTTTTCAAAAGCTAATTCTCTTTGTTTTCTTGCAGGTCACACGGTAAGGAGACTCCTATTTTGGCTGATTTTATTTGACACAATATAATATGGCATGTGCAAGGTGAGTCATTATCCATAAGACAATATTTTTGCAAAAATCTAGTCAATTACACCCTAAATGGCGCCCCATATAGAGGTCAAATGGGATTGATTTTTAATTTGATTTTTGTTACACTATATTGTACTAAGATCATACTAATATGTGTAATAGGTTCCAGCATTTATTTGGTACATTTATACCATGGTAAAAGATGAACGTTTTAAGGTAAAAATGCTGATTTTAGGTACCTTTTTGTCCCAAAAATCGCCCCCATTTTTACTATGAATTTAGTACTGGCATTAATTGATTTAGATGTTCAGTTTATCCCCTTTTAATATTATTAACTCGTGGCTCCTCAAAAACTTCAAGGCAATTGCATAAAACGCATGTTTGTGACACCCGAAGGTGCGTTTTTGTGCTTTAAGGATTTTCTGGAAAATAATTAGTCGCTATGAGTTCCAAGTGTTTATTAACATTTTTTATAGTCAATAATAATATGTTAAGGTGTTACATTGAGTTATATGGGGTTATATACTCGTAACTCAATTTTCAGGCTAACGGGACACTCCCGGGGCAAAAGGAGCGTTAAGAAATTCCCCCGAGCACTTTGTATATTTTTGAAAAAGTATCTCGAGCATTCTCTTTAGAATGGTGAATATTAATGATAGGAACTCTTAGAATAATTTATATTGGAGTTTGTGCCACTTCGGTACCTCTCCGGGGCACTCCCGGGGGTTTATGGGGCCCTCATCGGGAACCTCCGAGCACTTTGTCTTTAACTGAGAATTTATCTTGAGGACTTCATCTTAAATGTTCATTAAAGTGTTATTGTGCATTTATAATTAAGTGTAATGCTTTACTTTATTTAATAAAGTATTTCCGGGACTTTCGGCCCTTAAGGGGCCCTTAAGGGAACTCCAGGGCATTTTGTATTTTTACTCAGTTCTAACTGAGGACTTGTGTTTTAAAGGTCATAAAATGATCCTTGATTAACTTCATATGAGTTTTATAGCTTATATAACTTGTTTTGCTTAAGGTCGGGCTTTAACGCACGTTTTTGACCTTAAGGAGTTTAGGTGCGTTTTAACGCCCAAGTGTTTATATACTTTCTTAGGGTTTAATAATCCCCTAAATAATACTTATTTATCATTATTTATTTATTTAAATGTTAGGGGTATTTCAGAATTGGTCTTCCTTCTTCATCCCTGATGAGGCCTCCAAATTTCAAGCAACCGCCTAAGTTCTTCCTTATACAGCAAGTTACAGAATTGAGATTCCTTGTATTCTCCCTCCATCCTTGTTGTATAGATCGCACCTGCTTATGTGAGTGCATACAGTTTTCATAAGCTTCAGTAATAGATTTATTCTGCTCAATAACTAACCACCAAGCTAGATCATTATTATGTTTGCATTTGTTCCTTACAGCGTAAATGACCCACATCAGATTTGCCACTCTAGACATTTTCTTTCTTCCCCAGGAAGCAGAAGCCTTGATAAACCAGTCTATTACCAAGCCACTTCCCCTTTCTGGATTGTCTTTAGTATAAATCAGGTTCTCCTAAATCTCCTTGACAGCATAACAGAGAAAGAAACAATGGGAGAGGGTGTCCTGAGCACCACAGAAAAAAAAACCGTGCTTCCTCTTATCCTTCTTGCTATATTGCTCTGGCAGGGAGTGATGTTGTTTAAGAACTTCCAGAGGTTTAATTTGGCTCTCGGTGTACAAATACTAGGGATTGTTTTGGAGCAGATTTTGTGGCTTAAGTTTGGGCTAGAACTGTGACCAGAATCAAAGGTTTTGATTATTTGGGCATAACCAGATTTAACTGTGTATTCATGGTTACTGTTAAAGTGTCAAGCCCACTTATCAGAGGAGGTGATGTCTATAGGAATGGAGAGGATGATATCTCTTTCCAAAGGGGGTACAAGGCTACTTAGTTTCGCCATGTTTCAGTTAGTCTTGGGTTACTCTTACTCAACCCCTCTTATTCCCAAATTCAATTCAAGTTCTACAATTCACAAGCTCAATTCTCTACTCAAACTCAATTTCTCAAATCTCTCAAGTTTCAACTCAATTCTCAATATTCAAATTCTCAAGTCTCAATCAAATTCCCAAGGGATATCTTTTAAGTCATTACCCATGACCTCCGGGCAGAGTCATACACAAGACTCACCACCGGGATTTCAAATACAAGTCTTACTTCCCCGGTTTCGGCCCTACTCTGGGTCTAGCTTGGTGAGAAGGTTCTACTATCAAACGGAACTATACACCTAGCTCCTCAAATTCTCAAATGTCCGTTTCTCTACACTACTCAAATTCCCAAAACTCCTCTCTCGGAGTTATTTCATAATCTCATAGATTAGCCCAGAAGTATCTCTCTCGATATCATCTATTAGCTTAGGGTAGTTCTCAATGTCTAGTATTCTCAGATTTAAGGTTTTACCCAACTTATCGAATACTTTTTATGTTCGGGACATTTTCTCAAATTCGGTCAGATCCTCATATTGTAGATCGACTATCTCTAAAGGAGTTTGATGGTCCTTTATATGTACTTTACTTTTCTCTTGAGTTCTTTTCTTAGAACTATCATCATTCTCTAAGTAGAGGTTTATTATATCTTTCCACTCTTGTTTGTGTTCGTGGATTATTTCAACTCGGTTTTCTATCCGTTATCGGGAATTTACTAACCCCGCACCACTCTCTCACGTTCTAGTGAGTTCATCGGTTTACATTATCGTTATTCGTGATTCGATAGTTTTCGTGTGTTTCCACATTTTCGTTTTTATGTGAAACGACCCTATCTACGAGTCACTAATCAAACAAGACTCAATTATGAGTCGATCTATAGTGCACATTCAACATCCAAGCACTTCATCCCACAATCGCGCATTTCATGAATTATACAAACTTCAAGTTCAAAACACAGTCCAACAAGGAACGGCACATTACAAGCACAAGAAGGTGCAATCAATCCGATTCGTGCATTTATCTTGTTTAGGTGATAACACACAACATACAAGCACACAAATCAGAGTAACCGCACTAGCATACGGGGCATGAGAAAATTATACCTTACACCATGGTTTAACTTTACCGGATCACCTCACATTGCTCGGTTCACACTTGATCAACTGATTACATGTCAAATGGTTCTATTAACATCAATACCTTATGGTAGGTAAATGAATATTACTCCCATACCCCGTTATCCCGTTAATCTTAGTTTTACTCAAGAGTATTTAAGTTCACAACTTTCTCATTCACTTCTCAAACATGTTTACACTTCTAAGGACCTTTATAGGTCACCAAACAAGTCCTAAACATCATTTAAAACCATCCCCAATCAATTCCCCATATTTAAAATGGATTAAAACATTTTCTGGTGACTTTTTACATTGGTCCGGGTTTGTGTTCGGGGTTACAAACCCAGACCAATCCCGGAAATAACTTTTTGCCTTGATTTTCATGTGGTCCGGGTTTGTGTCCTGGGTTATAAACCCGGACCAAACACTGGAATCACTCTCTGGCATGTTTTTGAGGTGGTCCGGGTTTGTGTGTACCGATTTGTAAACCCGGACCAACCCTAGAACTGTCAAATTTTACAGTTTTGACCAGTTTTCAACCCATAATTCACACCTAATCATTCCCTAATATTTCCACAAGTTTTCTACATGTTTAAACACCTTAAAACATGCTTTAAACCTCTTCAAATCAGTGGTTTAATCCTTGCTCAACTTCTTGCTCAAATTTAACAAATTTCCATCCTTACGTTTACATTTTGCACACTTGTGCATTTCCCACTTCCTCTTGGTGGTTTACCTCTTCTCACCCATTTTGACCATTCCTAATTCATCCTAGACAATTGCATTAACTATACCCAAGTCCATCCTCCATTTCCAAGATTATGAACACTAATTCTTTTTCTAGAAATTCTAAGGTCTTCACAAACCATTTTGCTACAGATTTTGCATACCCAACTCTCCCTTCTCCAAATACCATTTCATGGGGATTAATCAACCCAACTCAACTCAACAAACATCTAGGTTCTCCAATTCATTAAGTCACCTAAAACACTTAGTTTCTACTAAAATTTCGCCATAGTTTCCCCATAAACCTATCATATCCAAACTCTTCAATTCTCACCAAAATCAATCCTAAACTAGCCACACCCATAACGGGTCCTACCAGCACACAAATTCCATCCAAACTCATCAAACAACAATATAGCTCAAATCTCAAATGCAATGGCACTTAGGCCTTTAAAAACACAATTTCACAATTCTCTCTAATATCAACCAAGCACATTTCATTTACAATTTTGGGTTCATTAATTTAAATTTCCCCATCCCAAGTTCTAAAGCAATTAAGGATAGATATTAAGGTAGATTTCTTACCTTAAGCTCATAAATCCTTCTTTTCATTCCAATCTCTTCCCACCTATTTCTTGATCAAAATCGGCCAAGTTGGCCAACCACTTGCCAACCTCAAAATCAATACCCCGATAAAACGGGTTAAAAAGGAACAAACGTTTTATTTTTGTCCAGATTAAGGAACAAAAGTTTTTTTTGTCTAGATTAAGGAACAAACGTTTCAAATTTAGAGATAATAAGGAAACCAACTAACGGTCTGTTAACTATTCTGTCAAAGTTATCTTTAATAATCATTATTCACTTATTACTTGAACTTAAGGAAAATAAAAAATAAAATAAAAATGGAAATAGAAAAATTAAGCGGCAACTACTTAGTGGCTCTCTTGTTCCAAACAAAAAGAAACTTGCAGAATACGATATTGTGGGTGAACTCAAAACGGCAAAGCGCTTTCAGTATGCTATTCTCCATTTCTTCTAGATTTGTCCAAATTGGTGAAATCCAGAAATCTGTTGGATGCTAGAAATTTGTTGGATGCTCTCCCGTCCATCGATAATGGCAGATACCGTCCTCCTAGATGTATTTTCAAATTGCTTCTCGATACGATTTTGGGTTCAATCTGTTTCCTTGTCATCTTTGTACTTTCGCAAAATTGGTGAAATCTAGCGGAGGAGGAACGAAGGTATTCATTCTAGTAATTTTTTCTTCATATAGAGGATCGAAGAAGGGGTAACTTGCAGGTATTTACTCTTCCTTGTTGGTTTTTTCATTACAGTAAAGGTATTCAATCTTGTAATTACATCTTCATGATTTAATTTACTAAAATAATGACTAATTTGTATAGTGCAATTTACCAAAAAGACTAGCTTTTGTTAAAAAGAATATTTATATGTTCTTGCCGTTTCCATTTTTATTTTGTCCGTTTTGAGTTCACCCACAATTCAATTTTCTTTTTGTTTTGAACAAGAGAGCCTGTAAGTAGTTGCCGCTTAATTTTTCTATTTCCATTTTTATTTTATTTTTTATTTTCCTTAAGTTCAAGTAATTAGTGAATAATGATTATTAAAGATAACTTTGACAGAATAGTTAACAGAACGTTAGTTGGTTTCCTTATTATCTCTAAATATGAAACGTTTATTCCTTAATCCAGACAAAAAAATATTTATTCCTTAATCCGGACAAAAATAAAATGTTTGTTCCTTTTTAACCCGTTTTCCAATACCCACATGGGGAATTAGGGACTAAATATATTCACCTAGTCTTATTAATCAGTTATATAACACAAAGGAAGGTGTTTAAGGCACAAAGGTGGAGAATTACCATGAAACCCTAAGATGAGGTTTTGGTCAAGAATCAAAGAGAAGCTCCCAAACCACCATTAGAGACTTGGAGAATAGCTCATGCAAGGAAAGAACAAGGCATTAGGAGGGGGCAAAATCGGCCACACCCAAAGAAGGGAAAAATGAGTTTTCTTTGGAACTTTTTACCTTAGAAGAAAGAGGAGACTTCAAGCTCCAAGAAAATACCATTTTCTTCACCAGTGGGGTATACCCATGGAGATGAACTTCATCCTTTTGAGATTTTGAAAAGAGGGAAGTGTAGAGCTTGAGGAGGGGAAGAAGCATATGTAATTTTTTTCTTGATTTGGAGCATGGAGCTAGCTTGTACAAGGGAGAGAAGCTTGGGGAAGCCATGGATGGCTTGCAAAATTGTTCAGAACCAGAGAGGGGATGAAGGAGATGGGTGGGAGGAAAGAATGGGAGAGAGAAAAGGGAAAAGTGAAATGAGAGGAGCGAGAGGGAGGGAGTGCTTTTACCTTTTTCAATTTGTTTGCTTTTTAACTTATCCAAATAGCTAGATAGTCAAGAGTGAGATCGGATGATTTAATTAATAAAACTGGTCCCCTCTAATAACATAAGTTGGGGTGTTTTCGACTTTTACAGAAAACGCTCGTTAATTTACCCGGTTTTAGCACTATTCACTAACCAGGCCCGTTTTCCGGACTTTTCTTGTTTCTTTATTTTAATGGTTCTTAAGCTTCCATTAATGTTTAATTATAGTTATTTGGTTTACTATAATTTTTACAGGTTCATTTGACCACTCCAAGTCATGTTTTTGGGTTTTCTCGAAAAATGTGCGCTAAAGCTTTTTTAGCGTTTTTAATTCATTTTATGGATCTGTTTTCTTCGGGAATTGTTCTCGTATATTAATTAGTCATTATTAAGCCTTGGAAATCCATCTAAGACCCTTTTAGAGTCCTATTCCTCCTATGGTCCCGTAACGCTCATTTTTGTGTTTTTCACTTTTTAAGCGTTTTCTCTTTTCTTTGGATTTATTTTCTTTACCAAAATTATTTAGGCACTATTAGGCCCTCAAATATCATATAAGAGTAATTTACTCACCCTAATTAAGTTCGGGGTATTTCAATCTACCCCCCTTAAAGAACTTTGTCCTCAAAGTTGGTGAATCTATTATCGTTAGTCACCTAAGTACTCAATGCTAAGGTTATAATCTCTATATAACCTGTCAGACTCTAAAAGTCAGACTCGATGTATACCACACATCCAAACAACATGTCACTGCATGCATAGCAATCAAAAATATTCTTTTTCCAATCTCTCCATGGGGGTCCATCCATAGACAATTAGGCACTAAGTCCTCGCTCATATCGAGTGATCCCTCAGGTACCGGTCATGTTTGAACACTTATGCTTTCTGGTTCACAGCCGTTATGACTTCGGGCACTTACGCTCTCTGGCCCTACGGTCCTTTGGTTCTGATCAAATTCATTTGCACATCTAGAGATCCTCAGGCTAAAATCTGGGTACTCTCTCAACACAGGACTACTCATATCCTGCTGCCCTTGGAAAAATACAAAACACACGCCCACCGTTCAACTGGTCATCAAGACTTAAGGCCGCAGCCACGGCGGGTGACAACGGTTTCAAAACTAATCATCACTCCCACCGGCTCACAACTAGCCTTACTTCCCGGGTTCGACCCGATACCGGTGTCTAGCCTTGGGAAGGTCCAACTAGCACCCGTGGGAGCGGTTTCAAAACTGGTACTCATTCTCAAGTTTGAAGAAAAATCAATTTGCCAAAATCAGTTGGAAATTCATTTTGAAAACTCCATACAACTCCAAATTCCCATTTAATGATAATTGCCTCTGTTACTAGCGTTGTTACTTGTGACTACTTATAGGGAGCTTCAAGAATCATTCAACCCCAATGTGATCAGCATTGGTGTTGAACTATCCTTCCACCCCAATTTATGTTCGGTTTCCCTTGATCGCTAGTAAATCAAGTTCCACCTCCCCCTCAATTCACTCAATCAAATAGTCAAGCATTATTTCATTTTCTATCTTCTTAATCTTTCTAGTCATAATCACCCATCAATACATTTTTAGTTTCTAGGATTCCTTTACTCACTTACTCTCATCATTTACTACCCAATTTATCTCCAAATACTTACCTAAGAAATTCGAAAACATAACTCCAATTAATTTGCCTAAGCTATTCAATAGCATAATTCCCATTAATTCTCTATCCTCCAATCATTCACAAATCCAATCAAATTAAATCAAGTTAAGTCACCTAGGGGACTCAATTCCCACTATGTTCAACATCGGTTTCATACCGATTTATACTCATCAAGTACCATATCTAATATCAAATCAAATACTATGTGTAATCTCAATAGACATGTACCATCGGGGTTCTCATTCCCATGGAGTTTCTCTACTCCTTTCCACTTTTAATCTCACAATTAACCATAATTACACTATGAATGGATACATATATTTATGTAACATAAGTACCAATCATCAAAGCAATTTCTTTTGCACTATGCGCATTGTAGTTTACGCCCTCATTACGTAAAACATACACTTTGAGGTTTTCGCTCTACCCCCTTAAAAGGGGATTATGCCCACATAATCTACCATGTGTCAATATTAGACATTGGTCTAAGGCGTTCAGCTGTCATGGAGTGGTTCAGCTTCCATGCGGGCTATTATACAATTTACTGGTTTAGTCCCTGCACCAAGAATTGTCATTGGAGTTTATTTAACTCTTAACCAGGTTTGGTTCTAGCCTTAGAGGCTTCAAGGCATTGATAATTAGCCATTTATTCCCTAGGTATATTTCACCTTAGAACTCTGGGCCCACTAGTTTCTGCTGCGTGACCCTGGTAACTTGGGTTTTGTTCGTCCTTCTTGTTATTCTTAATGTGTTACACATCACCTTATTATCCCTTTTATGTTGGGAATATGGTTGTCAATCAAGCGTGGTATTCCTTTACCGTACGCGAACTCAATAAGCTTCGGATTTTCTATCCAGCTCTTGGAAATCTATTGTACATACTGTTGCATACTCCCGTGATTATTCACTGGGTTCCTCTGACTTATTGTCGGTTGAGGTTGAGTCACTACTTAGTTGTAGTGCTTTCTCTGTTGTCAGTGGCTTCTGAATTATGCCCACTTATCTGATTATGCACAAGTGTTCTTTACTTGTATGACCTTGCATTTTCTATGCATCGGTCTTTTAAATGTTCATGGGTTTCCTACCGCTTTTGTTCCGGTGGAATTCACTTCTTGTGATTGTTGGTGTGTCCAACATTCTTCGTGCTTCTTTGGCCAAAGGCCGCACGGTTCGTTTCTAAGCTCTCGCTTAACTGGCTTGTGCCATGTTCATTGGTGTTTATACACCTTCCGTATTCGATACGGTTGATTCATTAACAATTGGGTACTCTTGTCCCAAAGTATATTACTTCACTTATCAATTTGATTCATCAAGGATTTGATTCCCGTTCCTTATGCAATTACATTGGAAGTGGGCATTCCCTCCTTGGTGAGGTATTTCATTACTTGGCACAGACTTCTAGCTTGTTGTTAGGTCTGTCTACCATCTTTAGTTTAACATCTCCATATCATTGTGTAATTATTCAGATACATTGGTCGCTTACTGCGTACCATGTTCATATTTATCTACGAGTTTGGTTTCCATGCACATTTGCTCCTGTATTTCCACCATTTATGCAATGGTTCGCCATTTACTTGGATGATTACAAAATATACTATTCTTTATGTTTCCGAGCTCCTTGAGCGTTATTTACTTTTCACTTCCCGTTTACACATACAGTGTTTCTTCTAGACTGATTACTCTTCGGTTTTCAACAATTGCTATAACAGCTTATTCCCACATTGCTTGGCAACCATTGTATGCTCAAGATTCACTACATTAGTAGTTCTGAAAGAGATGTGTTACCGCTCTCGTGGTACTACGATAACGAGTGGTATCCTTGTTCATTAGTTATTAAACCGTCTTCACTGATGTCATTCTTGGCAACTCTCCATATAGTTCACAATAGGTTTTGCAACCGTTGGATTTTGTATTGTAGTAGGTTTATGGCATACTAGCCACGTTGCCTAGAGCCCTGCTCATTTTAGGCTGTTCACAAGCATTGCTTCTCTGTATACCATCAAATGGCTTGGAGGTATTACTAGGCTCCATGATAGGATCATCACATCATGCTTCCGTCTGTTGGATGCCGTTTAAGGATCTTGGTATTGATCGGTACCATTTATTAATTTAGGGTATCCCCTGGTAAGTGGGATCCCTTCGGTGTTCCAACCGAGCGTTCATTTTAATTCTTGTATTCTTATCGCACACTTGTTCTACACCCTTCAAGGATTGCTCCTGGGTGTTGTTTAGTGATGCCATTTCATTTGGCTCATACTTTGGGTATGTTTTGTTTATTACCCCGCCTGCGGTTTGGATTTCAAATTATCCCGTTTAGGTTATAACGTCTCCCGTTCTTAGGGTAGACCATGAATACTTTTCCTTATGTCTTGACCGGTTTGATATCCTCTGCGGTGATGAGTGGTATTCTCCAGTACCTTATATGATCACTTTGGGTATCTATCCAGTTCATTGAACGTTGATGTGTTCTCATTAGGCATTTGCCTTGCTGATTTTAGGCTGGATGTGCATTCCAGCTATCATACATTTGCTTCAAGATTCTTGAGACATATCCAATGTCTTTACTCAATTTCTAGTGCTTCTCGCACTTCTTAACTCTTAATCGTCCTCCTGAAGTGGGTTCTTAACTCCTTTAGCTTTGTAAGCTTATCTGGGCTCTTCGATCGTTCGAGGTGTCCAACTGTTTATGTTTGAATTTACCTTATGGTCCATAGAATGGATTCAACAACTTCCCGTGTTTCGTACACTACTTATATACATACGTGGGGTACCTTATTGGCACGTTACCACTTACCTGACTAACTCACAAAAGGGTCTGTCAGGCCCATAAGCTCCTTCGGAGTGCGGTCGTCCCACATCCCGTATTTGGGTACACTCATAGTGCTTGTCACACGCATAAGTGAAGTATTCTTTTGTCAACTCCTCTTGTATCATTCTACGATAACTTACCGTGATTCTCTGGTTTGGTTTTAAAAATCTGAGGTTTAAAAAGAAAAGTTGAAATGCCCCAAAATTTAAAACAGTGATTAATTAGGCTAACTAAGATTTTAGAAGCTTAATTACACCTAAATAATCATGAGGGAACAAATCCCGAAGAAATCGGATCCTTAAAACGAATTAAAAACATAAACGAACCTTAAAGCGCGTTTTTCGAGGAAACCAGGAAAACACGACTTTAAGCGGGTTAAATAGACCCGTAATAATTTTGGTCAACCAAATAGTCATTATTAAACTATAATGAAGGTCTAGAACCAATAAAATTAATTAAACGAGAAAATTCCAGAAAACGGGTTCCGGGAGTGAATAGTGCAAAAAAATAAAAGTTATGGGGTAAAAGCATAAATAACCTAAATTGATGTGTCCCATTAGCAAATAATTATTGTGTGTGTGTGTCTTGTGGCCGGCTCCACTTCTTTCCCCCTCTCTTTATTTTCTCCTTATGTGCTAAAAGACAAATAAGAAAGTGAAGAAAAGTAAGTGGGTCACCCTCTCTCTCCTAAACCCCCTCTCTATTATGATTTTCCTTTCCCCCCAGAACTCTCTTCTTCCTCCTTAAACTTCCATGGCGATTTACTGGAGAACCCACAACACCTCTCTTCTCTCCTCAGTTTGAACACCCAAACAAGCTCCAAACTCCACAAAAATACCACCGTTGGATTTCTCTCTTCTCAAGGAATATTCTCCACCCCTTAAAAACCTAAAAGCTCCAACTTTGTCACCATGGCTGTAGGCCACTTTAGAGCTTGAATAAGTGCATTTTGGTCTCCTCCATCTCCGTGTTGTCTTAAGGTAAGAGCAAGTCTTAAAGGCCCCCTTTTTCTAACTCTTCCCTTGTAAAAAAAAATCCAACATGAGCTCTTATTTTCCCCCTCTTTCCAGCCATTTGATATTCATTGTGGAGCTGGAAATCTTGTCACCTTTCTGTTTCTAAAACCTCACCTAAAGACAAAAGGTAAGAACTCTTTTTTTAAGCCCTGTACGTGCATCAAATTTTAGGTTTTAAGAGGAGTAGTTTTTCTAAGTTGGTGTGTATGTGGGAATGGTTGTAGCATTGCCGTTTTGTGAACCCAGAACAAGAACAAAAAAGAAGAGAAGGAAAGGAGAAAGGAAGAGAGAAAAGAAAAACTAGAAAAACAAGGTAATTGTACTAACCTTGAGCTAGTTTGTATACTTGTGTTGTGACAGATTTTAATGTTGGAAATGAGGAATTTATGGTGCTTTGATAATGGGCTATGTTGTGGTGTGATGAGTAAGTGAGTTGAGCTGTTTTAGAAGTGTTTGAATGATATTTAAAAGTTTGGAAACCAAGGGAGGAAAAGGGGGTGTTATGCAGGAAAATATTTGTGAATTTATTGAACATATGTGCTGTTAGAATCCCTTGAGGGATTTGGTTAGTTATTGATGATTAGGAACTGAAAAATTATGCTTGGGTAATGTCTAGGAATGTAGTGAAACCATGGTAAATTTTCTGTAGCAAGTTATGTGGCTTAACTATTTTAAATGGGTGAAAACAGTCTAGGAAGGTTAGTGTGTTTTAGGATTTAACTAGAGTAGTTAATGACTTAGGAAACTAAGTAAGAGTGAGTAAATGAATGGGTAAGAGGTATAAGGGAAATAATGCCAATGGTAAGGGTAGAATGACATTAGAAGTGAGCTATTGAGTTAGGAAAAGAAGAAGAAACAAAAAAAAATCTGTAGCAGTAGAAAACTAACAGTGAATTGTGTTAAGTTAACAGATTAGAATAAAGGTTGGATTAGGTTAATTTTAAGTGCCTAATTAGTGTTAAAACATGCTAGATTATATGTGGGAATATTGGGGAAGAAGTTGGAAGAATTTTGGAGTTGTTACAGAATAAAAAACAAGCATATATGGCATTACTGCGCCTGGTCCGGGTTTGCAAACCGGTACAGAAACCCGGACCAGGCACAAAACAAGGCAGTACGTAGGACAGATTAAGTGGTCCGGGTTTAAAACTAGGACACAAACCCGGACCACCCCATTTTTACACCCCGAGAGTTTTCCAAGCATTGTGGTCCGGGTTTGCAAACCGGTACACAAACCTTGACCACACCAAAAATCCACCCGAGAGTTTTCTAATGCCTTGGTCCGGGTTTGTAACCTCGGACACAAACCTGGACCACCCCAAATTCTTCACAAAAACTGTTTTTAAGCCACTTTAAGATAGGGGCTTGATGGGTAATGGTATTATAAGGTAATTAAGACTTGATTAATGATGTTTAAAGGTCATTAAGGGTATAAACAAGCTTAGGAAGTAATTTTAAATAAGTTACCTAAGTAAATGGATTAGAATAACCATGAATTAGTAAGTACAAACCGGGAAACGTTAGAAAAGTAACAAGTAAGGTTAATTGTAGATAATTAACCGTACCCTCTCGTGATATGCTATAGGACCTGAGTAGTCGAATCCCGAAGGTGAACAAAAGTCTGAGATCGACAGTGCACGGTATGATTTCTTCATGCCCTGTATCCTAATGGGGTTACCCGGCTTGTTTGTTTGTGTGTTTATTTGCCACCACCTAAACAAGATAAAAGCATGTAATTGGTTATCGCACTTCTCATATGTAATATTGTAATTGTTGTGCCTTGGTTGGTTGGTAATGGAGCTTGAAGCTATGTTGGCTTGAGGAAGTGTTGGTTGTTTGTTGTGAAAGCTTGACTGTTTGTTGTGGCTTCTCACTAACTCCCTAACCATCTAACATTCTAACCTTGAGAATTTGGATTTGTTGATTTGAGAATTTGAGGAGTCCGAAATAGATTCGGCCACGCGTGAGGATGAGGTAACAAGAGAGATTGTTAACCGATTCCTGGATCTAATCTTTTCCATGGTCCAAACCCCTTAAATGGGTAGCAACCTAGTTAAGTGGGCCACCTTTAAGCCCGGTGGTGGGATAGCCTTATCCCTGCCCGGAGGTCATACCGACTTAACTTTGAGAATTGATAAGAGAAGAAAAAGAATTGTTTTGAGAAGACTTGGAATTGTTGTGTTTGATCTTGAGTAATGTGATGAACCTCCAATTAACCCAGAGGGTAATTAGGCTAACCCCCTCTGTGAAGCTCGTTTGAGATTGGACTTGGATTGTTGATTGTGAGACTTGTGTTTGATTTGTACGTCTTGATTGTTTGTTGTTATGCATGCCTATGTTTTTAATTATATAGCATGTTGTTATTGTAAAATGAACCGCATATTGGCGACCAATTAGTTGGCGTACCCTAGCTAGTACGCGGGGTATGCGGAAGTCATACGCAGCTTTTGCTGAGCCCCTAGGGGCATTGTTTTTAATTGCAGGAACTCGGGACGGTTGACAGGTCGGGAATGACCGGGATGTTTCTTTTTTTAGATTAATTATTTTGGTTGGTGTACCGAGTAGTACACGGTTAGGATTGTAGCCGGTGTACCATGTGGTACACCTTTTTGGATTTTGGAAATTGTAGACATTTGGGCTATGGCTAAATGTAAACCGTTAATATTTTGTAGACTTGAAAGGTTGTAAATTGTGGGCTAAACTCTTAGACTCGGTAATCACTTTTGGATATTGATGTGGAGAAACAAGGATGTATATATTGTCGGATTTGTTAAGAATTGTTGGACTTGCTTGATGTTGTAATTAGTGACTCGGTATTTCCTACTATAAGACCATACTATTGTTTGTTTGAGGCCTAGTTAGTCATATGGGCGGCTAACGGCGTGTATCATCTGCTACTTAGGTTGTTTGTTCCGCTACGATTAGCTTAGTGACCGTGCCGAGTAGAGGATAATTAGGTGATTAGTGGTAGGGGTGTTACAAAAGTGGTGTTTGAAAGAAAAATTTTGGGTTTGAAAGAAAATTTTCATGGTGTTGTCATGTTTGAGGTCTTGCCCTAGTCTAGCTTCTCGATGACTGGTATGTTGGTTTAAGGCGAAGGTCAGGCCGTTGGGCCTTTCCCAAGGTTTTGTTCTTCAAATCCTTAGGATTGGTGATCCTATATTTGCTTCACTGTCATGGTGGTACTTTAGAAAGTACTTGTTGGTCGTTAAGAGCTTTCCAAATAGTTCTGTTATTGTTTCACTTGCCTTGGCAAGTGCTCCGGTAGGTTGTTTTTCAGTGTAGCATATACCGGTTACGGTATTGTTTCCATCCGTATTTGGGTGTTTTACTGGATCTTCCTTTGATCTTTCGATCTTAGTGATCAATTCCCTGAGTGGTTTCTCATTGTTCTTGACCTGGTTGTCATTAATCCGGATGCTCCTGCATTCTTTGGGATCCCGGTTTGTTTAGTTTTGTGTCCCACTTTTACTGTGGTTACTGAGGGTTGACTAACCCTTACGAGCTACATCGTAGTCCTGTTGGTGTAAGTGTCATGAATACTCTATAGTTGTCTGAACTATGTTATTCGGGAATTACAGCCCTTTTGACGTTGTAGGTTTGGAGTTATCCAACCTTGACCCTTAGTCGGTTTGTATACCGTTGTTGGTATTATCAAGCATTGCAGTCCGTAGACTCTCTTGTCTTGGGTTTATTACTCTGTCTTTTTCATCATTGTGCGGTTGTGCTTTCCTTCTTGCTGGCTACACATGGTTCTCATGATTGCAAAGCACGTCGCCCCATGGTGGCGTAAATTTCATTATCCTGTGGATAGGATTCTCAATCTACCGCTAATAAGCGCGGTTGTTATCATTCAAACGGGAACCGTTTCTGGGATTTCCAGTTCTTAGAATCTACCGTATGACAGGTTCTTTCTCTTACCAGTTTTATTCTTGCAACTGCCAGATCGGGTTACCCGAGTAGGAGAGTCTTTCCATCTCCTTGGCGTTCTTCTCCCAACTTAATACTTGGGGATGTGGAGGGCGAGTATGGTTATCGTAGGTTTCTGATTCACATGGACTTTCCTAACTAGCGTACCTCACACGCTAACACTCAACCCTTAGCCTCAAATTCCTAAGTCGTTATTTTCCTAAACTCGATATTTCAACCATCAAAGTGATACTTCACTCTGATACCACTTTTTGTAACACCCCTACCGCTTATCAAGCCATTATCTCCTAACCCATCTCAATTAACAATAACAAGCAGTGGAATTCTTGCTCCAACGGTGGGTGATACAATGTCGTTAGTCACTGAAACTCGCAAGCACTCGTGATGTGTCCCCGACGTGTCGTGGACGTATCGTGGACTCTTATAAAACTTGATAGACGAGAGGCAACTACTAAACTGAAAAACACATTTCGATTGAGAATTTACACACATGAAATTCACTCAACCTCCCTTGCCCCACACACGGACTCCCGGGACAGTTTTGACTTTACCCCTAAAGTCGTCAACCCTCTCTTGACTATCGGCCTATGGTTCACCGACTGTTCCCTGACCTGTCGTCCTATCAAATACCCAATGTATTGATACTCTAACCCAGTCCTCTCTAGCTCACCAACTCTCTAGCACTTACACACACTCCTAAGTCTGATCCACACTTGCCCAAATTATCTTTATCTTTTCTCTCGTACAGGGGCTTATCTTACAAGGAACATTAAGGCACGTATTTATACAAGTTAGTTGAGATGCCAACTAACAACCTAGGAGTTGTAGACTCTAAGAGTAAAATACTCATTCTTCTACAATATAATATACGCACCCTACTTGCAGATTTTCATCCAACTTGATCTGGAGCCACCAGCACACGTGTTGCCTTATGATTGGGCAAGTTGGTGGCGCATCTCCCCAAGTTGTCGGTCACCACTTGCACACTTCAACTTGTATGAACTTGTCTGGCTTATTAATGCTCATAAATGCTCTCTTCTGAAGTATTACGGCTATGTAATGATGTTCATCAATAGCCTTTGCTTATCTTGTTATCTTGCACATTAATGAGATACACCTTTTGTCGTGTGTTTGTCATGAGCAAGTTGCTTGTGTGGTTATGAATAATCTGAGTGAGTTTGTCAATGTTGCTAACTCCATTTGGTCCTTTTTTGATGTCTGATGTAAGAGATATGTGACGGTGTGGTTCTTGACTGCCTGTGTCTTGCTAGAAGTTCTCCAGAGCTCTCGCCGACAGGTGCCCGACTGGTAGAGCACATGTCGTGGATTGAGCGCGCTTGCAACCTTGCGTGCTAAGCCACTCATGACTTAAGTGCGCTTGCAACCTTGCGTGCTATGCCACTTATACACCTGTCTATCTGAAATCATGAATCTTGACAAACACATTAGATAGACAACACAAGGTTTGCTATCATCAAAACTAAGGATCTTGTTTTAACAATTTCCCCCTTTTAGATGATGGCAACCTATACACTTATTATGTACTTGGCAATCAAGAATTGAGAGATTCCCCCTAAGAAGGATTCCCCCTGAGTTTATTAAGGGTTTTTAAGAATGAAAAAATTTAACGAATGATAGCATAAGTGACAGCTTTTATGTTATATCATAGTTAGATAAGGTTTCATTTAGATGATACATAATACAAGGACGATAGACATACTCTCACAAGAACATATACTTTTCTTTCCCCCTTTTCCATACAACAAAACAGGGAGCAACTACACGACGTAAGATGTTGTAAAGGCCATGACATTCATAGATTACAAACTACAAAAGATGATCAAGATAATCTAGATGGAGTGACGTAGTTGGGTATCCCATTCATAATCCTCTGAGCAAGTAGGCTCTTCCTCCGAAAAACCGGCTTTGATCCAAGAAGGTTTGGCTTTGGGTGCGGTGATCAAAGGTGATTCAGCTGTGGTTAAAATGTCGGACTCATCAGAATCTATGGAGAACTCCATGCAATGTGGAGAACGTGATTGTGATAGAGTAATACTTGAGGTGATAAACCAAGCTGTGAGGGAGTCGGAATCTGGTTAAACATAGCTTTAGGCGACGTATTTCTTTGGGTGTTTGATGGTCATAAACTTATGAATGGTGGAGGGAATGGTTTGCTCATTCGAGCTGGATGATCTTTATGGGTATTAAGCCATTGCATGAGATGATTGTGAGTGGTAAAAGGAGTAAGCAAGTTTCATAGACACTTTGGATATGCTCAGCGACTGATGGGTGAGTGGCATTTAATGAGGTGCTACGTCTTGTGGGCTATGTTTGTTGGCTTTTTAGGTGTCAAGGTCCGACATTGGATTAGTGGAATGGATGGGACAAAATATCTTAGATCATTTTGTAATTTTTAATCAAGGAAGAAGCAGCCAAGACAATAAATTATTTCGTACCCATCATAAGCATTCAAGTAACAAAAATCAGTTGCATTTTCATTGATATCCAAAAGATACTATGAAATAGATAGTCAACGACAAAATAGAGCATTTGATGGAAAAGAAAAGTCTAGTCCTAACTCTAACTCTCACGGTTTCACTTAAGTCTTTAGGAAACAAAGAACGCTCAGGCTATGTGAAATCTATAAAGTTTGTGCTCTTGATAAGCCGCAGACTTATCATATTTCATGCACTAGATTTAGTATATTTATCTAAATAAGTTATATTATGTTATTTATGCTAATTATGTGTTTAAAGTATATATTTGTACAATCTTATGTTTATGAGTTTTCTGTGCAAGGAATGATTTCTAGGCAAAAGTGTAAGATTGAAGCCGGACTCCATGCGGTGTATTTCTGCACGGCATAAGTACAGAACAGAAAGAAGCCTTGCCGGATGTTATGCGGGTAAATGTTATCCGGCATAAGTGTAAAATCGCCTCGATTGACCATACGACAGCACATGTGATCCACGTGTTTTCCAACGCTGCGGATGTGATGCCGGGTAAGTCCTACCGGATAAGCACTGTTTCGCACGGATATCGACGGTTTCGACCGTTAGCAGTTGGGCGCCATTTAACACGTGTGCCGGCTATTGGGGACCCGGCACGACGCCCCGGCAGAGTCATTTGGATGCCTATAATAGGCCGAGGAAGGCTACAATCCAACACACTTCAACACCATATTATACTCCATTCATCACTCCATTTCCGCCCACATTCCAAGTGTTGGTGTCCAAGGCATCTACGGATCCATCCACAAGAAGAAGAGAAGATTTCCTTTTGGGTTGAGGCTATGTTCAATCTCCTTCTCCCTTATGTATTCTTCCTTATTTGAGTGGATGGTGAAGTAGAAATCCTTGTTAGTTCTTGGTTAGGGATGAATTCCTTCTGTAAACAATGTGTTCTTCTTTAATATAATTTTCAAGTTTATTTTGAGTAAGGTTTCTTGAAAGAGAATTGGTTGATCACTTGTTCTCTTCATGCAATTTTTACTTGTGGAAGACAGTCCCAAGTAAGATAGTTAGACTCTCTTAATGGTCTTTCTACTTCCTTTTTATGAATTAAGAAGTTAGTAGTGAGAGTGAGAATTAACCCACTTTTCCCATTACTTGTTCATTTCGTGGCATGATATATGCTCGGATTGTTAATAGGTAATGAGTCTTTTGTTTCCTTCTCGGAAACTGGAGAAAGAATATGCATTATGGCTATGCCGGATGCACTGCGGGTGGCCAATGTCCGGCATATTCAATGTCTTTGAATATGCCGTGCAAGTGGTATCCGGCAGGACACCCGGCGTGATCAGTTGTTGGTTAATTCGAAGGCTTGTGTATGTTTCGAGATCATGTTGATACTTAGATGGTTTTTACTAGATCAAGGATAATTTCATTGTATACCACATAGTTTAGTTAGTTTTAATTAGTTTTAGAATTACATTCAATTTCCCCCCTTGCTTTAGAATAGGTTATTACCGGATTAGGACTAATTTTCTATAAGTCCCTTGGGTACGATACTCTCGGTCGTATATATTACATATACTCCGACCGGGTTTATTTTTGCTACCCGTAGTAGAGTGTAGGATTAGTTTATTATTTTATTCTTTTGTATATAGTTATCCTAACAATTTCTCGTTTACTTGGTTCAGAGGAGACGGCTTGCACAGCTGTGAGAGTGACTCTCACTCTCTGAAGGACATCTCTAGTTGAGGTATCCCGACTGGTCCTCGACCCGTCGTGGACCGGTGAGAGACTTCTCTTCCTCTTGAGTATTGATGCTCTCCCGTTGGACGAGGTTCTGACCTTGAACCTTCACTCTTGGTTTGCTTATGGATAACCACTAACTGATCTCCCTTGGTCTTTATACCTAATTTTGACAACATCTCTGAGCAGATGCTGTCTTGAGCAGTTCGTGTACATTCATGGACCCCGTCGATTTCCACTCCACTTTCCAATAGAGCCTTGGTTACTACTCCCCCATGTACTAACCCTTGATTGACATGTCTACTTTCATCAAGAGTAAGGAGAATCATTGCAGGAAGGTCAATCTTCTCTTTGATCTTGAGAGCATAGAGTAACCTTACGTCTCTCGTGTTGATAATGTATGTTCACTGATTTCATGGACTTATGTTGTGGGTGAGCAAACTAAAAAGGACTCTGTCAGGTATTGACATTTCAACCGCAGGAAAGTTCTTCAATGTAGCTCCTTTGTTGAGCAAGCTTACCATTTTTCCTCCCAGATGACCGAGATCGCTCTATGAGGTTTCTTTTGGGATGATTAGTCCTTCTGATTCTAAACCAAAAGTCTCGGAGACCCAAGACTTGAAGATGGATAAATTCGGTGTCTAGAACTCGTGAGATGATATAGTCGTCATCTTCATCACTTCGGAGCGGTCCAAGGTGTCTCATATGTTCTTTCAGCAGCTCTGTGTAGACAGGGATAGGCTTCTAGAAGAAGTCCATCCATTATTGGAACTCCAGTAGCTCGACGACCTCTCCTAGGCCAATCTTTTCCATCCATTCTATGTCCAACGTCTTAGGTAGGACGAGACAAGATCTGTCGTTGACATTCTCAGCTTTAATTAAGGCTGGCTCAAGCTCCTTGAGTTTCTTAAGTCGCTTTTGAGATTGAGGAGGTTGAGACTTGACAACAACCTTCTTATCTTGAAGGAGCTCCTCCAGTTCCTTAGTATGTGGCGAAAGAACTATCTTCTTTTTGCCTTTGGCCTCCTTTAGTTACTCACGCTCCTTGTGCATGAGTGTGACATGTGATGGTGACTCTATGTCACTGTCTTCAACCTGAAGCTGTCGTTGAGGTGTTGGAGACCTATCAACGAGTGGTCCCCCCGACTTGTCGACGAGTTTCGCCTTTTCCTTGGAGTCAGCTGTTGTCTCTTGAAGTATTTCCTCTACTGAAGTGTCTTTTTACGCTAGTTCATTGATTTGAACCTCCTCTTCTTCCAGTTGTCATACAGCTGCCTCGATTTCAGCTGAGATAGTTGCTTCTTCATCATTAGAGAAGAGCAGTTGTCGTGTGATCTTTTCTGGAGTAGAGTGAGTATTTTGTGGTTCTGTTTGTTTTTGGGCGCGCCTAGATGCGCAAGTTAAATGACTAGTTGTGGCGGTTGAATGGTCTTTGGACTTTGATAATTTGGCTTTTGATTTCTTTGTGGTGTCTTTGGAGGTTTTAGGTGAGGGGCAGGAGAAGACATTTTTTATTTTTCTGTAGAGGTAGGAATCTGGAGTATTTTTTGTTTGAGGAGTTCTGTTTGAATAAGGTGATGGAGCTTGGGAAAATAGTGGTTTAAATAGTGTACCTCGTTATGTAGAAGTTCGCCTTCGTCAGTTACCCAACGCACAAGCTGATCTTCTAGGTCTTTGGAAAGTCGAGGAGGTAGTGATTCTATGTGAGCTTCTGTCGATCTTATGTCGACCACTTGTCCTAAGGAAAATTCCTTGAGTGCCGCTTTGTAGAGAGAGGATTTGGGTGCCACGATTTATTGAAGGATTTCTGGAGTTTTAAAACCTTTCGCTAGAGAAATCTTTAGAGATGCTGTGAGGCGAGGTTCTTTGCACTGATCTCACGAAGTTGTTTGTAAGAGAGAAGAGAAAATGCTTTGATCGCTTAGAAAGATTAGAGAAAGTGAGGGCAATAGTGTGACAGGAGTAAAACTCCCATCGCCCTTTTATAGATATTGAGTAACGGTCGGCGACCGCTCCTCTTCCGCTCGCTGACATGTCCTAAGGGTACTATTCATAACGGGTAGCAGTTGTGACGGTTGTCAACAATCCGTTGAGAAGTTTTTCCGTTTCTATCTGTTGGACTGTCTCTAACCTAATCTCACTTTTGTGGAAAATGACATATCTGCTTCAAGTAGTCGTTTGACATGTTTTCTATGCATTAAACCGATCGTTGACTACTGAATGACAATATAACAGGTGTTGCTCACATGTCGTTGACCGATCATGGGAAATAAAAGCAGCTTAACTGTGATTAATGAATATCATCCCAAGATCATGAACAATCTTAGTAAACATTTCTCTACTTAATGGCTTTGTAAAGATGTCAGCTAGTTGATTCTCAGTAGAAATATACTTTAAACCAACTAATTCTTTTCCACAACAATCTCTAGGAAAATGATGTCTAATGTCAATATGTTTGGTATGAGAATGATGCACAGCATTTTTGGAAATAGAGATGGTACTTGTATTATCACACATAATTGGTAAAGTACCTGTTTTGACGCCATAATCACCAATTTGTTGTTTAAGCCATAGGAGTTGGGCACAGCAGCTTGCCGCAGCAATGTATTCAGATTCAGCTGTTGAGATTGCAACGCTTTGTTGTTTCTTTGATCCCCATGCAATCAGACATGATCCAACAAAGAATGATGTCCCTGAAGTTCTCTTTCTATCGGTGATAGATCCTCTATAGTCTGCATCTAAAAATCCTACAACGTTACAGTTAGTGAACTTAGGATAAAAAAGACCAAGATTCATGGCTCCTTTTAAGTAACGTAGGATTCTTTTTACAGCTGTGAGGTGACTTTCTCTTGGATCTGCTTGAAATCTGGCACATAAGCAAACGCTATACATGATATCAGGTCTACTAGTAGTTAAATATAGTAGAGAACCATTCATATCTCTGTAAGATCGCTGGTCGACCGGTCGGTCACCAGTCATGATACCTATCTTAGTGCCAACTACCATTGGTGTGTCAAACGTCTTACATCCCTCCATTCCATATCTCTTTAGCAAGTTTTTTATGTACTTCTCTTGGGATATGATGGTCCTTCATCATTCTGCTTGACTTGAAGTCCTAGGAAGAACTTCAATTCTCCCAGATCACTCATCTCAAATTCCTTTTTCATCAAAGCTTCGAACTTTTTGCAATATTTTTCATCAGAGGCTTCAAAGATTATATCATCAACATATACTTGCACAATTAGGAAATCTCTCTTGTTGTTGTAAACAAATAGAGTTTTGTCTACTTTACCACTTTTAAAATGGTTTTCCAATAGATAGGAGGACAAACGATCATACTATGATCTTGGAGCTTGTTTGAGCCCGTAAAGATCTTTGTCAAGTTTGAGTACCATGTCTTCTCCTTGTGTCTCAAAACTTGAAGGTTGCTCAACATACACTTCCTCTTTGACGTACCCATTTAGGAAGGCAGTCTTGATGTCAAGTTGGAAGAGTTTGATTCCTTTGTGTGCAGCAAACGCAATTAATAATCTGATAGATTCCATCCTTGCTACTGGAGTGAAGGTTTTTGGAAGTCTATTCCTTCTTGTTGACGATATCCTTGAGCTACCAGACGAGCCTTGTTCCTGACAACTTCTCCCATTTCATTTAGCTTATTTCTAAAGAACCATTTTGTGCCAAGTACTCCTTGATGAGTAGGGCGAGGCACAAGATGCCAGACTTTGCATCTTTCAAACTGGTTGAGTTCTTCTTGCATTGCATTGATCCAGTCTGAGTCTTGAAGAGCTTCTTTGACATTCTTGGGCTCGACGGGTGAGACTGTCGTTGAGAAGGCTAGAAGATCTCGAGTTTGTGCTCTTGTCTGAGTTCCTTTGGATATGTCTGATATGATATTCTCCAATGGATGATATTGGTACAAAGCACGAGATTGATGAATGGTTGATGGAGAGAGAGGATCCTTGACATCATTGTTTCTTTCGTCGACCTGTTGTTGACCTGTCGGGCAAGTTTTCTTCAGTCGGTGATTCATCTTTGGGATTTTTTATGTGATCCTGATCAGCTGGATTAAATCCGAGTTCTTTATCTTCATCTGATTTCTAGAATTTATGTACGTCGGCCTCATCAAAGACTACGTGCACACTTTCCTCCACCTTCAGTGTCCTTTTGTTGTATACTTTGTATGCCCAACTTCTTTCAGAGTATCCAAGGAAGATGGCCACGTCACTTCTGGCATTAAACTTCCCAAGAGGACTCTTTTCATTGTTGTGGACATAACATTTGCAACCAAATGTCCTGAAGTGACTTATGTTTTGTTTTCTTCCCTTGATTAACTCATAGGGAGTTTTGTTGAGGATTGGTCGTATGAGCGTTTTGTTTGTGATGTAGCATGCAGTCGCCACTGCTTTTACCTAGAAGACTTGAGGAAGATTGCTCCCCAATAGCATGGCCCTGGCTACCTCTTGTAGTGTTCTGTTCTTTTGCTCAACTACCCCATTCTGTTGGGGTGTTCTTGGTGCTGAATATGTGTGACTTATCCCATGTTGTTTACACATACCCATGAATTGTTGATTCTCAAATTCTGACCCATGATCAGACCGAAGAGTCTTGATCTTGAGATTGAGTTGTACTTGGACTTTTCCTGCAAAGGCTTGAAATTTCTCAAAGACTTCGTCTTTCGAAGCAATAAAGACTGTCCAAACAAACCGTGAGTAATCATCAACAAACAAAAACATACCAATTTCTCTCATAGGTCCACATAAGTCCATGTGATGTAATTCAAGTGGTTTGGATGTACTAACTGAGTTCTTTGATTTAAAAGAAGCCTTGGTCTGTTTGCTTCTAACACAAGCATCACAAAGATTGGTCTTAGATTCATTAATCTCAGGAAGACCTCTTACCAACTATTTCTTGACAAGTTTTCTTAGTAAAGAAGTGCTAACACGCCCTAGTCTTTTGTGCCATAGAGTATAGTCATATGTTGAAGCAGTCAAGCAAGGAAGATTTGGACTATCAATATCCTCTAAGCTTGTTACATAAACATTTTTCCATCTTTTTCCCTTAAAAAAATCTTTGACATTGTTCTGACTTACTATGCTACAATGTGTAGGATAGAAGTGAACTGAATTCCTTTTGTCACAAATTTGAGAAACACTAAGTTGAATTTTAAACCATGAACTAGATTCACACTATCTATGACATAGTCAGATGTAATACCAACCTTACCTACACTGATGATTTTACCATTCTTGTTATCGCCAAAGGAAACGGTTCCTTGGCTTCCTGGTTCGAGTGAGAAGAACTTCTTCTTGTCTCCTGTCATGTGTTTAGAGCACCCACTGTCGATGTACTAGCAGGAGTCCATTCTCACACGATTCTGCACTTAACACGTTAGTGGTGTGGGGTTAGGGTCCACAGAAAGGTTGGACCCATTTCCACCATTTAATACTCTCAGATCATTTTTGACTACCCATTTTAGTCCTAGTTTCTTGAGTTACCAATGCCTCATAAAATTCGTTTTATGACAATTGGACTCATGATGACCGGGTTTGCATAAGCTGCAGACATCTCTACGTCTGGTCTCTGACTGGCATCTGACCTGTCGTTTGCTTCTCCTCATGGGTGTCTTAGAAACATCATCTATCTTAGAATATTTTTCTTTGATGGTAGCTAGGTTCTTCTCTTTAGTGTTAAGAGCAATAATCAATTCATCGATTTCAGGTTGTTTTTCGTACTTCAACTTTTCATGAACGGTGAGAATTTCACTATAATCTCTTTGTAATTTCATGAGTGCCCTAAGATTATCTACCTTGCTTTTCTCTGAGGTTTTTCTTAATTTCTCATTCTCTTCCAAGAGTTCATCGTTCTCAGTTTCTAATGCCTCAAGGTGATCAACTAATATAAGAGAAAACTTTCTAAGTCCTATAAGTTCAGCCTTTTGAATTCTTCTTCTAAGTTTAGAATAGTTTACCTTATGTTGTTCTTTTTCTCCTTCTGATTCTGAGACATCATTGCCTTGTGCCATCAAGCACACATCTTCAAGGCATAGGTGAGCCTTCTCCTCTTCTAAGGTGTCGCTGTCAGAGGTTTGATTGACATCACTCTGTTCAGAATATCCTCATGCGGCAACGAAGGCTTCCTTCTTTGGTTTTTTGTTGAATGATCGTCGGACTGGCTTCTTGACCCTGTCGGTGTCCTCTCGTGATCGCTGAGGGCAGTCTTTGATATGATGTCCGTGTTTTGAACATCCAAAACACTTGTCATTGCTTTTCCTCTGATCATCCGACTCCTTGGACTCCTTGCCTTTCCTCATTTTATTTCTTATGAACTTTTGAACGTACCTCTTAGCATAGAGGACCATTTCATCATTGTCGTCTCCTGACTCGGACTTTTCATTTTCAGCTACTTGAAGGGCTATGCCTTTCCCTCTATCTTTTGATGAGCTTTCCGAGTTTCTGTGTTGCAATTTTAACTCGAAAGCCATTAGAGATCCTAGCATGTCTGCCAAAGACATCTTAGAGAGATCATGCACTTCTTGCATGGCATTGACTTTGCTATCAAAGAAGGCAGGGAGAGATCTGAGGAACTTCCGAATTTGATCCTCGTTAGAGATAGTTCTTCCAAGCACCAACATTTCGTTGATCAGCTTAGTGAACCTTGTATGCATTTCAGAAATGCTCTCCGTTTTCTTCCTTCTTGAATAGCTCCCAGTGAGTGAGTAGCAACTCAATGTGAGTCTTTTTGACTCATCATTCCCTTCATAGGTGATTTCAAGATTTTTCCAAATCTCTTGGCCGTTTTAGCTGAGGCAATCTTTGAGTATTGCTCAGGTAGTAAAGCACAGTGAAGTATTCTTACAGCTCGAGCGTTGAATACCAGCTTCTTGATCTGCTCATCCGTCATGCTGTCGATAGATATGTCTTGTCCTTGAGAATTCTGGAAGGTGTACTCTCCATGTGTTATCACCCTCCACATTCTTGGATCGTTAGACTTGATATGAAACTCTATCTTGTTCTTCCAGTGAGTGTAGTTGTCTCCATTGAAGAGTGGTGGTCGATTCGGTGCAGAACCTTCTTCTGCTGCTAGAATGCTTGCATGAGACATCTGGATCGTCTTCCAGGGCAGTTAGCTTTCTAGAAGAGACCTGCTCTGGTACCAATTGAAACTCGCAAACGCTCGTGATGCGTCCCCGACGTGTCGAGAACATATCGTGGACTCTAATAAAACTTGATAGACGAAAGGCAACTATTAAACTGGAAAACACATATCAATTGAGAATTTACACACATGAAATTCACTCAACCTCCCTTGCCCCACACACGGACTCCCGGGACAGTTTCGACTTTACCCCTAAAGTCGTCAACCCTCTCCTGATTGTCGGCCTACGGTTCACCGACCGTTCCCCGACCTGTCGTCCTATCAAATACCCAATGTATTGATACTCTAACCCAATCCTCTCTAGCTCACCAACTCTTTAGCACTTACACACACTCCTAAGTCTGATCCACACTTGCCCAAATTATCTTTATCTTTTCTCTCGTACAGGGGCTTATCTTACAAGGAACATTAAGGCACGTATTTATACAAGTTAGTTGAGATGCCAACTAAAAACCTAGGAGTTGTAGACTCTAAGAGTAAAATACTCATTCTTCTACAATATAATATCCGTACCCTACTTGCAGATTTTCGTCCAACTTGACCTGGAGCCACCAGCACACGCGTTGTCTTGTGATTGGGCAAGTTGGCGGCGCGTCTCCCCAAGTGGTCGGTCTCCACTTGCACACTTCAACTTGTCTGAACTTGTCTGGCCCATTAATGCTCATAAATGCTCTCTTCTAAAGTATTACGGCTATGTAATGATGTTCATCAATAGCCTTTGCTTATCTTGCACATTAATGAGATACACCTTTTGTCGTGTGTTTGTCATGAGCAAGTTGCTTGTGTGGTTGTGAATAATCTGAGTGAGTTTGTTGACGCTGCTAACTCCATTTTGTCCTTGTTTGATATCTGATGTAAGAGATATATGACAGTGTGGTTCTTGACTGCTTGTGTCTTGCTAGAAGTTCTTCAGAGCTCTCGCCGACAGGTGCCCGACTGGTAGAGCACATGTCGTGGATTGAGCGCGCTTGCAACCTTGCGTGCTAAGCCACTAATGACTTAAGTGCGCTTGCAACCTTGTATGCTAAGCCACTAATACACCTGTCTATCTGAAATCATGAATCTTGACAAACGCATTAGATAGACAACACAAGGTTTGCTATCATCAAAACTAAGGATCTTGTCTTAACAGTCACCCAAGTGACTAAAAAGGCCAAATCCGATGCAACAATCCAAATACAGTATCGGTCTGATGGATCATTATACCGAGCAATCAAACTACACTACTACATTACATTCCTTTATCAATTCAAATTTCAATACAAGCCTCAAATCAAATCTATACCGAATTTCTACCATTCCCAAGTTTGCCGATAACATCTCGGTCATACAATTCCACAATACAAGTCAAATACAATTTCCTTAAACATCTACCCATGCTTAATTAGCAACCCCGTCTTACACTCTCGGATGGTGATCGGCTTCCAAGTACCTGTAAAGTAAAAAATAGCGCCTTGAGGGGCTCACCAAAGCTGCATATGAAATTCGTATATCCCGCATGCTAACGGGGGTACGCCGACTACTTTGTCGAGAGCATGGGATTCATTTTAATTCAATCATCATGCAAGGCAGCTATACATTATATATGTACACTAGCACAAGTACTTAACATTCAAACAAGGAATACAATCACTCTACACAATAAGTTTGTTTACTTAATCTTAGGCATCGAGGGGGGGTTTCTTATAAAAAAAAACCTTTGTTTACAATGCCATAATCATTACTACTTGTCTTACCCACTCTTGGATTACTTTACTCAACCCTCTTATTCCCAAATTAAATTCAAGTTCTACAATTCACAAGCTCAATTCTCTACTCAAACTCAATTTCTCAAATCTCTCAAGTTTCAACTCAATTCTCAATACTTAAATTCTCAAGTCTCAATCAAATTCCCAAGGGATATCTTTTAAGTCATTACCCATGACCTCCGGGCAGAGTCATACACAAGACTCACCACCGAGATTTCAAATTCAAGTCTTACTTCCCCAGTTTCGACCCTACTCTGGGTCTAGCATGGTGGAAAGGTTTGATTATCAAACGGAACTATACACCTAGCTCCTCAAATTCTCAAGTTTGTTTCTCTACCGGACTGCTCAAATTCCCAAAAGTCTCTCTCGGAGTTATTTCATAATCTCATAGATTAGCCCAGAAGTATCTCTCTCGGTATCATCTATTAGCTTAGGGAAGTTCTCAATGTCTAGTATTCTCAGATTTAAGGTTTTACCCAACTTATCGAATACTTTTTATGTTCGAGACATTTTCTCAAATTAGGTCAGATCCTCATACTGTGGATCGACAATCTCTAAAGGAGTTTGATGGTCCTTTTTATGTACTTTACTTTCTCTTGAGTTCTTTTCTTAGAACTATCATCATTCTCTAAGTAGAGGTTTACTATATCTTTCCACTCTCGATTGTGTTCATGCATTATTTCAACTCGGTTCTCTAACCGTTATCGGGAATTACTAACCCCGCACCACTCTCTCACATTCTAGTGAGTTCATCGGTTTACATTATCGTTATTCGTGATTCGATAGTTTCGTGTGTTTCCACGTTTTCATTATATTGCAAAACGACCCTATCTACGAGTCATTAATCAAACAAACTTAACTATGAGTCGATCTATAGTGCACATTCAACATCCAAGCACTTCATCCACAATCACGCATTTCATGAATTATACAAACTTCAAGTTCAAAACACAGTCCAACAAGGAACGGTACATTACAAGCACAAGAAGGTGCAATCAATCCGATTCGTGCATTTATCTTGTTTAGGTGATAAAACACAACATACAAGCACACAATCAGAGTAACCGCGTTAGCATACGAGGCATGAGAAAATCGTACCTTACACCATGGTTTAACTTTACCGGATCACCTCACATTGCTCGATTCACACTTGATCAACTGATTACATGTTAAATGGTTCTATTAACATCAATACCTTACGGTAGGTAAATGAATTTTACTCCCGTACTTACCCCGTTATCCCGTTAATCTTAGTTTTACTCAAGTGTATTTAAGTTCACAACTTTCTCATTCACTTCTCAAACTTGTTTACACTTCCAAGGCCCTTTATTGGTCACCAAACAAGTCCTAAACATCATCTAAAACCATCCCCAATTAATTCCCATCTTTAAAATGCATTAAAACACTTTCTGGTGACTTTTTACATTGGTTCGGGTTTGTGTCCAGGGTTACAAACCCTGACCAATCCCGGAAATAACTTTTTGCCTTGATTTTCATGTGGCCCGGGTTTGTGTCCTGGATTATAAACCCTGACCAAACGCTGGAATCACTCTCTGGCATATTTTTGAGGTGTTCCGGGTTTGTGTACCGACTTGCAAACTCGGACCAACCCTGGAACTGTCAAATTTTACAGGTTTTGACCAGTTTTCTACCCCTCATTCACACCTAATCTTTCCACAAGTTTCCTACATGTTTAAACACCTTAAAACATACTCTAAACCTCTTCAAATCATTGGTTTAATCCTTGCTCAACTTCTTCTTGGTGGTTTACCTCTTGTTCTCTCCCATTTTGACCATTCCCAATTCATCCTAGACAATTGCATTAACTATACCTAAGTCCATCCTCCATTTCCAAGATTATGAACACTAACTCATTTTTCTAGAAATTCTAAGGTCTTCACAAACCATTTTGCTACAGATTTTGCATACCCAAATCTCCCTTCTCCAAATACCATTCATGGGGATTAATAAACCCAACTCAACTCAACAAACACCTAGGTTCTCCAATTCATTAAGTCACCTAAAACACTTAGTTTCTACTAAAATTTCGCCATAGTTTCCCCATAAACATATCATATTCAAACTCTTCAATTCTCACCAAAATCAATCCTAAACTTGCCACACCCATAACGGGTCCTACCAGCACACAACTTCCATTCAAACTCATCAAACAACAATATAGCTCAAATCTCAAATGCAATGGCACTTAGGCCTTTAAATCAACACAATTTCACAATTCTCTCTAATACCAACCAAGCTCATTTCAAGTACAATTTTGGGTTCATTCATTTAAATTTCCCCATCCCAAGTTCTAAAGCAATTAAGGATAGATATTAAGGTAGATTTCTTACCTTAAGCTCATAAATCCTTCTTTTCTTTCCAATCTCCTCCCACCTCTTTCTTGATCAAAATCGGCCAAGTTGGCCAACCACTTGCCAACATCAAAATCAATACCCACATGAGGAATTAGGAACTAAATATATTCACCTAGTCTTATTAATCAATTAGAACACAAAGGAAGGTGCTTAAGGCACAAAGGTGAAGAATTACCTTGAAACCCTAAGATGGGGTTTTGGTCAAGAATCAAAGAGAAGCTCCCAAACCACCATTTGAGACATGGAGAATAGCTCAAGCAATGAAAGAACAGGGCATTAAGAGGGGGAAAAATCGGCCACACCAAAAGAAGGGAAAAAGATGAGTTTTCTTTGGAACTTTTTACCTTAGAAGAAAGAGGATACTCCAAGCTCCAAGAAAATGCCATTTTCTTCACCAATGGGGTATACCCATGGAGATGAACTTCATCCTTTTGAGATTTTGAAAAGAGGGAAGTGTAGAGATTGAGGAGGGGAAGAAGAATATGTAATTTTTTTTCTTGATTTAGAGCATGGAGCTAGCTTGTACAAGGGAGAAAAGCTTGGGGAAGCCATGGATGGCTTGCAAAATCGTTCAGAACCGAGAGGGGAGGAAGGAGACAGTTGGGAGGAAAAGAAATGGGAGAGAGAAAAGGGAAAAGTGAAATGAGAGGAGAGAGAGGGGGGAGAGTGTTTTTACCTTTTTTCACTTTTTCAGTTTATTTGCTTTTTGACTTATCTAAATAGCTAGCTAGTCAAGAGTGAGAGGGGCTGATTTGATTAATAAAACCGGTCCCCTCTAATAACATAAGCTGGGGAGTTTTTCGTCTTTTACAGAAAACGCTCGTTAATTTACCCGGTTTTTGCACTATTCACTAACCGGGCCCGTTTTCCGGATTTTCTCGTTTCTTTAATTTTAATGGTTCTTAAGCTTCCATTAATGTTTAATTATAGTTATTTGGTTGACTATAATTTTTACGGGTTCATTTGACCACTCAAAGTCACGTTTTTGGGTTTTCTCGAAAAACGTGCGCTAAAGCTTTATTAGCGTATTTAATTCATTTTATGGATCCATTTTCTTCAGGAATTGTTCCCGTATATTAATTAAGCATTATTAAGCCTAGGTAATCCATATAAGACCCTTGTGAGATCGTATTCCTCCTATGGTCCCGTAATGCTCATTTTTGCGTTTTTCGCTTTTAAGTGTTTTCTCTTTTCTTTTGGATTTATTTTCTTTACCAAAATTCTTTAGACACTATTAGGCCCTCAAATATCATATATGAGTAATTTAATGACCCTAATTAATTTCGGGGTATTTCACGTGGTGACGTCCAAACTTGTGTCTGAACATTAATGTTCGGACACAAGTCGAACTAAAATCAAAGGAAAGCGGTAGGGGGTGTCCGAACATATGTACGGACATACAAGTTTGGAAACATACCGAGACTTATAAGCCAGACTTGTCCTTGTATCCTGTCCGAACATACATGTCCGGACAGATGTTCAGAACGTTTTAAAACTCAAAAATCAGAAGGCGCCTAGACACACTGTCTGAACATGCATGTTCGGACAGACATTCGGACGTCACGAAACTAGCAGTTCAGAACTGCAAAAAACCACCACGTATGCCATCCAAAATAACACTAAATTCAACAATGCAACAAGAATTCGATAGGCAAAACACCATGGGGGTTTAGCAACAAAAATGCAGTCAAAACAACCACGAAATCCACACACACAAACCAGAATTCAGAACCTTGCAATTAACTCCCCATGGGTGAACTTCCACACCGAATCAGAATCACCACCTACCTCAAATTGATGCGCAAAAATCTCAAAGATCTAAAGTAGAAGCAGCCCCGCACAACCCACAAGTCGAACGCAAATTAACAGCCACTGATTCAACAAATCAAAGCTCCAAAATAAAAAAACAGAGAAGGAGATTACAGACACATCAAAACCTCAAAATCTGAAAACCAAACCTGAAATCGAAGAAGGAATCACACAGCCGTAGAGCACCGTAATCTGGAGTAGCACTTGATCACAACAGTCAGCACGAAATCCACCAGAGAAGAAGAGCACAAAAGGGAGAAGAGAGCAAAAAATTGTCGCTTTGCAATACAGAGTAACTAACTCTTTGAGGGGATGAATCGTGGAAAGGAAAAAAAATAGGGAGTCCTTTTCCTTATAAGAAATAAGATTTGTTACCTTAATTATTAGAGAGGGAAAGATCTCCTTGCCCTCACCCTTTAGTAAAATGCCACGTACGTCCCAACTGACATAACAACATAACCCAACTCAAAATGAAATGCAAAACTGACTTAAGATAAAATGTAGCAAACCCGGGTTATAACATCATCTCCCCTTAAAAAGGAATTTCATCCTCAAAATTCAACATACCTTATTGCTTGAAGAGAGAGGGAAACTTGGCACGCAGCCCACCCTCGAGCTCCCACATAGCCTTACACTATGTCTGATCGGACCACTAGACCTTAACCATAGGTAGGGTCTTACTACAAATCCGACGAACGCCTCTGGCTAGGATACGCACAGGCACTGCCTCATAACGGAAGTCCTTACGTAGCTGAAGTGGACTATAGTCGATCACATGGGATGAGTTGTGAAGATACTTCCTCAGCATCGAAACGTGGAACACATTATGCACTATAACTAGGGATGGTGGCAAGGCTAACCGATAAGCCACTGAACCAATCCTCTCCAAAATCTCGAAAGGACCCACAAACCTTAGACTGAGCTTCCCACACTTCCCAAACCTAACTACACCCCAGACTGGAGACACTCTCAGATAAACATGATCCTCAACCTGAAACTCAAGCGATCTGCGCCTCTGATATGCATAACACTTTTGGTGACTCTAAGCAACCAACAGACGCTCATGAATCATCCGAATCTTCTCAACAGCCCCCTGAACCAGCTCAAGTCCAAAAGGAGCCATACCAATGCTTGATTGAAAGCTGTTGTTGTAGGCAAACTCAATCAGGTCACGTGTGATCCCATTTACCTCCAAAATTCCAATACATATGCGCGGAGCAAGTTCTCCAGGACCTGATTCGTCCTCTTCGTCTGGCCATCCGACTGAGGATGGTAGGCGAAACTAAAAGCCAAACTCGTCCCCAAAGCCTATGTAGGCTACGTCAGAACTCTGTTAAGTCTAGATCCTTTAGTTTTGATGATAGCAAACTTGTGTGGTTATCTAATATGTTTGTTGACTTTTAATTCAGATAAACAGATAGAGGAGTGGCTTAGCACACAAGAAACTACATTATTCGATAACCTGTGAACATTCCTTAGGTAGAGCAATGGTAGAAACCACTCGTATGAAAGTAACTTGAATATGATTATCCTCGGCATACCTAACCATACATAAGGCCTATAAAGGCATGATACATTCGAACAGTTATTCACTAGAATCCTAAGAACATATTTAGGGAATTAGATTAAGAAAACTTAATCATACAATGAAGCAATGGAAATGGTGGATGTTGTATATGATGAGGAAGAATCCAGGACTGCCTGGTTGCGCATGTGATCACAAGGGGAAGCCTATTACTGTCGGTTCAATGTATTAAATTCCAAGAACGATAGGTCCTTGGTCAGAGGCACTACCGTGGAAGGATATGAACTATGGAAATTCAAAAGAGCCGGAAGGACTCGTTGGTCGGAAGCACTACCGTTGGTGCATGGCTACTACCCTGGTGACCCGCTGTGACGTAATTTCCTGAAAAAAAAACTCAGGAAGACACGCAGCGGAAACACTTAGAAACATTCAAGCAACATTCAGGCACCAAGCAAGCACACATGCGCACAAAACATTGAACACATGCGTTAAGGCAAACAGGCATTAGCACAAAACAACAGCAAGCGCTTAGCTTGACATGCCCTAAGGAAATTATCCCAGGGCTCCGGCAATGCTGCGCTATGCCAGCATGCCGGGATGCGCCACTCATAACCACAAGGATGAGAGTGGACTTATACCACCCTTATTAGATAAGTTCTCCTGGCCATCCCAATTCCCTTAACTTCGAGCGTCAATGTCAAAGGGGATCTGCGCACCACTTGTAACTCCTGCCCAGTGCGCAGCCCAAGTACAAGTAAAACCAGTGCCCGGGGAACCACGAGGTTCACCCACACAGCTAGTGCAAGTACCGATGACCGGAGGGTGAGGGCATCGGGCGAATACCAACACACTTATCTCCACCCAAATCCAACTCATCCCTGCGTGAGCCACAAAGGCTCTAACGATGTGCCCGCCCGCACATCGGGGTAAGAATAACCAGGGACATAATGAGTTGATGCCGCCAGCTCTCGGCATCGGGGTTATAGGAGCTTCCACCGTAGTTACAAAGCTCTATCCCCAAAGGGGCCCCTCAGCTACCCGCATACCTGCAAGTTAGCATAAAGGGCGTAGAACAGAGAGAGACCGAGTCATCGCAACGCAGGTACGAAAGGGCTACTTCTTTTATTGATTGAGATACAAGGCCCGAAGGCTTACATTACATCGTTGAGTACAAGTACATTCTCGTGTCAAGCTGCTTGTCTTTGTCCTTACAAATTTTGGACGTAACAAACCTCCCCCACCTAAGTCTTTGCCGTCCCGGCAAAGGTCTAAGTACCTTTGTATCTCATCTCATAAATGTAGTAAGCTACCCTATCGCCCACGCTGCAACTACTTTCTCTCTATTTCGATACAAAATTTCCCAGCATGAACAATCCATTTCTGGGTCCACTGCATCAGCTTCCCGATTAGATAGACCCACCACATCTCTTAACTCTTCAAGGTAAGTCCAAAGTGTTGCAGAGTCAGGACCTTTTCTACCCATGATCGGCAATCTGCTTGCAAGACTTAGTTGGATTGCGACCTTAACACAAATTCGGAATGGGGCCTCACTTCGAGTTCAACACTTTAACAATCTGCAAACGAGTTTGCCAAAGGGTTAGGCTCTGATACAAAATTGTGACGTATATTTTCCTGAAAAAAAAACTCAGGAAGACACGCAGCGGAAAACACTTAGAAACATTCAAGCAACATTCAGGCACCAAGCAAGCACACATGCGCACAGAAACATTGAACACATGCGTTAAGGCAAACAGGCATTCGCATAAAACAACAGCAAGCGCTTAGCTTGACATGCCCTAAGGAAATTATCCCAAGGCTCCGGCAATGCTGCGCTATGCCAGCATGCCGGGATGCGCCACTCATAACCACAAGGATGAGAGTGGACTTATACCACCCTTATTAGATAAGTTCTCCTGGCCATCCCAATTCCCTTAACTTCAAGCGTCAAGGTCAAAGGGGATCTGCGCACCACTTGCAACTCCTGCCCAAGTGCGCAGCCCAAGTACAGTAAAACCAGTGCCCGGGGAAACCACGAGGTTCACCCACACAGCTAGTGCAAGTACCGATGACCGGAGGGTGAGGCATCGGGCGAATACCAACACACTTATCTCCACCCAAATCCAACTCATCCTGGTGAGCCACAAAGGCTCTAACGATGTGCCCGCCCGCACATCGGGGTAAGAATAACCAGGGACATAATGAGTTGATGCCGCCAGCTCTCGGCATCGGGATATAGGAGCTTGCACCGTAGTTCCAAAGCTCTATCCCCAAAAGGGGCCCCTCAGCTACCCGCATACCTGCAAGTTAGCATAAAGGGCGTAGAACAGAGAGAGACCGAGTCATCGCAACGCAGGTACGAAAGGGCTACTTCTTTATTGATTGAGATACAGGCCCGAAGGCTACATTACATCGTTGAGTACAAGTACATTCTCGTGTCAAGCTGCTTGTCTTTGTCCTTACAAATTTTGGACGTAACACCCGCCATCTAATAGGGGCATGTTGTTAAAATACGTCACCTTTAACATGACGACACCTTAAGAGTTAGAGTTGAAATTAAAAAGTAAACTATCAGCTGAATCTTAATACAAAACGACAAATACTTTCGTAAGACGTGGAGAATGAACAAGAGCCTTGAAGGTTAGTTAACGAGAATGGTTCAATAAATAACTCTCATATGTTCTTACCTAGTACTGATTATGAATCGACTATATGATTGAATGATGTGTGGAATTGTATGATTATGTATGTTGGTTGTGTTACGAAAATGTATTGAAGTTATGTTTAAGTTATAATGTAGTATTATGGTCACCTTATGTTAAATGGAAATGCATGAAAAATGGAACCGCATGTCAACTCGGCCAAATAACTTAAGGGCGTCTGCGGTTGCATAGTGACATACTCAACGGTTGCACCGAGCCTTTTATGGCCAATATATTACAAGTTCGTAGCTAACAACGGACGTGAAGTGCAGGATTGGGTAGATAACATATGCTACTCTCATTTTGGTTGCATTTCGGTTTATCTTTTGGATTGAACATTTGGATGTATAATGATGTAGTAAATGCTCACGTGTTTTTGGCAAGTGTTGTAAATTCCAATTTAGCTAGCTCTAGTCATCACAACGCTGGTGATATTGTACGTATTTTGGATTGTCTTGTTACTCACATGGGTTATTAACGGCGGTAGCACCCGGGATTGTTTTAGTTATAGTTTTAATTCGGCTGAGTTTGAATTGCTTATTTACGTTAATGGTCAGATTACAGGCTAAATATGGAGTACAGGTGTTACAGTTAAAAGCATCAGGCATAGGCATGATTGGAAGCATCCTATGGCTAAGAACTTGACAAAGTACCCCGGTGTAAGGAGAATCAACAAGAGATCTTCTAGTCCATGGCCGAAGTAGGTACCACAACAACCAATCCAAAGAGAGCAGCTCATTGAGGTCAGCCCTACCCAAATAAGGAGAATCCAAAGGGACGGCTGCCTATCCAACTTCCAATGAAAACATCCTTTTTTGAGGAGTGCATAAAGGGGATAACAGTGTCGGGAAAGGCACCACCGGGAGCACCAGAAGATCTCACTGCCGACTCCACCAAATGTGCTCAGGAAGTCGATTACCAAGGATTTCCAAAAGATTTTTTACAAGAACACTAGAAAGGCTAAATGGTAAGGATAACAAGAACATTGTACTATACTAAACAACATAGAAAAAGCTAGACAACTAGATCCGCTAGAGCAAACAAGCGGGATCTTCTTATTTTTAGAAACAAAAGAGTAAACAAGCAGGATAGAGGCAACACCATGATGGTGGGGTGAAGCGAGGCGACGATGGCGGAGGTAAGGCGGCAGCATGGTGGTGGCAACAGATGGACAAGTTGCTAGTGAGAAGGCAGGGCCTTGCAAAACCCATTTTCGTAAAGTCACAAAAACATCAAAAGTTATGCTCAACTTGAAGCTCTTAGCGAGATCTACACGATGGTAGCAAGAACCAGCTTATTTATGGAGAATTGAAAGATAAATTTGAAATTGAAGATGAAAAGAAAGACAAAAGAAATAGAAAAAAGGGGCAAGGGGAGATCCCCTTTAGAGCTTGTCTCCTAAACTCTACATTGCCAAACGTGCTTTGTAATTATGTTTTCGATGTTTTTTTTAAACAAACTAGAACATTTTCATTCAAGACAGTAACCATAAGTCAAAGAATGGGCTAACTATATCCACAATCTGGGAGCAGTTTAAGCAATGGGATCCGAATCCCATTCTTAGCTTAACCGTGTTACATATAGGATTCACACCACTAGGCCTACCCATCCTAGTTATAGAAACTACATTAGAAAATACTAAAAGAAGCATAACCTGATTCAATCTAAGATTACAATCATCACGCGTGTTTCCATTTGCCTGCAGCAAAGCTGGGTAGAGGTGGATCTTCGACAGATCCCAAAAGTCTACCCTTTCCTTTTCATTACAAGCGTCTAACCAACTACTTGAAAACAAAATAAACCTACTAAAATATCTGTATTTACTCCTACCAATAGCATTACCATCTTTGCCGCGGTCTTGAACATTGAAGCTACCTTTTTGCTTCATATCCCAATCTGTGTTCCTTCTAATCGGTATGTCTGTTAGCTTATAACAATAGCTAAGGCTACCCATCTTAAAGACAAGCTCCAGAGCATTTAAGTTTGCTATAAGTCTAACCATAAGCACCATGGGAGTGCTGGAAATCTCTCTTCAGAAATCAGATTTTGATACTTACACACATAGTAACTTGAGTTCTCCAAAAAATTGGCATAGATCACCTCAATATTAATCTAGACTTTTGAGCTAGGATTCTCCTTAGGGAGATAAGTAGCAACCAGCTCAGCATAAAACAAAAGGTCAAATAACCAACTAAATAGCTTTTTCCTCATGCTAACTAGAGCATCAAAAGCACTATTGATGTAAGTATTACCACCCAAGAAGAGATTTAACTTCTTACACCTAACCACCATATAACACCATTCCACCAACAGCTGGGTCTCAGAGAAAGGAAGAGCAGCAGAATCGATTGATTGTTTATGCTTCACTTCCTGGAAGGCTACTAGGAGGAGACCCATCCCCTAGTAGAAAATTCGAATAGGAATCATTGATTCGGGCTGCCTTGCTTTTCAGTAAAGGCTGGCTTAAATGGGAACTCCTTAATACTCGAAGAATCATGACTGATTTTCTCTAACTGGGAGACTTTAGTCTTCTAAAACTTCTTCTTTGGGGATTTCCTCTTTTTCTGAATCAAGGATTTTTGTTCATATACTGAAGAACCTTAACAGAAAATTTGCTTCCCATCTCTTTGTTTAACCACTTCTGACTGACTTAGGGACTTAGTAGAGAACCCATGGGGAGGTGTAAATCTGTCTGTCTCTTCCATGATTTGGGGGATTTAGAGGTTGATATCACAATCTTCATTCTGAGTAGCCTTGGCTTTAGTGGACTTAGCATCATTAAAGTGCCTCAGAGCTTCCTTCCAGTCTTCCATCTGACAAGAAGATCTTTTCTTGAAAGGAACTAGACTAGTAGTAGTGGCAGGATCCAATCCCAACAGATCGAAGGAGTTGGAGATAGCTTTGGTCTTTTCCAAATCCAGTTTCTTACTCATAGTGAAATCCATCTTAGAGGGATATTTGAGCGAGCTCTCACCCCATTTCTTTGCAGCATCTAAACCACCTTTCACCACCAGTGAGTCAGACTGAGAGTTATCCTCCAACAACTTTCCTTCCTCCATCTCGATAACCTGGGACAGATTAGTATCTAACTTTGAAAAATATTCATCAGGGATAGAGAAGCTACTAGTCTCTTCCACTCTCGTGCTGACCTCATCTCTATCCGTTCCCAAGTGACTAGACTCAAGAGTCTGAAAACTAACTCTACCTTCATTCTTGTTTTCAACATCCTTTTCTATCAGAATTTTGTTGCCCAATCTTCTCAAAGTCCCACTAATATGATCAGTAAGAATATCATCATTAATGACAGCTAGGGAACCACCAAATTCAGACCGCATCCATGGACCATATTTTTCTTGTTTTACCTGTTTATCTCCTTTGAAAGGGCATTTAGAGATCGGATGATTGAGTCTACCACATCTGAAGCATAGAAATAGTAGGTTATCATATGAGACCCGACAACATCTATCTTTCCCAGCTAAAGACAAGACAATCATTCTACATAGTGGGTCTGAAATTTTAACCTCGACACATATTTTTAGAACCTTGGAAGCTAGGGGATTCAGACGATCAGAACAGGAAACTAACTTTCCTATCTTATTACCAAGACCCACAACTAAAGCTTTATTGTAAAAGGAGATAGGAAGATTGTGAATATCAGACCACAACTTAATTGTTGTAGGATCTTGCTCATCTATAGTTATAGTAGGATCTATAGCAGAAACTACCAACAATCTGTTTTGAAAATGCCATGGTCCATTTGCATGTACAAACTTTGAATCAACTTCATTTGTAAACTGAAACGTAAACCGGTTGTTACCTATTTCATTTACCATGAACTGGGACTTCGGTTTCCAGATGTAGCCTAGAAATTTATGCAGAGCCTTGTAGTTAATTAGCTTTGGGTGCCAAAGCCTTCCGAACAGAGCTTTGTTTAATTCTTTGGGAATACTGTCCTCCAGAAGAGAAAATTCATCGATCTTTCTGATTTCGCTGGATGCAAACGGAGGAGCTCACAACTGGAAGTGAGGAGATCCATCTCAGTACCTTTCTTTTTGATTTTTGTTGCCCAGGAACCTACTCCAGGAGGAAGACGAGTAAGAGATTTGGGAACCCACGCAATTTGAAGCTGGAAACTTTTCTCTGCATCCTCACTACCAGGGATAGAAAGGAGAAGAAAAAATAGTAGTATCTTCCTTTCGATGTTATTGTGAATGATCATAATTCATAACAATATATTTTTATATTAGTACCTTCGGTGTTCCGTAAATATGCGCACCCTTATTTATTTTATCAATATGAGACGCGAGTCATTTAGCAGAATTTTTGTAGTCGTACTTAAAAAGAGTCGAGCGTGAGTAACATCGCGGGGTGTCTCACCGCGAAGAGTGTATTTCCGAAAAACCGCCGGATTTAAATGGCGATGCTCTATTTCGTGCTTGATCTTCGGAGCCTCTGCATTTCGTTGCAGAATGATGTGAAGCAAGTAAGCATAACTGTGATAGAAAATGATCCGATCTCTAGCTAGCCGGGGTCAGTTGAGTATGCGCCGCTGACTCTTTGTCTTCTTTGGTTCTTCCAAGTGCTTATTGCAGCTTGCAAATCTCTACGGCATATTTGTCCCTAGAAACAATAATCCGAATTTCCTCCTCGAAGATAGAATCGGTCTGTGCTATATCCCACGCAGTTCTTCCAGCGAGGTGCTTAATTTTCAAGTAAATTTTTTATCTCTCTCCGTATCGCAAGGACGGCCTATAGCAGTTAATTGCTAACGAGAAATAGTAGAGTTGTTAAGCAGTATATGTGCTTAAATTCTGGTTAATAGGTTCAGGCGGCTTATAGTCCCAGTAGACACTCCTTTCGTCTCGTTGATTTCCACCGCGCCGTAAATGGATTGCCTTCTGTTTCATACTCGCCTCAAATCGATGAGGATGGGCGCACCTTTGGTTGCGGTTCTCTATCCCTTTCTCTCTCCAATTTGCACGCTGGTAGCCAGCATTGCTTACGGAAACTCGGCATGTTACTGAGTGTTTCTGCACCTATTAATTCATTTTCAGATTTGGACATATCACGCCTGATGAACGATCGAGTTTTCTCTGCTCTTGGGGAAAATGATATGAAGATGAAAGTCATCTTTATTGGCTCTAGTTTGCCTGGTTTCCGGTCAGAATCTACGACGAGGGAGACCTTGCTTTGGAAAACAGTAACTTCTCTAGTATTGCTGCTTCTCTGGAATTTCAAATCCCTTAGCTAATTATGCTATATTTCTCGAACTGATGACCTCAACAGGAAGCTGCAGATAAAGGTGTTTCTTTGAATTCGTGTTCCTTGAGCTCAGGTCCAATCAATTTAGCCGTGTATCCGAAAGTCTGATGGATTTTAAAAGACTTATAGGCAATCTTCTTGACTGCTCCGCTGATGTCTATCTTCCAGGTCAACTCACATAATATTTATTAAATGATGTGCTTGTTTTTTGTTATCATATTTTTGTATTGCTAATTTTTTGTTATCATATTTCAGTATTGCTAAAGGAAATCTTCTGCGTGAGATTTTTCTATGATATGTTGTTAATATAAAGTGTGATTTCCTATTACATTTGAAATTCAGTTTGGCAATTGCCTGATATGGGAACAGCTGTTTTATTCAGATGCCGGAATACTGCATGGCCTCGTGAAACGCTGGCTGCAGGATTTAAAACGTGATTTAGACCCACATTTGCAGGCTTGCTTGATCTTCAAGAGGAACATCATTAGTACCATTGACAAGATATTCTGCAGCGCTAGCATGTCTGTTGAGAATGTGACAGATGTTTTAAGTACCTGTAAGGTGCCAAAAACTGTGATCTAGCTGCATTGTCGTTAAACTTGGTATACTTCATGCTTTTTGTCTTATGGTGGCTCGATGATTTATGCTTTGTATGGTCCAACCATATATTTTCTTTACTAACAGGTGATGAATAGTCACTTTAGTGGGATTCTGAGATCTTGATAAGTATTTTGCATCTTATATCGCTGTGCTTTTCTCTTGCTATATATGTATGAGGTGTTCTGTTGCAGTCATATTTTCGTATTTGCGGGCTTATCTCAGCTAGAATTTCTATGATGTTGTTCAGGTGGTTATTTAGATTTGTCTTTGCTTTCCCTTTTCTGGCAGCTAGAAACACGGCACAATTATACATTTTTATGCTGTCTAGCTACTTCAATTGTTTTTATTAGTGTACTTAGAGACATGATTCCATTGCAGCGCAACTTAAAGTTGATGACGATAAAATAACAATATCAACTTCCGGATGGTCAAATGTTGAGCTCAATCGCCTATCAATTGACCTTAATTTAGTGGAAAGGACGAACCTGGCTTCTCTTTGTGAAGGTCAGCTAGCCCTACCCAACTTTTCATCTTCTGAACTATGGTGGAATTTATTAAATTCCGCCTCTTTTAAAGTAATTTGTCAAATGGTTCCATGGTTGTGGTCTCAAACCTATAATTAATGGTGGGTGGATCTGCATCTGAAGGTAATGGTCTAACGTTTAATAAAGTGACACAGATAGTAGTTATTAAATCTTGTGGCATTGTCTAAATGCATGTCTACATCTTGGCTTTTGAAACAGGTGCTATGATGGGTATTCCTTACGTTGTTTTTCCATCACCTAGTCACAACAGAGAAACTGATTCCAAGAAAAATGTCGACTTTCAGTTGAATATACAGCGTGAGTTTATCCGGTTCTGAAGCATTTACTTCTTTAAATGATAAAGTTGTTTAGGATATTAGATTAACCGAACCTGCTATTTCATTGTCTCCAAACTCAGTAATGCCAATTAATAAGGTTCTCTTCCACTGAATTGGATTTTCACTTTCAGTTTTTCAGGCCTTGAGTCAGGCATTGCACCATCTGGATCAAGGTTTAATATGCTGGTCAAATTTTGACATAAACTGCTTGAGGAGAACTGCACTCCGCTGCTACTATGTTCTTCAATCATCTGACAAAGGGTTAATGCTACTACGGGTAAGGAAGTAACACTTTGTTTTGACTGTCATTTTGTGTTTGCATGCAGCCTTTCCCTTGCAATTTATATATATAAAAATTGGGTCGTCTCTCTTACGATTAATTATATATCATGGGATTCCAGCGGATAGCAGGGGCAGAAGAAATCTCACTCCTTCCTGATACGAATTTCAGTCGTTCTATAACAGAAGAGCTGAGAAATTCTGTGCAAGAGTCCTTGCTGGAGGTTTGGGTTTTCCGCACCTTTCACGATTGCCTTCTTATTCTTTTGAGTCTGTTTTTATACTATTGGATTGAAGATTTTATGTATATTTGCATATTCATATGTAGTCTTTTTTTTTTTTGCTTTGTCTAGCTTGAAGTGAAGGACTACAATCCAATTATGCATGTTAGTGGCCTCCATCAAAATCTAAGCATGCTTATAGAAGAGAGCTTACAAGTCAGGTAGCTTTTGTCTTGTTGGCTAGTTGTCTTGCATTGGACTGTGACCTATCCTTTTCAACAATTCATTCTTGAGTGGAGAATGAGGATAATGATAAGAGAAATGGGTACTAGCTTGTTATATTTGTATGTTTCGTTTGTTTGCCTGTCTGTTTGTTTGTTTGATGTTGTGTCCATGTGAACCAATGAAGATGTGGCAATCCGGATGAGACAAGACATTGTGAACAATCTGATCCTCTACCAGAAGTGTTGGCTGATGATGATGCTGAGGATCAGCAGATGGAGTGCCTTTTAGCTCAAGAGTGGGAGCAACTGGTTGTTGACGACAATTGCAAATTAAGTCATCTTCCTCTGCCGCCTATCATGGAAAGATCCGACAAAGCAGCAAAAGTAGAGAGTGTTCCTCCTTTTGGAGGAAAGCAGCATAGGATTGCAGCCTTAAGCTTAGACAAAACAACCTCCCGAATACTGGAAAGGCTGGAGGCACCAATACAACAACGGCGAAAACAACATCCTCGTCCCCACAATTGAGTAGGTCTTGTGATAAATAACCTAATCCTTCTCATGGCAACAGCGAGGCAATAAATGGTGGTGGCGGTTTTGGCTCCGGCTTCAGATCTCAGCACATGAAGCCTACTTGTAGCGGCGGAATAAAAAAGGAAGCAAATATATAATATTCTTCATTTCAGGTATCTCATGTTGGATCCTAAGCATATTCTTGTCTTCACCTACTTACCTACCTACCGTTCCCAAATTAAGTAAGAAAAAGCGTATACTATTAATCATCAAATGACGATCCATCTAATTCAACAAATTGATGAGGAGGAGAAAGAATTAACAAATAGAAAAAGAAAAGTATGAAAAACTTTAAAGCATCTCATTCGGTGGGGGCAATTGCGTCACTTTATTCAGCACCGCATTAATGGCCACGTCAACCGCATCATCAAACTTATGTAATCTCCCATTAGGATCGGCATATAAGAATCCCGGAAGAAGGTGACGCACGATGTACCTCCTCATAGCATCTTTCTTCCCTTGTGAGATTCTCTGCAACCTCTCAACCACGTTAGTTTTCCACTTTCTCACATCTTCCTGGTCAATAAAGACCGAAAACTTTGACCAGTCATCCGGGTCAGGTAAGTGCCATGGATACTGGTAATAAGCAGTGTATCGGCTGAATACAACCGGGATACAACCGGCAACCATTGCATCAAAGAAGGATTTCCGGGTCGCACTATCCCCGGCCGGCTGGAGACAGAATTCCGATTCCATGAATAGGTTGGTGAGTGTTGTTGGGTGGTGGCAACGGCGGCCTGTCTAGTTTACAGTGAAAGAAGTAGCAGGATGATGATGACACGCTGCAAGTTTTATTTTTGGGAAATTTCATGATATACTCTGAAGTTTGAGTGAATTTTTTTCATTACGAGATATTCCTGAGGTTTCATTTTTTTTACGATATACTCCTGAGGTTTCATTTTCATTACGATATACCCCTGAGGTTTAAATTTTATTACAAGATGCCCCTCAGTTCAAATTTGGATATTATATTTATCATATCCTCATTTTACCCTCGCACCATATGCCCCGTAACACGGGTTTATGGTCAAATTTTTAAAAAATTTAAAATATGAACAAAATGCACAGAAAAATAAAGATCAATTAAAATTTTAATTCAATTTTAAAAAACATAAATAAAAGTAAAAAATAAATTAAAAAAAAAATAGAATTAAAAAAAACTTAAAATAAATGAAATGCAAAACAAAAATAATCATAATCTATTAAAAAACTTATATTGTTACATAATTTAAAAACTATTATAGTAATTATATTTAAAGAACAAAAAAATGATTTTTATACTTTATTTTTCTAATTTAAAATAATGATTTTTTCTATGTATTTTAGGTAATTGTTGCTTTTAATATTCTTCATATTATTGTTATACTTTTTACAATTTTAATACATATCTAGGTAACTCCTTAACAAGTTATGTTTATTTTTCAAAATAATTTATTTTTTTAGTCATTTCTATTTATTAATTTTTTTGTTTTATGTTTATTTAATTATACTCATTTTTTAATATTGATTTCAAATTTTATATGAACTTTAATTTATATGAGTATTTTATTTAAGTTTCAAATTCAAACAAAACTTTGACCATATATCCCTGATGTTATTGCGGGGCATATGATTTTAAGCCACCGCTATAATAGTTTTTACATTATGTAACAATATAAGTTTTTTAAATAGATTATTTTTTTGTTGGTTAGTCATTTCTATTTATTTTAAACCTTTCATGATTCTATTTTTTTAATTTGTTTTTATACTTTTATTTATGTTTTTTAAATTGAAATAAAATTTTAATTGATCTTTAATTTTTATGTGCATTTTGTTCATATTTTAAATTTTTTAAAAATTTGACCATAAACCTGTGTTACGGGGCATATGGCGCGAGAGTAAAATGAGGATATGACAAATATAATATATCCAAATCTGAACTGAGGGGCATCTTGTAATAAAATTTAAACCTCAGGGGTATATCGTAATGAAAATGAAACATCAGGGGTATATCGGAAAAAATGAAACCTTGGGGGTATCTCGTAATGAAAATGAAACTTTGGGGGTATCTCGTAAAATTCGCTCAACTCTCGGGGGTATATCGTGAAATTTCCCATAATTGGGGTTGTAAGCCATTTTATTAAGTAATTCCTGGAGAACCAGGTGGATGGGATTTATGGGCCTCATTAAAACCCTTCTAAGTAAAACCCTGTGAGATAAAAACTTAGAAGGGAAAAAGAGTACTCCACATCCAAGTACAAGCCTAGGGGTCCAACTAGGGACTAAGAGCGCCGTAAGGGGCATACTCGCATCAAATGGAAACAGAACAAGACACAAACTTACAAAGCACACAACACCAAATATACTCAGCTACACATTCTACAACTACGAACCTAGCAAAAGCACATAAACACCGTGAGTTGGCTTTCCACATTCTACAAGTAATCTCTTAGAGATGAAATTCCAATGAATGAGTTGTAAGGTAAGGGGAGGTCACTCCACCAAACCTTTGTCCATCTCCAAATTCCTAACTTGGTATGCAGCACGATGCGATCAATATCACATGTTTCACCCTTGAAAATTGTACTATTACGCTGCATCCAAATATAATACACACCATAGCAAAAGGTAGATTTCCAAACCCTCTTTGCCTTACCTGTCAGAGGGAGTGCATACCAATCCTTATAAATTTTCCTAACTTGATCCTTGAAGTGAAAAGACACATTCCACCATCTCAAGATAAGGGCCCAAACTTTCAAAACCCTAGGACAATGAAATAATACATGCTCCACACCCTCCATTGCTCGCCTGCACCATGGGCATAAGCTTTGCCCCAACGGTATGACATCCCTCTCAAAGAGAAGTTCTCTAGTCACTAAATGCCTTATGAGAGTAAACCAAAGAGTCATGCCTACCCTTGGTTCACAAAGGCCTTTCCATATTTGGTTTATTCCTTCAGGTGAGATATCAGAAATCTCCATGTTCACCGCGTATAAAGAAGAGGTTATTTCCTTCGTGATTGAGCACTTACCTCTAGAAGACCATGGACACTCATCGGGGGCATGTGTAGATGAAGGCGAGCTGGTTAATGCTTCATACATCTGAGCAACTACATCTTCCTCATAATCAAAGAGATTACGACGCCATTTGAAGCACCACTCCCAAGATCCATTTTCCCACGATCCCATCTGGGCTACTGCACAGTGTTGCTGCAAACTTATGTGGAACAACCGGGGGAATCTGGTTTGGAGCGCTCCAGCATTGGTCCAGTTGTCATGCCAAAACAGCGCATCCTGTCCATTATTTAGAGTGATTCGAACCTTCTCTTCAAGGAGTGACTGAAGGTGAGTGTTTTTTGTTGTGGCTTTTACAATTGAGGCCCATGGCCCCCTACATCGAGCTGCCCTCTCATTCAATTCACCCGTGTGCAAGCCATTTCTCATATGATATATTGAATTTACTACTCTTTTCCATAGAGGTTTGGAGTTTATTGCATAGCTACACCGCCACTTAGCTAGAAGGCTAGGTTTTTGAGTTGTAGATTTGTAAAACCAAGGCCTCCTTCATTCTTTGGCTTCGCCATTCTTTTCCAACAGGTAGGTGTGAGGAATTTTTTCTTGTTCTTACCCCAGAAAAACTGCCTTTGGATGGATGTGAGCTCCTTTCTTACTTCAGATGGGATTACAAAGAGGCTTGCATAGTATAGTGGGATAGACTCAAGCACAGATCTAACAAGGACTGCACGACCCGATTTTGAGAGGCTTGCAGCCTTCCATGTGGCCAACCTTGTTTTGACTTTTTGGATGACTGGTTGCCATGTACTTGATCTTCTTACATTTGCTCCTAGAGGGCATCCTAGATATGTGTTTGGTAAGCTTCCAACTTGGCATTGAAAGATAGTTGCAACCTTTTGTGATTCTTCCGTGGTTGCATTGATACAAAAGGCCCTTGACTTTTCCAAGTTGATCCTTAGACCACTCATTTCTGTAAAGACTATGAGAATTCTTTGTAATTGCACAAGTTCCTCCACGTTTAATTCACTAAAAAGCATGATATCATCCGCAAACTGTAGGTGGGTTACCCTTACTTGCCTTGCGCCTATCTTCAATCCTGAGAAGCTATGTTGGGCAACTGCTGCTTGAATTAACCAATTTAGTACTTCAACTGATATGACAAACAACGAGGGAGACAATGGATCTCCTTGTCTTAGGCCACAGGTAGGGGAGAATGGCCTAGTTGGTGAGCCATTGACTAGGAGAGAAATTCTTGGGGTTGTAACACATTCTTTCATCCAATTCCTCCATGTGTCTCCAAAACCCATGCATTCTAGCATCTTGTCTAGAAACTCCCAAGAGGTAGAGTCATAAGCTTTCTTCAGGTCAATTTTTACTAAGACCCCTTTTTTCTTGTTCTTCTTTAGCCAAGAAATGACTTCATTTGCAATAAGTGGCCCTTCAAGGATATTCCTTCCTTTGACAAATCCGGATTGTGTTTCTCCAATGAGGCTATGCAAGAGGGGGCTAGCCGATTGTTTAGGAGCTTAGCTATCACCTTGTACATGCATGCAACCATACTTATTGGCCTATAGTCTTTCAAATGTGATGCATCCGGTTGCTTAGGAATCAAAGCTATCCAAGTGGTGTTCACCCCTCTATCAAGTATGGACGAGACAAAGAAATTTCTCACATCATTTCCAAATTCAGCCCCAATAATGTGCCACATCTTCTTTATGAACTTCATATTGTAACCATAAAAACCCGGGGCCTTTGAGCTATCACAAAGTAAGAGAGCTTGCCTGATTTCAGCCAAGGTAGGTATATTCTCTATTGAGGCCGCTTGCTGTACCGAAAGAGTAGGGTGAGGAGTTTAAGGTGGGACACTTCCTGAATGTGGGTGGAAGAAGGATGGATATGGGATACCGACCTCGTTGATTTCCCATGGGTTACGTTCGATTAAGAGTTTGATTGGGTTTTGCATTTGTGGGAGGTTGAGGAAATTGTTACCCCATTTCTGGTTTTCGTTATATCTTCTGAAATCCCAAGTGATTTTTCCGATGATGAAGAGGTGATCAGATCCCGAAAGTGAGTTCCACCATTTTTGATGGTTGAGCCACTTCATAAGATCTAGAATTAACTCATCTCGAACCGCATTGGAGATGGTTCTATTGAACCGCCATTTTAATTCGTCTAAACCGGCATAGAATGGTACATAGAACAGCTTTGCTTGTTCTGGGTCATAAACCCTGAATAATAATAGAATGGAGATCGAATGATCATGCATTTTTGAACGAATAAGAAGGTAGTAACTAAGATAGTTATGTTGAAATCGAATGAAAGTGAAATTTACCGACAAGGATGTTTGAGAATCCTCTGATGGAAGATGGGCTCTACAGAGAATTGATGAGTGTTGAACCATCTATCTCCAAGATCAGGTACTTTATCACCAAAGGCATTGTTTGATAAGAAATCGTAAAATGGGACCCAATCTACAGTCTTGCAGTTGGTTATCATGTCTCGATTGAACTTTGCAGGTAAATCGTAGACGTAGATACCTCTTCCATCGCATGATGATGAATATTTACTTACCAACTTCTTGTAATTGTAAGATCGTAGCACATCTAGTTTCTCTTCCACATCCTCTCTTGGTTCTTCTTCCACCTCCTCCTCCTCCACAATTTTCTTCCTACTAACGACTGCCATCAATGGCGGGGATGGGGCGGTAGTAGTACCGTTGATGGCGGGTGGGTATGGAAACTTATTTATGACTTCTATACGCCCCGATGATGATTTAATTGTACTAAAAACGGTCTTGATGTACGATTTTCCGGATGAAAGAGCGCGTGTGATCTTAACAGGATGGAAAAACGGTGAAGAAGTTATGAACGCTCTAGTCGTTAGAAAATTTGAAGATGCCGATGCCTCGGTGGTGGTTGTAATGGTGGCATCTGTACCAGCGGATAGACAATAAAGGACTTCCCTGTTGTTTAGTTTCCGCGGGGAAGTGACACAGACATGTAGCATGGAGTTGGAGATGAAAGTGGTTATACATGACCAAATGAAGATGAGAATCAAGGCAGCAGATACGCATATGGAAGACAACTTCTTCGGCTTGCGGATCTATTGGATTATATATTGGGTTATATAGTCCATTGCCCGATTATAGGCCCAGCAATATTAAAAGGCCCATTCATTGTTATTTTTCTCTAAGGAAGATTTTATCTATTTAGATACTCTAGATATTCTAGGATTTACAGTTGCAATATTTTATTCTTTACAAAAGAATGTACAAGCATAAATACATGCTTCAGATACAGATTCAGTAATTCTACAATATACAGAATACATATTCAACTCTTTCTTCTATACACTCTCGTTACAAACGTTTACATACACGTCTAAATTTCCAATATGGTATCAAGAGCAATCGATCTTCTGGGTTGTTGAATTCCGGAGCAAATGGCAGACGATGGAAAGAAAGATTCTGATGGCACCAAAAAAGACACGATCAATTTCAGTAGGCAATAGCATAATAGATATTAATGATCCTATATATGTACATGCCGCAGAGAACCCTGGTCTCAGTTTGGTGGCAAAATTCAATGGAATAGGTTTCCTAGGTTGGAAATTTGATATGATAACGGCACCAAAATCCAAGAACAAATATGGATTTGTGACCGACAAAATCAAAGTTCCAGAGGAAACTGATACCGTTCGTTATGCTGCTTGGGAGCGGTCTTGTTCTTTGGTTAGCTCCTGGATCAAGAACACGTTGGGCCCAGTAGTGCTGCAGGGAGTACGGTACTGTGACGATCCGAAGGAAATATGGGATTCTCTATGCGAAAGATATCAACACAGCAATCTTACACTGGTCCACACCTTGAAGCGCAACCTCGCAGAAATCAGACAAGGGGATGATTCAGTGGCGGAATACTACAATAAGTTAAAGCGTGTTTGGGATGAACTTGAGCAAGCACGACCGCCGAAGCGGTGCAATTGCAATGGTTGCACATGTGGGATAAATCAGTCAATCAAAGAAGCATCAGACGAGGATAAGCTTGTTCATTTCTTGATGGGTTTAAACCGGGATTACCTGTCCATACGCGGGCAGATTCTGGCGATGTAGAAGCCACCAACGCTTGAAAGAGCTTTCTCGCTCATAATTCAGGAAGAAGAGCAGCGTGGCAAATCTCCGGGTGACGATGCGATGTCATTCTACTCGCGCAAACCTGCAATTACAGAAACAACCTCCAAGAACCCTAGCGGTAAGACAGAATTAGACAGAAAGAAATTAAACTGCAGCCATTGTAAGAAGGGAGGTCACACTGTCAAAAATTGTTTTCAGAGGCAAAGGTGTGGTTATTGTAAAAAGAACGGACACACGGATAAGGAGTGCTATCATCTCCATGGCCGCGAGAATGTTCTTGCTCAGAGGAAAAAGGCTTACGCCAACAGTGTCAAGACAGAGGAGCAAGTCGAGCAAACCAGTCAGGACGGTGGATTTACATCCAAGCAGATACAACAAATCACAGATCTTATTCGTTCCACTACAACTACTGTGAAATCAGAGGACGTGAGCTACTGCAATTTTTAAGGTAATCACGTTTTTTGTCTCATGAATTCGCATAGTATGTTTGACGGAAAATGGATATTAGATTCTGGGTCTACTGACCACATTACCGGTATAGAGGGACAAATCGTGAATCAGGGAAAGCTCCATACTGGTAAGAGTGTTACTTTACCCGACGGTAGGATGCAGGTGGTGACTTCGACAGGGGAAGTCGAACTCGGAAATAGGATGAGATTGAAAGGAGTATTGTGTGTGCCCGATTTCAGATTCAATTTGATTTCTGTCCAAAAGTTGACAGAGGAATGGAATTGTGCCCTAATTTTTGACGGGAGTAAGTGTTTTCTTCAGGACCCATATACAAAGAAGGTTAGAAGGCTGGGGCGTCTTTACAATGGGCTGTACATACTGGACCTAGGCGAGATGGACGGAGACTCGGAGAGTAGATGGGCCAGGCCAGGCGGAAGTACAGACTGACGCTCGCTAGTTTCTGACGGCCCGTCAACAGTAGAGTTGGGTATTGTTTCAAATGTTCTTTCTACAGTTCAAAATTTGCTTGTAAAACTTGGGCATGTCCCGTTAAAGAAACTCGTTACGATTGGGTTACTTAAACAGTCAGATTTACCAACAGACTTTGCATGCGATATTTGTTATAAAAGCCGTGCTCAACGTTTACCTTTCGGCACTTCTTTTATAAAAACCAAAAGAGCATTTGAGATGATTCATATCGACGTGTGGGGTCCCTTCCGGGTTGACACGTATAATGGTTACCGGTATTTTGTTAGCTTTGTTGATGATTTCACAAGAACCATGTGGATTCATCTAATACGATAGAAAGGTGATGCATGGGAGGTTATTGTTAATTTCATTCACATGATAGAGAGGCAGTTTGAAACACAGGTTAAAGTGGTTCGCACCGACAATGCAAAAGAACTGGGTAGTTCTAATGAAGGGAATATATTTTTTCTGAGCAAAGGGATAGTGCATCAAACTACATGTGCACACACACCGCAACAGAATGCAGTGGTTGAAAGAAAGCATCGGTATTTACTCGAGACTGCAAGAGCTTTGTATTTCCAATCTAATGTTTCGCTTATATATTGGGGCGAATGCATATTACATGCGGCTTATTTAATCAATCGACTACCCACAAAGGCCTTAGCAAGCAAAACACCATATGAAAGTTTGTATGGTCATGCAGTGGAGTATGACAGTATAAAACCTTTTGGCTGCTTATGTTACAAGACTATTGTACATCCCAAGGGCAATAAGTTTGATTCTCGAGGTGAAGCTTGTATTTATCTTGGAGACGATCCACGGAAGAAGGGTTACAAAGTCTTGAGCATGGGTAATCAGACCGTTGAAGTTTGTCGTGTTGTCAAATTTCATCCACGTATTTTCCCCTATGCAACAAACGTTACGAGTACAGACACTCAGACAATTCATGTGCGATTCTCTCCTGACGAATCAGGTACTCCCGGCACTGATGATACCCAGTTTTTGTTCGATGAAGATTTACCTTTTCGTGCAGAGCAAGCAACACAAGAGCAAAACGATCCAATACCTGAGCATCCGGCTGACACTAGTAGTGATCCGTTGCCGCCAGTACGGCGATCTAGCAGAGAAAGTCATAAGCCGGGCTATTTAAGTGACTATGTGTGCAACACGGTTTTCCAAGAAGTTTTAGATGAACGTGTGTATAAAAATAGTGTGTCTCACACCAATCAAATTCAAGGGTGTGCGAGTCTTACTGATCTCAAACCGAATACTTATGTGGCCTTGTTATCTAGTGTAACACCCCAACCGCTAATCCTATGCTTACTGTCCAATCATCCCACTAATCCAGAGTTACTCGCAGCGGAAATACTACTTACTACGGCGGGTGATACAACGCCGCTAACCGCCCATACGGCTAGCTAGGCTCATTCCACTTACAGTCACGGTCTGATGAACATAATATACCGAGCTACTATATTACTTACCAAATACCATACACCAAACACTTACATCAATGGATCACCGAGTATTAAAGTATATTCGATTACATCATTTCTAAGTTCCAAAGGAATGAGTTTCTACCAGCTACTCATCTATACCAATTCTCATTCTATCAAAATCCAAAAAGGTGTACCCCATGGTACACCGGCTAATCAAAAAGGCTCCTAGCCGTGTACTACTTAGTACACCATTCACAATTCATCAATTACAATCCAAAAAGAAATCAAAAGGAACGAGCTCTACCACTTCCCGGCCTTCATCCTTCTCTTGTACCTGCGTGTAGTAAAAATGGTGACCCAAGGGGCTCAGCAAACGCTGCGTATAAACTCCGCATATACCGCGTGCTAGCTAGGGCACGCCGACTATTTGACGTCCACTAAACATGCTGTTCATTAATTACATACATACATGCTTTACATACATCATACAATCATGCTCAATACATTACACATTCCAAGGCAACAATACAATAGCACGCATCTTACTTACCTTCACAAGGTTAGCCAAATTATGCATCCGGGTTAATCTGAATGCTTTTACTCTTTTACTCATAACTTACTTTTTCTTAATTACACTTACTTACTTTCATTTACTTTACTTACTCATTCTTACTTACTTACTTATACTCAAGTTAAGTCGTCGGGACCTCCGGCTCTGGGGACTACTCCGTCCCACCTCCGAGATTTACTTGACTCACCAATCCGGGATGCTAAACACTTAAGGGATTTGGGCCGCGGACCAGTTTAAGAGTCTGGAATTGGAGCCAACCTCTCGTGACTCCGCCTCTTCACGCGTGGCCGAAACTGTAACACCCCATCCAACAACAACCACATAACAACAAACTGCAGCGGAAATTCAACTCATCACATTACTTATTCCAATGGTGTTACACGCCGTTAACCACCCACGTGGCTAACAAGGCTAATACAATACATACACAATTATATCGGTCTGATGGACTAGATTCCCGAGCAACTACACAATACATTCCTCATTCCAATTCAACATTTATTATATACATACATTCCCACTGTACCGAGTATTTACAAACTGCCGCCGATAATAATTTCGGTCTTACTACACCTACTGTATACATACACTTAAAAGTTTACCCATGTACAACGACTACCCGTCCTACTCTCGAACGGCTTCCAGCACTTCTGTACCTGAAATAGGAAAAAGAAGAGAAAGGGGTGGCCCCAAGGGGCTCAGCACCTTTGCTGGTATGGTAATCCCGCAGCCCGCATGCTACCGGGCCACGCACGACTAATTGTCGTCTTAGCATGCAGTTGATTATATTTAAATCATGCATACAAACCATAAACATACCACACATAATATATTTCGCCTCAATGGGCTCAACCTATAACCAAAACATCCACACTTAACCAACCATCCAATGATTCCTTAAACCCTAGAGTGGCTCTCCTCTAAACGGAGCTACTTCCTTAACGAACGACGTGTACCCATCAATCGGGTTATCTTAAACGCCTCTTGTCACAACTGGGATTCATTTCCATGATCCACACATTCCATATCATACATCATAACTCTTTTCTCACATAACAAAACATAGCAAACCTTTCTTGCTTCCATGTACACATGACCACATTGCATTCATTTAAAACATCCAATATATATATTTATACCAAAGCATAGCAAGGGAATTTGCATAGCATTATAACATCACATAACACCATATAAATCGGTTCTCACAAGGAACCTTCCACCATAGTTAGTATACCAGTGAGCCTAGAGATTTTTACCAATCCCATGTTAAGCTCGTTACCATCCTCGTTACCGTCCGGTTATATAGAACGGTTAACTTATACCCAAGGTGTGTCGGATATAGTAATCCCAAGCACACCGAAATAACATAACCATTAGTATGCCCCCGTGGCCCGACGTGAGTCAGTAATATAGCTTTGGTTAAGCTAAAGGGGAAAGTTGGAAACCCAATGGGAAGACAACCTTAACATACACAGAGGGTCGAACCTATAATGGCACGAACCCCCATCCTCACACGCGTGGCCGGAACAGACCGGACTCCTCACCCCCCATTAGTATACATACATTAAATATTAAGTGGTTAGAGATCCATTATGGAGCCTACCACATCCACAACCATACGGTATCATAACCGAGTTAAGCACACAAGGGAGGTTCACACACTTGCATACAACAACAATATCCAACTAACTCACACATAGCCGTGGTTAGCACGTACCCAAGGTTTGGGCCGTCAACTCCGAATACCGATCACTCATGTGTTCCTAGATTTGGTTAGCTAAGGTTTAACACATATTTGAGGTTAAATGGTATCGGATACCAAATTCGCCACATAAATGAATTACTATAAACTCATTACATGTTTTAATCTTACAAGGTGGCAAACATCAAAAACATATTGGCATACAAGCCGGTGTAATCCGTTAGGACACAGGTTGCAAGAAAACCATACCTGTCACCGGAGTCCATTTTACCACGTCCACTTATGTTCCTCGAGCAATTCTCGAACAACTGTTGACATCACATGTTCTTTTATTAACATTGGGGTAACATGTTTGTTTTAAAGTCTAATGCTTATAACTTTCCCCGTTTACTTGGTTAAATAACTTTACATTTTTAACACGTTTTACTCTCGCATCTTAATACAACCTTTAGCCCACTTTATTGTCATTAAAACTCACCTAACATGTCCTTAACATCCTTATAACATCATTACCTACCAATCCCCATCATCTCATATCATTTCATAACCTTAAACCATGTTTTTGGTCCGACCGACCCACCGTCCGACCCACATCTGGGTCGGTCCATTACAGACCCCTTTTACTTCCTTACAAACATGCCCGTCCGACCCACGTCCGACCCACCATTCTGGGTCGGTCCATGTGCGAACATTTTCCCTCCTTTGAAACTTGACCGACCGACCCATGTCCGACCCAACCTTCTGGGTCGGTCCATTACCGAACATTCCCTAACATTTTACAGAGGCTCGACCGACCCACAAACTGGGTCGGCCCCTGGGTCGGTCGCCTCCTAAACTTACCCAAACTTTGTCAAATCTTCACCAAACTTCTCCTAAGTCCTCTTAATGTGTTCTAACATCATTTGGCACTTCAAACACACCCTTAAGATATTCTTAAACACTCACAAAACTATTTTTCCCAATTCCTTAAACCTTTACTTATATCTCCACAAAATTCCTAACACTTACAATGTTTTCTCCTTATGATTTCTAGGTGGCATTCCACCTATAATGACCAAAATACCAAGGTGTATCCTCTACACCTTATCATCATCCCTCAACTTCTTTTCTTACTAACTAAATCTCCTTTTCACATCATACCTAAACATCACTTGTTCCTTGAACATCAACATTACCTAACCTTAAACAAACTCCTTCAAGACTTAAATACTTGAGAACACCCATAGATTTCTAAAACTTCCAAGATGATGCCTAAATCCTTGCATCACTCTTAATCACTTTAATACATGTTTCCCTCTCAAGTAAACATTCATTCACCTTTAATCCTTCCTAGTTCACCAAAACTCACTTACAACACTTAGAACTTCTTACACATTTCCCAAATTTGGCCATAGCTTCTCTAGTATATACCCACATCCAAACACTTAGGTTTTCTACCTTATTTCATCCAAGAACACCTAAAATCCATCAACACACTTTATACACAAACTTCACACATTAAGCACTACATCACAATATAGTGCATAACTTAAATTGCTTGGCACTTAGGCCCTTAAATGCATGGCTCTTAGGCCCTTAAATTGCATAAACCTTAAACACTGAATTTCCCACATAATAATGCCTTTGACCTGCAAATACACCCAACAATTCATATGCCCTTAATAAACTCCTTGAGAGCATTTTTACTAGCTCATTTACCATTTGCTCTTTAGGTAGTTTTAACAAGCATTATAAGCTTATTTCTCCTAAGACATTAAACCACATTGAGATAGCTTGTTTACCTCTTTTCCTCACAAATTTCTTTCTTGTTTCCTTGTAAACCGGTTAGGCATTTCCTTCCTTGTCAACAACTAAACAACATACCAACATTGAAATGAGTATATAAGCTTTAAGCTTTATCTCATTGTAAACCCTAGTTACATATATTATCTTAAGGTATTAACATGATTGTTTTACCTTGGAATGAGAAGAGAGCTTGAATATATATCAAGAGAGGACTCCTCCTAGCCCTTGGAAGATTCAAATGAAGCTAACAAGACAGAGAAGACACCATTACAAGGTGCATTATCGGTTATGACAAAACATGAAGGAAATGTCATTTTTCTTTGAGTTTCCTTACCTTGAAGCAAAGGAGAACAAGAATATGTGAAAAGGTGAGCTCAAGCTCCTCCCATGGTGATTCCTCTTGGCACCGAAATGGAGCTCTTGGAATTTTGAAAGGATAGAATTGAAGAGCTTGATGAGAGGAAGAGAATGGTGGTGTTTGTTTTTGATTTGGTTAAGTGAGTCATGAGATATTCCATGGAAGGTGGAGCTTTGGTGAGCACTATTCCAAACCGTGAATGGAAGAAGAAGAGAGGTTGAAGAAACCTTTCAACCGTGGGAAATGAAGAAGGAAGGGAGAATGAGTTTGGTTTTGCTTTTAAGGATATTTATAACTTAAAGCAAATAGTAACCTATGAGTCACCTTTATTTACTTAATAAGTTAACATGTTTGGTGACTCATTACTACCAAAAACCGGCCCCCTTATTAGTAGAAGGGTATAATAGTCTTTGTTGACCAATTTAATTACTTATAACATTATATGTTACAAACTAGTTATAAAAATCACTATTCACCAATAACAAGGCACATAGAAGTGAAATTTTTGATTTCCCATTGATATAGCCACCCAAATGTGATACTATATAGTACACATGTTAATTAAAGAGTAATGATGGACATTTAGCCATTCAAAACTCATTTACAAGACAATTTTTCAAAAACGTGCTTTAAGACTTCTTAAAGCACATTTTGTGTTTTAACTTGTTTTCAAGCTTGGTTTTCTTTGGTAATTGATTTAATATGTTTTATTACATATAATTAAGGCATAGGTATGACCATTAGGCCTTATACACATTTATCTCAAGCTTAGAGCACATTTTTGCTCTTATTGACCTTAAGGTATTTATTTGTGTTTTGTTTGGTTTCATTGTCTACCAAAGTTTCCTAAGGACTTAATTAGCCTTAAGTCATAATTAAACATTATCAAGTCTTGGTAGGCTCTTTGGGTCCTAACCAAGTTCACTCCAACCTTAGAGCATGTTTTTGCTCAACCTGTCTTAGTGTTTTATTGCACTTTACTATGGTTTAAATGGTTCATTCATGTTTCTAAGGCACTTTTTAGCCTTTAAATACCATAGTTAACATTTACACAACATACCAAGGTTTGGGGTATTTCAATCTACCCCCCTTAAAAGAACTTCGTCCTCGAAGTTCACATTTCCTCGCATCATTGGATTAGAATACGGGAATTACTTATAGCCATAAAACTTCCATTACCGACCATCTTTCACATCCAACCTCGGACTTAATGGTCCGGGCAACATATCCACCTTATATATAAAATATCATATTCACATGGTAACCTCGGACTCAATGGTCCGGGTACCTTCACCACACTTGCACCCATACAATATCCCTCAGACTCTTAGGTCTGGGTGACATAACCACATTTAGACTCATAGGTCTATGTAACACAACACATTTAGACTCATAGGTCTTGATAGCACACACTTTAGGAGATCACAGTCAAATAACCCTTATCACCCATACCAAACAACATGTCATAGCATGTATATCAAACAGAAATACCTTTTCCATCTCTCCATGGGTTCGAATCCCACGTTGAGTACATATACATTGTGATCCCGCAGAACCCGGTCGCGATGGACACTTTCTGGTCCCCGTTCCTTTGGGAGATCAAAACATTCACTTAATTTTTAACATATGTACTTCTCATGTCACCGGTCCGAAGACAAAGGCTCATACGTCCTCAGCTCGTGAGCAAGTACTACAAAAATATTCTTTACTAGGTTAGGTATAAAAAGATCTTTATTCAAAATATTAATCGATTGTTTTTAAAACACCAATTGAAAATTCTTTTTGAAAACACCATACAACTCCAAGTCCAGTTTATGCTCCTTGTATCTTTCTTAACATGGTTATTTGTAATTACTTATAGGGAGCTTCAAGAATCATCCAACACTGATGTGATCAGCATCGGTGTTGAACTATCTTTCCACCCCAATTTGTGTTCGGCTTCCCTTGATCTCATGATAATCAAGTTTCACCTCCCACTTCATTTTCAACCAACAATTAATTCAAGCATATCCCATTTTATATCTTTGAATCCTTCTAGTCATAATCATAACATCTCCAAGGGATAGAACTCCGTCTATCAATCATCATCCACATCCAGCTTAATTCATGTTACCTAGAGAATTTAATTCTCACTAGGTTCTATGTCGGTCTCATAACCCTTCATAAATCACAACATTGTATATATACATATATTTTATCAAAATACAATACATGGTTTACATTTATGCACCGTCGGGGTTTTAGTTCCCCGGGAGTTTCTTTACTCCCTTCCACTTGTACTCTCACACCACTATTAACAAGATGACACACTTCCCACAATGGTATTCGCATCTTTGTGCGCAATTACCACAATTTACCCACAAATAAATGCGTATGTTTATATAACACACGCGCCAACCATCATAACAATCATTTTGTGCTATGCACACCTAGTTCGCGTACACTTGTACGGTAAAACACACTAAGTGGTTTTGCGCTCTACCCCCCTTAAAAGGGATTACGCCCACGTAATCAATCACTAACCTTGGTTTAAAATGTTCTGCCGTCGTGAAGTGTTTTAACTTCCACGCGGTCCATTACACAATGGATTCTGATTAGGATCTTAACCATATTGGCGGTTTAGTCCCTAAACCAAGAATTCGCATTGGAGTTCTAACTCATAACCGGTTTCGGTCCTGGCCTGTGAGGCTTTTAGGCATTGATACCTAGTCATCCATTCATATTCACAATGTATACCGGTTCCTGACGCATGGGCTCACTGGCCTCTGTTGCGCCATCTGATAATTATAGGCTAGTTTGCCCCATTCGTTACTGTTAGTGTATTGTACACTCCAATGTATTACCTTATCGAGGTAACAATGGTTTCTCAACCGACGCATGGTATCTTTTACCCTGAGCGAATTCGGCGAGTTTCAAAACTTTCCATCCACTTCTCCAATAGCTTACAGCGTAAACTACTATGTAATTCACAATGATTGACTTGCTTCTACCGACTTACTGTCGGTTGAGATTGAGCTACTACTTAGTGTGTAGTGCTCTCTCAGCTATTACAACATCTGGGGTATATTCCATACCGATATTTGGCAGTTAGTGCTACCGTAGTCACTTACTGTTAATCATGTCTCCACATTTGGTTTTGTACATGTATTCCTTCATTGCTGGCGCGCCTTGCACCTATGCATCGGCCATACACATTATTCCTCCACAATTACCATGCTTCTGATTCCTAGCTATCCCACTTGATCATTACTGCACAAGTGCAATACCAAAACACTCAGTCATACAGAGTGCAGAGGCGTAAACCCTTGACAGCAACTCTCTTATGCGATTGCGATAGGAATTTTCACTGAAATCCTTACCATTTAACACTTGCCACCGGCTTACTCTGCTCGGTTCGTTTGCTATCGCTTAATGTTGTACCTCCACTGGGTTTAACTCATAACTCTGCTCACTCCCATTTTATCATCAACAATACTCACACAACGGTCGCTTATTGCGCACCGTATCCTTACTCATTATATAGCATCAACTTATACTGTATCCGCTATTATATTAGCTTTGCTATTAAGCTAGGTTTATCTGGCCACTTATTTGGCTGATTTTTGAATATCATTATCTTTCCCTTGAGCGTTGTTCGCTACACATTTAGTTCACACACCTATGGTGATTGCTATCAACTTATCACACTTCCCGCGTACACAACTGGTACGAGCACTTCCTTTCGTGTTATTTTATTTAAATCACCCTGGGGTAATAACAACGTGGTCCATCCTCCACATATTCCTTGAACTTGATTCACACTAACTACCACACCCTACCACTACCGCTTCTGCGGTCTCACAATATCGAGAGGTATTCCCACTCTTAATGCAGTGGTTCGCTTACCACTCTATTCACTTATACCACATAACTTCTACAATCAACCGAATTCATATAACATATCTTACTCATGGCTTATAAGCCTTATTTGCCTTGAGCTGGGCTCATTGTAGGCTGTCCACACACATGTACTTTTCTGTACAACATTACATGTTTAAAGGTTGTAGTGGGCTCCATGACAAGGTCGTTGCATTCCGTTTCCTTTCATGGGATGCCCCTTAGGTTTGTCAGTCCGTCTCCTGACAACTTATGTCTAATCTGGGTGTTAATTTCAACCCTTGTGTTTCTGTCATGTCATTTCATTCAACCATTGTTGATGCGAACACCCCTCAAGGATTGCTCCTGGGTGTTGTTACGTTATGCCTTACATTTGTTTCACACTTTTTGGTACATTCAGTTACTATCTTCTTCTGTAAAAATCAACATTTCCAGACAGTGTAGGTACTGATTCTGGGAGTTTCATCCCGTTCTTTGCACATTAATGTGTCCACATTAGGCATCTGCCTTGCCCTGCTTTTCAGCTATCATGTTTATCCCTGGGGATCCTTAAGACATATAAGATGTCTTTATATTACAGTTAGTGCGTTTCGCACCTCCTGACTCTTAAACATTTCCTTGAAAGGAATTCACTAATTCCTTTAGTCTCGTTAACTTAACTGAGTTCCTTACTTCAAGCATTCCTTGTATCCTGTTGATTTATACTGCTGACCGTAGACGGAGTCGACTACTTCCCGTGCTTCGGACTCTACTGGTATACATATATGGGGTATCATACTGATACATTACTACTTACCCAACTAACCTATAGTAGGTCTGTCAGGCCCACATGCTCCTATCGGAGTGCGGTCGTCCCACAACACAGTTGGTACACTTGTAGTGTCCGTCACACGCCTAGGTGAAGTATTCTGTCGTCAACTCCCTTATATTGTCCCGTGACAATATTCATTCTTTACTTCCCGAACTTAATCGAGGGAAGGTTTATCCACTGTTGCATCCTTGTCAGTTGCTCTTGGTTCACTGGTTTGGTTTAAAGAGGGTTGGAAAGAAGTGTTGGTTTGAATGAAAATCTGGTTTGAAAAGAAAAGGGTTTGTGAAAGATTAGGTTTGAAAGAAAAATTTCCATGGTTTCACAACATCTTCTTACCTTAGCCAAGTCTAGCTTCTTGCTGACTGGTAACTTCCAATTACAGAGGTAGGCTAACAGGCCCTTCCACTGTTATGACGATCACATTTAAACTCCATGGTACTTTTCCAGTACCTGTAGTGGTTATGAATTTCCCGAACAGCCCTGTTATAGCAGCACTTGCTATGGCAAGTGCGCCATGCTAACTGGCTATCGGTTTGACACATACCGGTTGTGGTATTGTTTTGACACATATTGTCATCAGTGGCCTTGTTGGCCCTCACTGATGTTACTGCCTTAATAATAACTTCTCTAGGCAACTTCTCACTGTTTTCACATGATAATCAGTAGCTAGGGTGTTTCCCTTTCTGGGAGACCCCGTTCTCATAGTATTGTATTCACTTTGTAGTCCGTTCCACGTATTTGGGCACTACGTTGTAGTTCCCTGACGGTTGGTACACCGTTGGTGTTCATTTATCAACTGTGGTCCCATAGACATTCGTCTCGGGTTTTATCAATCCACTTCTTGCTTGTTGCACGGTTGGTGCGTTGCAAGCTGATTGTTTTCGACTGCTCGGCATGTCGACCCAGGTTGCTGGAAATTCTATTCTCCAATACACAAGATCCTTCATTCATTGTTATGAAATGCGGTTAACATTGTTCAGATGGAGACCGTCTCCGGGATTCCCAGTTTTTCGGGATCTACCGTATGACAGGTTCTCCGTACCCTAAGGGTATTTAATAACAGCCAGATCGGGTATCCCCGAGTAAGAGAGGACTTCCATCTCTCTGGCGTTGTTTCCCAGGTTATATAACAGGGATTGTGGAGGGTGGGATGGATATTGTAGGTTTCCAGTAGTCACTGGTAGTTCCTAACTAGCGTATCTCTCACGCTATCACTCAACCCTTAACCCAAAATACTTAAATCCTAACTCGGTATTCCCTAAGCTCGGTAATTCAGTCATCAGAGCGATACTTCGCTCTGATACCACTTTTTGTAACACCCCATCCAACAACAACCACATAACAACAAACTGCAGCGGAAATTCAACTCATCACATTACTTATTCCAATGGTGTTACACGCCGTTAACCACCCACGTGGCTAACAAGGCTAATACAATACATACACAATTATATCGGTCTGATGGACTAGATTCCCGAGCAACTACACAATACATTCCTCATTCCAATTCAACATTTATTATATACATACATTCCCACTGTACCGGTATTTACAAACTGCCGCCGATAATAATTTCGGTCTTACTACACCTACTGTATACATACACTTAAAAGTTTACCCATGTACAACGACTACCCGTCCTACTCTCGAACGGCTTCCAGCACTTCTGTACCTGAAATAGGAAAAAGAAGAGAAAGGGGTGGCCCCAAGGGGCTCAGCACCTTTGCTGGTATGGTAATCCCGCAGCCCGCATGCTACCGGGCCACGCACGACTAATTGTCGTCTTAGCATGCAGTTGATTATATTTAAATCATGCATACAAACCATAAACATACCACACTTAACCAACCATCCAATGATTCCTTAAACCCTAGAGTGGCTCTCCTCTAAACGGAGCTACTTCCTTAACGAACGACGTGTACCCATCAATCGGGTTATCTTTAAACGCCTCTTGTCACAACTGGGATTCATTTCCATGATCCACACATTCCATATCATACATCATAACTCTTTTCTCACATAACAAAACATAGCAAACCTTTCTTGCTTCCATGTACACATGACCACATTGCATTCATTTAAAACATCCAATATATATATTTATACCAAAGCATAGCAAGGGAATTTGCATAGCATTATAACATCACATAACACCATATAAATCGGTTCTCACAAGGAACCTTCCACCATAGTTAGTATACCAGTGAGCCTAGAGATTTTTACCAATCCCATGTTAAGCTCGTTACCATCCTCGTTACCGTCCGGTTATATAGAACGGTTAACTTATACCCAAGGTGTGTCGGATATAGTAATCCCAAGCACACCGAAATAACATAACCATTAGTATGCCCCCGTGGCCCGACGTGAGTCAGTAATATAGCTTTGGTTAAGCTAAAGGGGAAAGTTGGAAACCCAATGGGAAGACAACCTTAACATACACAGAGGGTCGAACCTATAATGGCACGAACCCCATCCTCACCGCGTGGCCGGAACAGACCGGACTCCTCACCCCCCATTAGTATACATACATTAAATATTAAGTGGTTAGAGATCCATTATGGAGCCTACCACATCCACAACCATACGGTATCATAACCGAGTTAAGCACACAAGGGAGGTTCACACACTTGCATACAACAACAATATCCAACTAACTCACACATAGCCGTGGTTAGCACGTACCCAAGGTTTGGGCCGTCAACTCCGAATACCGATCACTCATGTGTTCCTAGATTTGGTTAGCTAAGGTTTAACACATATTTGAGGTTAAATGGTATCGGAGGCCAAATTCGCCACATAAATGAATTACTATAAACTCATTACATGTTTTAATCTTACAAGGTGGCAAACATTCAATAAAACATATTGGCATACAAGCCGGTGTAATCCGTTAGGACACAGGTTGCAAGAAAACCATACCTGTCACCGGAGTCCACTTTACCACGTCCACTTATGTTCCTCGAGCAATTCTCGAACAACTGCTGACATCACATGTTCTTTTATTAACATTGGGGTAACATGTTTGTTTTAAAGTCTAATGCTTATAACTTTCCCCGTTTACTTGGTTAAATAACTTACATTTACATTTTAACACGTTTTACTCTCGCATCTTAATACAACCTTTAGCCCACTTTATTGTCATTAAAACTCACCTAACATGTCCTTAACATCCTTATAACATCATTACCTACCAATCCCCATCATCTCATATCATTTCATAACCTTAAACCATGTTTTTGGGTCCGACCGACCACCGTCCGACCCACATCTGGGTCGGTCCATTACAGACCCCTTTTACTTCCTTACAAACATGCCCGTCCGACCCACGTCCGACCCACCATTCTGGGTCGGTCCATGTGCGAACATTTTCCCTCCTTTGAAACTTGACCGACCGACCCATGTCCGACCCAACCTTCTGGGTCGGTCCATTACCGAACATTTCCCTAACATTTTACAGAGGCTCGACCGACCCACAAACTGGGTCGGCCCCTGGGTCGGTCGCCTCCTAAACTTACCCAAACTTTGTCAAATCTTCACCAAACTTCTCCTAAGTCCTCTTAATGTGTTCTAACATCATTTGGCACTTCAAACACACCCTTAAGATATTCTTAAACACTCACAAAACTATTTTTCCCAATTCCTTAAACCTTTACTTATATCTCCACAAAATTCCTAACACTTACAATGTTTTCTCCTTATGATTTCTAGGTGGCATTCCACCTATAATGACCAAAATACCAAGGTGTATCCTCTACACCTTATCATCATCCCTCAACTTCTTTTCTTACTAACTAAATCTCCTTTTCACATCATACCTAAACATCACTTGTTCCTTGAACATCAACATTACCTAACCTTAAACAAACTCCTTCAAGACTTAAATACATCTTGAGAACACCCATAGATTTCTAAAACTTCCAAGATGATGCCTAAATCCTTGCATCACTCTTAATCACTTTAATACATGTTTCCCTCTCAAGTAAACATTCATTCACCTTTAATCCTTCCTAGTTCACCAAAACTCACTTACAACACTTAGAACTTCTTACACATTTCCCAAATTTGGCCATAGCTTCTCTAGTATATACCCACATCCAAACACTTAGGTTTCTACCTTATTTCATCCAAGAACACCTAAAATCCATCAACACACTTTATACACAAACTTCACACATTAAGCACTACATCACAATATAGTGCATAACTTAAAATGCTTGGCACTTAGGCCCTTAAATGCATGGCTCTTAGGCCCTTAAATTGCATAAACCTTAAACACTGAATTTCCCACATAATAATGCCTTTGACCTGCAAATACACCCAACAATTCATATGCCCTTAATAAACTCCTTGAGAGCATTTTTACTAGCTCATTTACCATTTGCTCTTTAGGTAGTTTAACAAGCATTATAAGCTTATTTCTCCTAAGACATTAAACCACATTGAGATAGCTTGTTTACCTCTTTTCCTCACAAATTTCTTTCTTGTTTCCTTGTAAACCGGTTAGGCATTTCCTTCCTTGTCAACAACTAAACAACATACCAACATTGAAATGAGTATATAAGCTTTAAGCTTTATCTCATTGTAAACCCTAGTTACATATATTATCTTAAGGTATTAACATGATTGTTTTACCTTGGAATGAGAAGAGAGCTTGAATATATCAAGAGAGGACTCCTCCTAGCCCTTGGAAGATTCAAATGAAGCTGAACAAGACAGAGAAGACACCATTACAAGGTGCATTATCGGTTATGACAAAACATGAAGGAAATGTCATTTTTCTTTGAGTTTCCTTACCTTGAAGCAAAGGAGAACAAGAATATGTGAAAAGGTGAGCTCAAGCTCCTCCCATGGTGATTCCTCTTGGCACCGAAATGGAGCTCTTGGAATTTTGAAAGGATAGAATTGAAGAGCTTGATGAGAGGAAGAGAATGGTGGTGTTTGTTTTTGATTTGGTTAAGTGAGTCATGAGATATTGACCATGGAAGGTGGAGCTTTGGTGAGCACTATTCCAAACCGTGAATGGAAGAAGAAGAGAGGTTGAAGAAACCTTTCAACCGTGGGAAATGAAGAAGGAAGGGAGAATGAGTTTGGTTTTGCTTTTAAGGATATTTATAACTTAAAGCAAATAGTAACCTATGAGTCACCTTTATTTACTTAATAAGTTAACATGTTTGGTGACTCATTACTACCAAAAACCGGCCCCCCTTATTAGTAGAAGGGTATAATAGTCTTTGTTGACCAATTTAATTACTTATAACATTATATGTTACAAACTAGTTATAAAAATCACTATTCACCAATAACAAGGCACATAGAAGTGACATTTTTGATTTCCCATTGATATAGCCACCCAAATGTGATACTATATAGTACACATGTTAATTAAAGAGTAATGATGGACATTTAGCCATTCAAAACTCATTTACAAGACAATTTTTCAAAAACGTGCTTTAAGACTTCTTAAAGCACATTTTGTGTTTTAACTTGTTTTCAAGCTTGGTTTTCTTTGGTAATTGATTTAATATGTTTATTAACATATAATTAAGGCATAGGTTATGACCATTAGGCCTTATAACACATTTATCTCAAGCTTAGAGCACTTTTTGCTCTTATTGACCTTAAGTATTTATTTGTGTTGTGTTGGTTTCATTGTCTACCAAAGTTTCCTAAGGACTTAATTAGCCTTGTAAGGTCATAATTAACATTATCAGTCTTGGTAGGCTCTTTGGGTCCTAACCAAGTTCACTCCAACCTTAGAGCATTTTTTTGCTCAAACCAGTCTTAGTGTTTTATTGCACTTTACTATGGTTTAAATGGTTCATTCATGTTTCTAAGGCACTTTTTAGCCTTTAAATACCATAGTTAACATTTACACAACATACTAAGGTTTGGGTATTTCAGAAAACTATATCGGACTTCTACTCATTCCAATTTAATTACCAATTTAAGTTAGGATGGTTAGCTTGTTAGGAATAAGTTAGAAGCCCAAACACATTCACAATCGGTCACAGTACATTGCAACATTCACACAAGCATTCATATTCATCCATACATTTCATTAATTATACAAACTGAGATTTAAAGAACATATACCACAATATACAACGCTACATATTCACAAGTAAACATGATAACTCCAATTCGTGCATTTATCTTATTTGGTGATCAATTAGCACACAACACACAAATCAGAGTAACCAAGATAGCATACGGGGCATGAGGAATCCATACCGTTCACCGTCGTACGTGTTTCCAAACGTCCTTCGGTGTCACAATTCAAATCCTATGATATACATACAATTGAATGATTAATCTAACTATCATTAACTTAACTCATACTTACTATGTCCTTATACTTCTTACTCCCACACATTACTTACTTATTTTTCATTACCTTAAGTTTTATTTTCTTATTAAAGATTGGCATGCTTACATACATGTACATATATATATATGTGGGTATACATATAGATATATATATAATTATTATTTAATTTAAATATTTTTTTTTGTATGACTCGACCGAACTTGCAAGTCCGGTCGCAAGTTCGGTCCAAGTCAGTAAGGAATTACGCTGGAGAATTACAGGGCCGACCGACCTTGCAAGTCCGGTCCCAAGGTCGGTCCATTCCAGTAAGTTTCGTATGTGAAAATTTTAGCCCGACCGACCTTGCAAGTCCGGTCGCAAGGTCGGTCCATTCCAGTAGCTTACTCGAAGGAAATTTTTTTGGCCGACCGAACTTGCAAGTCCGGTCGCAAGTTCGGTCCATTCCAGTAGGTTACAGACGGAAGAATTTTTTGGTCCGACCGAACTTGCAAGTCCGGTCGCAAGTTCGGTCCATTCCAGAAGCTTTCCCGTCTTTGTAAATCTGGGCTCGACTGAACTTGCAAGTCCGGTCGCAAGTTCGGTCCGGCCCAGTATTTGCATTTTTATTTCTGTTTTCAGTCCTCTCTTTTACCCATTACTTCCCCATTGTTCCTACACTTAATCCCACATGTTTTAGCACTAATTAACCTCCTAACACACCTTAGTTCATTCCTTAACTCCTTACACATTTCTATACTAACTTACACACTCAATTTCCAAGTTTCATTTCAACACTTACACTAGTTCTTTCCTAGTTGCATTTGCTACAGATTTTAACACTTACTCTCCCCATCTATAGACCCCTCTTCTAATGTCATTTCTAACCATCCTAGTGTATCGAGAATACATTATCCATCTCTCTCAATCTACCCTCCAACTATCTAAATCAAAGTCTGTTACAACCTGTTTTTCCACCTAGTTTTTAATTCACTAAGTGTTCTAATCCTACATAAATTTTGACATAACCTCCCCTATATTTTTACACTCTCACCACAATGTTTCATCACACATTAACATCATCTCACCTGTTTATACACAACAACAATACACAAACTCTCATATACCATTTCCAACACTAAACACTACCAAAAATTCCTGCACTCAACATCTCATTCTCAATCTGTTTTGGTAAGTTTTACAATGTCTTTTAAGGCTTCAAAATACTTATATCCTCCTACACATTACACTACCAATACATTACCATTTCACAATGTAAGTTTTACTCTTTTAAAATCTGTTACATACTCATTTACAAAGCTACACAAGGTGAGTATAGTTACCTTGTTCTCCCTTATAGTTTTCTTTTCCTCCTTCCTTCTTCCTCTTCATCTTTCCACCGGTTTGTATATCAAACTCTCTAAGGCTACAACCCATCAACATACATATTTCAATACCCATTCTAATACACAATTTAACCCTAGCCATTATGTAAGTTATAATATAGGTTTTAGGGTTTAGGAAGTTCCTTACCTTGCAAGGGTGTAAATGAAGCTTGGAGTGGTTCAAGAACAAGATTTCCAACTCCTTCAACAAGCCAAAATCGGCTAGGGTACAAGGAACAACAAGAGCTTAGTTTCTAAATTTCGTTTTGCCCACAAGGGCTAAAAAAGATGGAGTTTTGAGAATATTTTTACCTCAAGAGAACAAGGAGAAGAAGGTGGTTCTAGTGGTGGTCTTGAAGCTCCAAATGCTCCATACCCATGGAGATGAAAGTTGTTGTTTCGAATTTTGGAAGGATGGAAATGTAGCTCTTGATGAGAGGATTACAATGGTGTGCTTTTTATAATTTTTGGAAGAGATTTGAGGGGGTTACAAGAGGAGAGAAGTAGAGATTTTGTGGAGGTTGCTAAATCTCCATTGATGTCACATGGAGGAAGGAGAAATAGAGAGTGAGGGAGATGGGTGTGTACGTGAGTGTTGTGAGGAGAATGAGGGAATTGGAGAGAGAGTGGTAAAAGTGAGTGTGTGGGGTTACTTTATTATTTTGTTTGTTTGTAAATAAGAAGAGATAAGTGAGGGTGTGAGAGAGGGGAATAGGGGGGCCGGCTGGCACCATCACACACACACAAACTTTACTTTTTATTTCAAAAGTGGACACATAAGTTTTGGTTATTTATGTTTCTACCCCACAACTTCCCGTTTTTGACAGTTTTTACTAATTTCTCGTTTTATTGATTTTATTGGTTCTAAAGCTTCACTAATATTTATTAATGATTATTTAGTTGACCAAAACTGTTACGAGTCTATTTGACCCGCTTAAAGACACGTTTTCCCGGTTACCTCGAAAATCGTGCTTTAAGGTTCGTTAGTGCTTTTAATCCATTTTAAGGATCCGTTTTCTTCGGGATTTGTTCCCTTATGATTATTTATGCATAATTAAGCTTCTAAATTATTTATTAGCCTAATTAATCACTATTTTTAATTACGGGTATTTCAATCTACCCCCCTAAGAAACTTTGCCCTCAAAGTTGCTCAAGGTTAATAGTTTAGTAAATCTACTCATTAGGCAAACCAATTGCCATAATGCATCTTACTACCACCTATGAGGTGTTTACTCCATTCCACATTGCACACATACACAATTCAAGCACAACACGAATTCACATACGTAATACATCATTTCCCATTCATACCATTCCACCATACACATTGCAATTCACGATACACATTACACAAATACATTACACATTACACATACATACATACACATACCAAGTTCACTTGCACTACATGTGCCATACAAAACCTATTACAATACCTACACACTATGCAATGCTTACCCCGAAGCAATACAAAAGCAAAAGGGCTCTACCCCCCTTAAAAGGGGTATGACCCGTACCCGTATTGCTAAATGCTAGACTCTCTAGTCTATGAACAACTGTGGGTACTTAGCCTTCATGGAATCTTCCAACTCCCATGTCGCTTCTTCGACATCATGGTTCGACCATAGGACTTTCACCATTCGTATAGACTTATGGCGAGTGTCTCTGGTCTTCCTATCCAGGATTCTCACTAGGGCTTCAACATATCTCATGGTTGGCTCAATGGATAATCTCTCGGGCTCTAGCACATGAGAAGGATCAACAATGTACTTCTTGAGTTGTGACACATGAAATACATCATGGACACGTCCCAAGTCCTCAGGTAATGCTAACCTGTAGGCTACGGCTCCAACTCTTTCGGTGATAGCATACGGCCCTACGAACTTTGGGCTTAGCTTGCCCTTCTGACCAAAACGGAAGACACCCTTCACAGGTGAAACGCGCAAGAACACTTGGTCGCCCACGGCGAACTCAAGGTCGTGTCGTCTTACATCCGCATAGGATTTCTGTCTATCTTGGGCTGCCTTCATATTCGCTCGAATCTGCTGAACTTCAGCTTGTACTTGTTCAAGGTACTCCGGTCCTATGATGACCGCTTCACTTGACTCATCCCAACACAAGGGTGTACGACAAGGTCTACCGTATAGAGCTTGGAAAGGCGACATCTTAATCGAGGCGTGATAGCTATTATTATACGAGAACTCGATAAGATGAAGCTTATCTAACCAACTCCCCTGAAAGTCCAAGGCACATGCCCGAAGCATGTCCTCCAGTGTCTGGATGGTCCTTTCTGTCTGACCGTCGGTCTGAGGATGGAAGGCGGTACTCAACTTCAATTCTGTACCCAACGCTTCCCTTGTAGCTCTCCAGTATCTTGAAAGAAATCTGGTGTCGCGGTCAGATACTATTATTTTCGGGACTCCGTGATGTCTGATAATCTCCTTGTCGAATAGCTCAGCTAGCTTCACTACCTAACAGGTGTCCTTCATCGGTATGAATCTGGAAACCTTGGTAAGGCGGTCGACTACAACCCAGATCATGTTGAGTCCTCCCCTAGCAGGTGGGAGTCCTACAACAAAATCCATGGAGATATCATGAAATTTCCACTCCGGAACTGGCATCGATTGTACCATTCCACCCGGTCTATGATGTTCAAATTTCACCTTTTGGCATGTTAAGCATCTCAATACAAATTCCGTCACATCTGATTTCATTCCAGACCACCAGAAGTACCTCTTCATGTCTTTGTACATCTTGGAGGCTCCCGGATGGACTGACAATGTGGAGCAGTGTGACTCTCGCAGGATGCGATCCCTTAGCTCAGCATTGCTTCGGGGGACGCATAGCCTGCCATTCAACCGAATCAAACCATCTTCATGTAGCTTGAGGTCATACTTCTTCTTCTTCTCAAATGTACCATTCTCGATCTTGTGTCTGATTTCGGTTAGGTAAGGGTCGCTCAACTAAGCATCTCGCACCTCGTCAACCAAGCTAGAAGAAGCGAGTAGCGAATGGAGCGAGTGTGCTCGACGGCTCAAGGAGTCGGCTACAATGTTTGCCTTCCCTTCCTTATACTGCAAGTTGATGTCATAATCTGAAAGAAATTCCATCCATCTTCTCTGTCTCAAATTCAATTCTTTCTACGTGAATACATACTGTAAGCTCTTATGGTCGGAGTAGATGGTGATGCTTACCCCATAGAGATAGTGTCGCCATATCTTCAAGGCGAAGACAATGGCTCCTAACTCTAAGTCGTGAGTCGGGTAATTCTCCTCATGGTTTTTCAGCTGGCGGGAGGCATAAGCAACTACCTTGCCATGCTGCATGAGTACACATCCCATTCCTTTGCCTGATGCATCACAGTACACCTCAAATCCCTCTGTGCCCTCTGGAAGAGTGAGGACGGGTGCTGAGGTCAATGAGTCTTTCAGTTTCTGAAATGATAACTCGCACTCATCTATCCATACAAATGGTGCATCTTTCTTCATCAATGTAGTCATGGGCTTAGCGACTTTCGAGATGTCCTTTACAAATCTCCGGTAGTAACCGGCTAGACCAAGAAAGCTCCTAATGTCGGTAACCGTCTTTTCTTAGGCCATGATCGTACAACTTCTATCTTAGAAGGTCAACTGAGATACCTGCGCTCGAGATGACATGTCCAAGGAATGATACTGATCAAGCCAAAACTCGCATTTGGAGAACTTCGCATACAGCTGGTTCTCGCGCAGTGCTCAAGCACTTTCCTCAAATGAATTTCATGTTCCTCTGGTGATTTGGAGTATACAAGTATGTCGTCGATGAAGACAACCACTGAAGTGTCCAACTGCTCACTGAATAGACGATTCATGAGGTCTATGAATTTAGCTGTGGCATTTGACAAACCGAATGGCATCACTGTGAATTCGTAGTGGCCATATCTGGTACGGAATGCCGTTTTCTCAATGTCTTGTTCTTTGATTGTAATCTGATGATACCCAGAACGGAGGTCAATCTTGGAGAAGACTGATGCTCCTTTCAGCTGATCAAATAGGTCGTCGATGTGTGGCAATGGGTATTTATTCTTGACTGTGACCGCATTCAACTCGCGGTAGTCAATACAAAGTCGGAGGCTACCGTCCTTCTTCTTCTTCACAAAGAGGACCGGTGCTCCCCAGGGTGATACGCTCGGGCGTATAAACCCTTTGTCGAGTAAGTCACGTAACTGCTCCTTCAGTTCTGTCATTTCTGCAGGTGCCATGCGGTACGGTGCCCTAGCAATGGGACCAGTACCTGGCAAAAGATCAATTTCAAATTCCACTGCTCTCAGTGGTGGCATGCCAGGTAGCTCCTTAGGGAATACATCGGGAAATTCAGATACTATTGGTACATCATCACTGAACTCTGGATCTCTCTCCAGGTCTTGCACATAGCACAGATATACTTCTTGGCCCTTTCTGAGCTCCCGGTACATAGCCATGGCAGATATGACTGTGGTCGAAGGCTCTCTAGGTCTCTGGCGGTAAGATACTGTAACCCTAGAAGGACTCTTGAGCAGCAAACGATGCTCGGCGCAGAGGATTCTACCCTTGTGCCGCTCCAACCAATTCATTCCGATGATTAAGTCGAATCCCAATCCATTGAATTCGATGAAGGAAATGGGAAACACTTCGTTTTTGATTTCGATGGTGGCTGATTGATAATATTTGGTGCACTTTACTCGCTCCTTTGATGGGAGAGTAACCATGAAGTTCGGTAGCTCATCCGCATCTAGCTTCAACCTCTTCACGAAGGATGGTGATACGAAAGTGTGAGAGGCGCCGGAGTCGAATAACACATTGGCATCAATGCCATTTACTGGGAATGTTCCCGTTAAGATGGTGCCGCTTCTGCCGGCTTGTGCTTCGGTGAGGATGCTCAGGTTACCTTCGGTACCGAGTCCACAACCTATCGGATTCACAATTGGATAAGTATTGATGGTGGACACAAGTGGAATTAAATCGACGCTGCTTTTTATTGATAAACCAACCATCATACATACCGTGTCTCTAATACACGTTACTAAAAGATTACATGATACTTTAAAGTTAATACTTTCTAAAGGTGAGGTTCAGGCGTCCTGGTTTCATGTGTGTGGCATTGATTATTGCCGGCGGTGCCGTATTCAACTCGATCTTGTTGATCCCGTGATACAGCATCCTAGAGTTTCCACCCATGATTAGGACATCTCCTGATCTCAATACCAGTTTCTGTGCGAGGTCCACACGCTTCTGCTCGCTATACAAAAATACGGCGTCATCACCAATGGACCAAGACACTACGGGCACTCCTTGTTCAAGAGATTCCGCGGTCTTGTCCTTGTCTTGGTGTAACCCAAGTCGTCCTTCTTTCTCATAGAAGTTGACAATACAGAGGTCCGCTTCCAGTGCGGGGATCGGTTCATGTTCACATTGTTGCGCAAGTTCTACTGCTTGTGTGACGAGTGTCTGAAACTCTGGATTGTCGGTGGCGTTGCTCCATCTCGTGTTCGTGTCTCCTGGTATGTCTTGGTATAAGGATTCCAATCCTTTCCCAAGCACATCATTTTTAGCTTCATCTTCGCTCCACCGGGGAATTCGGGTGTGTAAAATCCACCTTGACCCGTTCCTAGCTCGTTACATCGCCGAATGATTGAGATTTGCGCTTCGGGTGTCAGGTATCCCCTTAATAAAATCATACCTGGTCGGATGACCTAACACCGTTCATTGGTGTAGTAGTGGTTGGTGGTGTCGATCGCTTCTTGATTCAGGTTTACCGGTATCGGGTAACAGATACTAAAGCTTCCTATGGTTATAAATTTCGTCTACGGTGAGTACTAGTTTCAACTACTTCATTTCATGCTTAATACACACTTCAGTTTATTTACTCATGCATTCACTCATACAGTTACTCCAATATTTAGGCATGCTACTTCAAGGATTAAAGGTTTAGATTAATTACCTGGGCCGGATTTAGAACCGGACCCATCACGGTCAATCACATGAAGGACAGGCTGCCTCTGAGGTGCACCCCTCGGAGGTCCCCGGGATCCCAGTCCCGTGGTGCCTGCTGGGGTGTGCATCGCCAGATGCAACCTCCTTGCCTTCCCTCTGCCTGTAGCTTTGGTAGTTCCCCTTTGGCTTCCCATTCTCTGGGCACTTGTTAGCTGTATGTCCTAGCTTCTGGCAATTGTAGCATTTGATCTCTCTCCCATAGCAATCTTTGCCGGGATGGTCCTGATTGCACTTTTTGCACACATAGGCGTGGCCATCGGAGAAGGTTTTGGTGACACCGGAGCTAGAACCTGAGGTTAGAGGGTTAGCACATGTGGGCGTGGATATACTAGATATAGTACTTACATGAATACGAATTGGAAATAGAAGTTTACCCTTAGGTGGGTATGATCTCAGTGGCTTTGCTGCCACCGGTGTAGATGAACCGAGTTGAAGCAGTTCAACCGGTTTGCCCTACTCAGCATGGGCACTGCTTTCACTTGGGAATTTCTTTTGGGATTGCTGAAAGAAATTCCCCTTCTTCTTTTTCCAGCTTTTACCCTGGTTCTGCTCCTCGCCATTGGTGTTCTTGTTGTTGGCCTTGCGCTTAAGCGCGGTTTCTTCATCCCTTAGTTGGCAAGTGATTTCAACGCGAGAAGCCGCGTGATAACACTCCTGAAGGTTCAGGTATTAGCCGGGATTCTCATTTAAGAAGGATAAGGAAAGACTAAAAAAATTCAAGGAATTTAAGGAATTCAAGGAATTGAAATGATACTAAGGGTTAACCGATATTTACCTGAAGGGAGGTAAATCGAGTGTAGCCCATACCGTACCGAAGGCGATGGCTCAGACCGCCATAGAAGCGATCGACCAACACCTGGCCGGTGTATCCTAGATCAGGGAGAAGACGGAGGATAGATGTGAAGGTTCCGTAGTACTCATCCACAAACATCTTGTCTGTCATCTTCAAGGCGTCCAGCTCTAGCCTTTTCTTTGTCTTTACGTGCTCTGGATAGTACTTGGATCGGAGGAGAGATGCGAAAGACTCCCAATCGAATGTGGGGTCGCTGACGTGCTCATGCTTTATTAGCTTCCACCAATCCATGGTTGCATCTTTTAAGTATTAGGCTGCTACTCTAACTCGAACTCCAGCAGGAGCTTCGAGGGTTTCGAACGTCGTCTCCATCTCGGAGATATAGGCCTCGAGCTTAGCCGGATCACTCTCGCCCCTAAAGCAAGGAGGGCGGAGTTCCGCTACAGCTTTTACCCAGTTCGCTTCTCTGGGTGGCGGGGGAGGGATTGGTCCCGCTTGGTTCTGTTGGTTTTGCTGTTTTTGTTGCATTGCTTGGATCACTTGTGGTAGCATCTGCGCTTGAAATACCCCAAACCTTGATATGTGGTTTAAATATCAAACTATGGTATGTAAAGGCTAAAAAGTGCCTTAGAAACATCAGTGAACAATTTAAACCGTAGTAAAATGCAATAAAGCACTAAGATTCAGTTGAGCAAAAAACATGCTTTAAGCTTGGAGTGAACTTGGTTAGGACCCAAAGAACCTACCAAACTAATATAGTCAATTAGATTTAACAAGGCAAATAAGTCCTAGGAAACTTTGGTAGACAGTTAAACCAAATAACACAGAAATACCTTAAAGTCAATAAGAGCAAAATGTGCTCGAAGCTTGGGATAAATTTGTATAAGACCTATGGTCATACTTACCTATAAATATGTTAATGAAACATATAAACAATTACCACAAGAAAACCAAGCTTGAAAACAGGTTAAAACACAAAAGTGCTTTAAGGAGTCTTTAAAGAACGTTTTTGAAAAATGTCTTGTAAATGGTTTGTAGGCTAAATGTCATCATTACTCTTTAGTAACATGCGTAATATATAGTATCACATTTGGAAGTCTATAGCAATGGGAAATCAAAAATTCACATCTATGTGCCTTGTTTAGGTGAATAGTAATTTAATAAGCTATTTGTAACATAGTTATTATAAGTAAGTTAATTGGTCAACAAAGACCAAACCCTAGACTATAATGGGGCCGATTTTTATGAGGTGATTCATCACCTTGTAAGTTAACAAAACAAATAAACTAATATAAAGCAAGTTATATTTGCTTAATACATAATATCTCTTAAAAAGGCAAACTCTTCTTCTTCTTTCTTCTTGCATTTCCCACGGTTCCAACTCCAGCTTCTTCCTCCTTTCCGGTAATACTACACCACCACCATAAACTCCATCTTTGATCTCTTGAACTCCTAGCTCCATGGTCCAAATTCAATTTCAAACCACCATTCTTCTAATTGGAGCAAGCTTACACTTCTATTTTTCAAATCTTCAAAGCCTCATTTCGGTGCCACAGGAGATTCACATTGATGGAGCTTGAGCTCAACCTTTTCACATGTTATTGTTCTCCTTGCTTCAAGGTAAGGAAACTCAAGAAAAAATGATGTTTCCCATGTTTTGTGTTGTCCGAAAATTAACTCACAATGGTGTTTTTACCTTGCTTGTTTTAGCTTCATTTGAATCTTCCAGGGCTAGGAGGAGTCCTCTCTTGATCCTCATTCAAGCTCTCTTTCCATTCAAAGTAAAACAATTACCTTAATATGTTAAGATAATATATGTAAAACTAGGGTTTGCATGAGTGAAGCATAATGCGGAATACTCATCTATTATTGTACAATGTTTAGAGTTGACACAAGCAACCAAAAGCCTTGCCAATTAGTCAAGGGAAACAAGAAAGAAGTTTGTGGGCAAAAGAGGTAAATGTGCTAACCAAATATGGTTAAAGTCTTAGGAGAAATGGCTTAGATTGCTTATGAAAAGGATTTAAGGAGCAAGGGAAAATGACTTAGAGAATGCTTCTCAAGGGCTTAGTAAAAGGCTATGATTGTTGAGGTATTTGCAGGTCAAATGCAAATACAATGTGGGAAATTCAGTGTTTATGATTTGTGCACTTAAGGGCCTAAGAGCCATGTTATTAAGGGCATAAGTGCCAAGCAATTAAGTTTATGCACATATATTGTGATGTAGTGTAAATTGGGTGAAGTTATGTGTGTGAGAATACTCTTGATGGATTTAGGGTGTTCTTGAATGAAATAAGGTAAAAACCTAAGTGTTTGGATGTGAGTATATACAAGAGAATCTATGACAAAATTGGAGATGTGTAAGAATTTCTAAGTGATTTAAACAGTTTGGTGAACTAGGAAGTGTTAAAGGTGAACAAGTGTTTTACTAGGGAAGAAAGCATGTATTAAGGTGATTTAGAGTGATACCAGGACTTTGTATTATCTTGGAAGTTCTAGGAATTCAATGAGTGTTTTTGGGATGTAATAAAGTCTTGGAGAAGTTTGTTTAAGGTTTAGGAATGTTGGTGTACAAGGAGAAATGATGTTTAGGTAAGATGTGAAAAAGGAGATTTAGTTAGTAAGAAAAGAAGTTTGAGAGATGATGCTAAGGTGTAGAGGAAACATCTGGTATAGTGGTCATTATAGGTGAAATACCACTTAGAAAACCAAATGAAAAATGTACAAGTATTAAGATTTGTAAGGAGGTTGTGGAATGATAAAGATAGTTTGGTGGGTGATTTAAGGAATTTAGTACATGGCTAAAGATGTGTTTGAAGTGCCCAAATGAGGTTAGGACATATTAGGATATGAGGTGAATTTGGAGTTAAATGGGCAATGGAAATAAGGGTCTGGAGCAGACCGACCTTGCGACCGAACTTGCCAAGGTCGGTCGAGCCCAGTTTACCCTGCGAGAATTGGTTTCTGGAATGGACCGACCTTGGGACCGGACTGCAAGGTCGGTCGGGCTTGTATTTTGGTACGAATTAAGTTTCTGGAATCGACCGAACATGGGACCGGACTTGCAAGTTCGGTCGACCTGAATTTTCAAGGGAAGAAACTCTCGGGAATGGACCGAACATGCGACCGAACATACAAGGTCGGTCGGAGTGGAAATTTTTTACTGTAATGTGTTCTGGAATGACCGACCTTGTGTAAGTCGGTCGGTAAGGTCGGTCGGACCAAAACATTGTTAAGGTTATAGATGATGTGTAATGATGGGGATTGACTAGTAATGATGTTATAAGGTTGTTTAAGACATGTTAGGTGAGTTATACTGATAATTTAGTGGGAAAAAAAGATGTATTAAAATGTAGAAGTAAAACAAGTTAAAAAGTGAAGTTATGTAACTAAGTTAACGGGGAAAAGTTTAAGCATTAGACTTTAAACAAACATGTTACCCGATGTTAATAAAAGTACATGTAATGTTATCAGTTGTTCGAGAATTGCTCGAGGAACATAAGTGGACATGGTAAAGTGGACTCCGGTGACAGGTATGGTTTTCTTGCAACCTGTCCTACCGGATTACACCGGCTTGTATGCCAACGTGTTATTCGTATGTTTGCCACGTTGTAATAAAACATGTAATGAGTTTACAGTAATTCATTTATGTGGCGTGTTCAACTCCGATACCATTTAACCTCGGAAGTGTTAACCTTAGTTAACTGAGTCTAGGATCACATGAGAGTTCGGTATTTGGAGTAAACGACCCGAACCATGGGACGTTCTAACCACGGCTATGCGTGTGTTAATTGTGTGATATGTGTATGTGAATGTAGGGATCTCCCTTGTATGTTTAACTCAGTTGTAATACTGTATGGTGTGTAGATGTGATAGACTCCATAGTGGGGTTTTAACTAATATCTAAAAGTAAGTATGTACTAACAGTGGTGAGGAATCCGGTTTGGCCGGTCGCGCGTTGTTTGGGAGTGGGTATCCTTCTTAGCCTTACCCTTCTCTCTGTTATGGTTGTTTCCCTCACGGGTTATGATCTCCCATTAGCTTATTCCAAAGCTTAGCTATTCTGACTTATGATCGGTTTAGGAGGAACATTGTTTGTGTGGTGGTTCGGCCTCCAAACCCGAACCATCTTAACTTAAGTTACTCGTCCGACTATTAGGACGGTAATGAGTGTTGTTGTTATTGTATAACGAGCTTACCATGAGGGTGACACCAATCTCTAGGCTCACCAGTGAATTAACTATGTTTGGGTCGGTTCCTAAGAGGACCGTTCCCGTTATGTTATGTGATGTTGTTGTAATGCAATTCCTATTGCGATGTTATCATGTGCAGTGAAACGTGAAAAGTGTTGTGTTATGTTTTGTTATGTGAGGAATGTTATATGTTGTATGATATGGAGTGTGTGGATCATGGAAATGAATCCCAGTTTGTGATAAGAGGCGTCTAAGGATAACCCGATTTAAGGGTAAGTGTCGTCTATTAAGGAAGTAGCTCCATTAGAGGAGAAACACTCTAGGGTTAAAGAATACCATGAGTGACCTATCAAGTATGGATATGTTATCTGTTTGTTGAGCCCCTTGAGGCGAAATGTTATGTGTTATGTGTTTATAGTTACATGCATGATTTAAATATAATCAACCGCATGCTAAGACGACAAATAGTTGTGCGTGGCCCGGTAGCATGTGGGCTGCGGGATTACCATACCAGCAAAGGTGCTGAGCCCCTTGGGGGCCACCCTTTCTTCTTTTCCTATTTCAGGTACAAAGAGCAGGAAGCCGTTCGAGAGTAGGACGGGATAGTCGTTGTACATGGGTAATCTTTTAAGTTGTACATGTACAGTAGGTGTAGTAAGACCGAGATTGTTATCGGCATCAGTTTGTGAATACTCGGTACAGTTGAAAGGTGTATGTTGTTGTTGTTGTTAATGGAAAGGGATAGTAATGTGTAGTCGCTCGGGAATTTAGCCCATCAGACCGGTACAATGTATATGTATTAGCCTTGTTAGCCACGTGGGTGGTTAACGGCGTGTAACACCAAGAAGTTAAGTAATGTGTTGAAGTTTGTTTTCCGCTGCAGTTTGTTGTTAAGTGTGTTTGTTGTTGGATGGGGTGTTACAGCGCTACCGTGGCGGCGATGATCTCAGCTATCGTCTGCGCGCCGGGTCCGTCATTGCCCCCTCCTCTAGGGCGACCTGGACCTCTTCCTGACATCTGAACATTTAGCAGTTACGTTAGGCTCCGCAAGATATGACTCAAAGGTCTTGGAATTTAAGCAAGGTATTGTTCCAGAGAACGTCAAGGGTATCCGTTATTAACAACGGTAGTTCCTAGTTAGGTTTCTAAGTATCCGTCTTAAGACGGTTGAAATCCTAACTCGGTAATCCCCTATGCTCGGCACTATGGACATCAGAGCGTAACTACGCTCTGATACCACTTTTTGTAACACCCCAACCGCTAATCCTATGCTTACTGTCCAATCATCCCACTAATCCAGAGTTACTCGCAGCGGAAATACTACTTACTACGGCGGGTGATACAACGCCGCTAACCGCCCATACGGCTAGCTAGGCTCATTCCACTTACAGTCACGGTCTGATGAACATAATATACCGAGCTACTATATTACTTACCAAATACCATACACCAAACACTTACATCAATGGATCACCGAGTATTAAAGTATATTCGATTACATCATTTCTAAGTTCCAAAGGAATGAGTTTCTACCAGCTACTAATCTATACCAATTCCCATTCTATCAAAATCCAAAAAGGTGTACCCCATGGTACACCGGCTAATCAAAAAGGCTCCTAGCCGTGTACTACTTAGTACACCATTCACAATTCATCAATTACAATCCAAAAAGAAATCATAAGGAACGAGCTCTACCACTTCCCGACCTTCATCCTTCTCTTGTACCTGCGTGTAGTAAAAATGGTGCCCCAAGGGGCTCAGCAAACGCTGCGTATAAACTCCGCATATACCGCGTGCTAGCTAGGGCACGCCGACTATTTGACATCCACTAAACATGCTGTTCATTAATTACATACATACATGCTTTACATACATCATACAATCATGCTCAATACATTACACATTCCAAGGCAACAATACAATAGCACGCATCTTACTTACCTTCACAAGGTTAGCCAAATTATGCATCCGGGTTAATCGGAATGCTTTACTCTTTTACTCATTACTTACTTTTCTTAATTACACTTACTTACTTTCATTTACTTTACTTACTCATTCTTACTTACTTACTTATACTCAAGTTAAGTCGTCGGGACCTCCGGCCCTGGGGACTACTCCGTCCCACCTCCGGGATTTACTTGACTCACCAATCCGGGATGCTACCCACTTAAGGGATTTGGGCCGCGGACCAGTTTAAGAGTCAGGAATTGGAGCCAACCTCTCGTGACTCCGCCTCCTCACGCGTGGCCGAAACTATATCGGACTTCTACTCATTCCAATTTAATTACCAATTTAAGTTAGGATGGTTAGCTTGTTAAGAATAAGTTAGAAGCCCAAACACATTCACAATCGGTCACAGTACATTGCAACATTCATACAAGCATTCATATTCATCCATACATTTCATGAATTATACAAACTGAGATTTAAAGAACATATACCACAATATACAACACTACATATTCACAAGTAAACATGATAACTCCGATTCGTGCATTTATCTTATTTGGTGATCAATTAGCACACAACACACAAATCAGAGTAACCAAGATAGCATACGGGGCATGAGGAATCCATACCGTTCACCGTCGTACGTGTTTCCAAACGTCCTTCGGTGTCACAATTCAAATCCTATGATATACATACAATTGAATGATTAATCTAACTATCATTAACTTAACTCATACTTACTATGTCCTTATACTTCTTACTCCCACACATTACTTACTTATTTTTCATTACCTTAAGTTTTATTTTCTTACTAAAGATTGGCATGCTTACATACATGTACATATATATATATGTGGGTATACATATAGATATATATATAATTATTATTTAATTTAAATATATCTTTTTTTTGTATGACTCGACCGAACTTGCAAGTCCGGTCGCAAGTTCGGTCCAAGTCAGTAAGGAATTACGCTGGAGAATTACAGGGTCGACCGACCTTGCAAGTCCGGTCCCAAGGTCGGTCCATTCCAGTAAGTTTCGTATGTGAAAATTTTAGCCCGACCGACCTTGCAAGTCCGGTGCAAGTCGGTCCATTCCAGTAGCTTACTCGAAGGAAATTTTTCTGGCCGACCGAACTTGCAAGTCCGGTCGCAAGTTCGGTCCATTCCAGTAGGTTACAGACGGAAGAATTTTTGGTCCGACCGAACTTGCAAGTCCGGTCGCAAGTTCAGTCCATTCCAGAAGCTTTCCCGTCTTTGTAAATCTGGGCTCGACCGAACTTGCAAGTCCGGTCGCAAGTTCGGTCCGGCCCAGTATTGCATTTTTATTTCTGTTTTCAGTCCTCTCTCTTACCCATTACTTCCCCATTGTTCCTACACTTAATCCCACATGTTTTAGCACTAATTCACCTCCTAACACACCTTAGTTCATTCCTTAACTCCTTACACACTCAATTTCCAAGTTTCATTTCAACACTTACACTAGTTCTTTCCTAGTTGCATTTGCTACAGATTTTAACACTTACTCTCCCCATCTATAGATCCCTCTTCTAATGTCATTTCTAACCATCCTAGTGTATCGAGAATACATTATCCATCTCTCTCAATCTATCCTCCAACTATCTAAATCAAAGTCTGTTACAACCTGTTTTTCCACCTAGTTTTTAATTCACTAAGTGTTCTAATCCTACATAAATTTTGACATAACCTCCCCTATATTTTTACACTCTCACCACAATGTTTCATCACACATTAACATCATCTCACCTGTTTATACACAACAACAATACACAAACTCTCATATACCATTTCCAACACTAAACACTGCCAAAAATTCCTGCACTCAACATCTCATTCTCAATCTGTTTTGGTAAGTTTTACAATGTCTTTTAAGGCTTCAAAATACTTATATCCTCCTACACATTACACTACCAATACATTACCATTTCACAATGTAAGTTTTACTCTTTTAAAATCTGTTACATACTCATTTACAAAGCTACACAAGGTGAGTATAGTTACCTTGTTCTCCCTTCTAGTTTTCTTTTCCTCCTTCCTTCTTCCTCTTCCTCTTTCCACCGGTTTGTAGATCAAACTCTCTAAGGATACAACCCATCAACATACATATTTCAATACCCATTCTAATACACAATTTAACCCTAGCCATTATGTAAGTTCTAATATAGGTTTTAGGGTTTAGGAAGTTCCTTACCTTGCAAGGGTGTAAATGAAGCTTGGAGTGGTTCAAGAACAAGATTTCCAACTCCTTCAACAAGCCAAAATCGGCTAGGGTACAAGGAACAACAAGAGCTTAGTTTCTAAATTTCGTTTTGCCCACAAGGGCTAAAAAAAGATGGAGTTTTGAGAATATTTTTACCTCAAGAGAACAAGGAGAAGAAGGTGGTTCTAGTGGTGGTCTTGAAGCTCCAAATGCTCCATACCCATGGAGATGAAAGTTGTTGTTTTCGAATTTTGGAAGGATGGAAATGTAGCTCTTGATGAGAGAATTCCAATGGTGTGCTTTTTATAATTTTTGGAAGAGATTTGAGGGGGTTACAAGAGGAGAGAAGTAAGATTTTGTGGAGGTTGCTAAATCTCCATTGATGTCGCATGGAGGAAGGAGAAATAGAGAGTGAGGGAGATGGGTGTGTACGTGAGTGTTGTGAGGAGAATGAGGGAATTGGAGAGAGAGTGGTAAAAATGAGTGTGTGGGGTTACTTTATTATTTTGTTTGTTTGTAATAAGAAGATGTGAGGGTGTGAGAGTAGGGGGGCCGGCTGGCACCATCACACACACACAAACTTTACTTTTTATTTCAAAAGTGGACACATAAGTTTTGGTTATTTATGTTTCTACCCCACAACTTCCCGTTTTTGACAGTTTTTACTAATTTCTCGTTTTATTGATTTTATTGGTTCTAAAGCTTCACTAATATTTATTAATGATTATTTAGTTGACCAAAACTGTTACGAGTCTATTTGACCCGCTTAAAGACACGTTTTCCTGGTTACCTCGAAAATCGTGCTTTAAGGTTCGTTAGTGCTTTTAATCCATTTTAAGGATCCGTTTTCTTCGGGATTTGTTCCCTTATGATTATTTATACATAATTAAGCTTCTAAATTATTTATTAGCCTAATTAATCACTATTTTTAAATACGGGGTATTTCATCTAGTGTGGGTCCACCCTCTTCTTCGGCTCTGGATATGAAGGAGCGTGCTAGTTATAGAGAGGTTGTTCGTTATGAGCATTGGCAAATCGCCATGCATGATGAATTACAAGCTCTCAAACAGAATAATACTTGGGATGTTGTTACTTTGCCACGAGGTAAAAAGGTTATTGGTTGCAAATGGGTCTACAAGGTGAAACTTAAATCTGATGGGTCTTTGGAACGGTATAAGGCAAGGTTGGTGGCCAAAGGCTATACATAGAGACATGGACTTGATTATACAGAAACTTTTTCACCTGTTGTGAAACTAACAACCATAAGAGCACTAATTGTTACTGCCCTTCACAAGGGCTGGATAATTAATCAACTTGATGTTAATAATGCTTTTCTGCACGGTGATCTGGACGAGGAAGTTTATATGAGGATTCCAGATGGACTTCAGGTAGATGGACCTAACAAAGCATGTTTACTGAAGAAGTCCTTGTATGGGCTTAAACAAGCTTCTCGCCAATGGTTTTCCAAATTGGGTAGTTTCTTACGAACTCTTGGTTTTGCTCAGTCGAAGAATGATTATTCTTTGTTCACTAAAGATACTGTAGATGGAAGAATGTTTCTGGCAGTTTATGTCGATGATATTCTGGTCATTGGCCTCAACAGGACGAGATCAACAACATCAAAGCTGCCCTTGATTTGAATTTCAAAATCAAGGATTTAGGGTCTTTACACTATTTCTTGGGAATTGAATTTCTGCCTGTCAAGCAAGGTTATGTGTTATCTCAAGCAAATTTTGTTTGGATCTCATCCAAGAGTATGATTGTGACACGGCGAGCTACACAGGGTCTTATGATTGTGGGCAGACAGTTATTATCAGATGAAGGGACTTACTTGCGCGATCCTACCATTTATCGACGCCTTGTGGGGAAATTGAATTATTTGTCAAATACACGGCCTGATCTCAGTTTCACAGTCCAAAATCTCAGTCAATTTATGCAACTCCCCACAACATTCATATGCAGGCTGTTTTACATGCTCTCTGTTATGTCAAGGGCACTATTAATTACGGGGTTGTGCTTAGTGCAGGTACACGTTCACTGTTGGGCCTGGTAGCTTACTGTGACTCAGATTGGGCTGCTTGTCCCAACACGAGAAGATCTGTTTCTGGTTATTACATATTTTTGGGGGCATTCCAATTTCGTGGAAGACTAAGAAACAAGGGTTTGTGTCCCTTTCTAGTGCTGAAGTAGAATACCGGTCTCTTCGACGTGTTACAGCAGAATTAACTTGGTTAACCCTCCTCCTGAGTGAACTTGGTGTGACTGACATTACACCCGTACCGGTCAAGTGTGATAATCAGTCTGCGATTTATATCACGCGTAATCTAGTGTTTCATGAACGAACGAAGCATATTGAGATAGATTGTCATTTTGTTCGCGACAAAATCCAACAAGGTCTTGTTGACGTCGTCTACACTCACACTTCAACACAATTGGCTGATATGATGACCAAGGTGCTACCAGGGACCATATATCGTGAACATATTCACTGTATGGGTATGAACGGAGATGTCCAAGCCAAGCCTTGGTAACTTTGTTTACCTACGGCTTGCGGGGGGTATTGGATTATATATTGGGTTATATAGTCCATTGTCCGATTATAGGCCCAGCAATATTAAAAGGCCCATTCATTGTTATTTTTCTCTAAGGAAGATTTTATCTGTTTAGATACTCTAGATATTCTAGGATTTACAGTTGCAATATTTTATTCTTTACAAACAGAATGTACAAACATAAATACATGCTTCAGATACAGATTCACTAATTCTGCAATATACAGAATACATATTCAACTCTTTCTTCTATACACTCTCGTTACAAACGTTTACATACACGTCTAAATTTCCAATAGGATCGGCATTTATTAATCCAGATTAACCAAGCTTGTTGATAAATGTTCAAATGCCCGGCTAGCTAGCTAGTTAACTTTGCTTTCCGTACGAAGAAGAAGAAAAAGAGCAAACCAACAACTACATGCTCTCACGTCCTCCACGTATGTGGCAACAAATGTCCATATTTCTTTCAGTTTTGTTGGTTCCAAATGAAATGATTCATTCCCGCACGATCAAATATAATGTTTTTTTCCTCCAATCTGAAGAATTGGAGTAATAACTCATCCAACCAGTTGTGCTGCCGTTGTTCTATTATTTGAAAGAACCCTAGCTATTCTTTTTTTTTTTAAAAAAAAGGTAATGATATAATATAAATTAATTAGGATTCTTTACATATATAGGGGACTAATTTAAGGCTATCAATCTTGAAGCGAATCCAAAATCTGACACACTAAAACACAGATTAGGGTTGCAATTTTCAACCCGAAAACATTTTTGAGTCGGGTTTGCATTAGTAAAAACCCGTTTTTTAGTTACGAAGGTTTTATAACGACTTTATATTGTTATCATATATTTTATTAGTTAAAAATATTTTATTACCAAAGATAAAACTAAAGACTTGAATAAATTTGGGACTACGGTAACAATATAATTGTAACAATATAATTGTTACAATATAATATATTTCGTAACGATCGATGTAACTTTTAATAACAAGTGAAAGTCATTACAATATATTATTTGATCTTTCATTACACCATCTCCTGCAACAACATGTAACAACTTTTATCATTACGAAAAATTAGTTTAGTAACGATTTTAATTTGTGGTAACGGTATAAAATCTTAATTTTAGTAGTGTCGGGTTGGGTTGCTAAAAACCCGAGTCGTTTTTGTGTTTGACCTGCCAACCCGATTTCACCCCGTAACCTGAAACATTTAATAAAAAAAATATTTTTATAGTTATGCGACGTAACCCTAAATATATCAATCATGTAACCATTTATGTTTGATAATTTTATATGTTATGTTATTTTGTCTAGGTGATTTTGTGTAGAATGTGTAGTAATAGTACAATATTTTTAAATTTTGGGTTAATTTCAGGTCGATTTCAGGTTGACTTCGAGTCGTCAGGTCGGTTGGTTGATTTCGTGTCGTCGGGTCGGTTTTGAGTTAATAAATCATAACTTGTTTCAGGTTTGAGTCAATTTCGGGTTGAGGTGATCCAAACATGAGCAGGTCGGGTTCGGGTTGAAGTCAACCCGTCCTAAAACCCGAAGTTGACAACCCTACGACTATATATCAGATTCCTAAGGATGTACAAAAAGCATAGAGGAGTTGGAATGTATGAAATTCCCTTAGCATATACAAAAGTGGTTGGGAGCCAATTAAAGAGCAGTCAAGGGAGTAGAGATGGAAAGATTTCCCCATCATATAAGACTCTAGGAGCAAAGTACCCTATCTAGCCAATGAAGATCCCTTTTGGATCGCCCTAACTTCGTGCAAATGATTCTTTGGTGGCAGCTTTAATGTCTGAGATAATACGTGAGGGGTCTCTGATTTGGTTCGCCATTACTCACTTACATCTCTCTATCCATATTTAATAGACAACATTGGCGACGATAACTCTTTTCACTAAGTTGATTGGACGATGCTTTTTGCAATAGCGGGATATCCAACAGGCATAGCTGCAGAGGCTAGTCTTGTTGGTAGGGATTCCCAACCATTCACAGATATTCCATCAAATCTTGTTAGAGAACCTGCATTGAAAGAATAAATTGTGGCTAGTCTCTTGAGCATGCTCACAAAACGAGCATCTGTTAGCAACACAAATGCCCCAAGATTAGAGCTTATCACATGTTTTTAGTCTACCCTTAAGAGTAACCCATAAAATGAATTTTGATTTGGTGGTTGATGAGGTTTTCGAAGAAAATGTTGTGCCAGATAAAGGGCCTAGAGGAAAAGGAAACCTCTTTATAGAACAAGCCTACGGGAGGATAGAGGGTATGATAGGAGCAGCGATGCGGCATCATCAGTGGACCCACATTATTTAATCCACCAATTCCTAGAGTGTAAAATAGACATCTCGGTCCAAGGGTCATTCCCCTTAGATATAGTTATCCAAATGTTATGGTTTGACAAGTATACACTGTCTATCCACTAGATCCACAGACGCTCCGGGTCACTAGTAATAAAGGATATAGTTTTAAGCATGAAGCACGTGTTCCATTTGTGGATGTCTTTAAGCCATAGGCCCTCATATTTCTTGGTGCCCGTGATGGTATTCCAAGCCACCGAGGGTGTAGTGTTACTATCAGTTTCACCAGACTAGAGAAATGATCGGAAATGTCTAATTATTCTTTTGATAACATTTTTGGGGATGGAAATGCAGGAAGCCCAAAAGCCGACAATACCAAATAGAGTGCTCTGTGTAAGGAAGAGCCTACCCGTGAACGAGAAGGATTTTCCGACCTAGGAGAAAATATTCTTGTGGATGTTGTCTATAAGAGGGTTAAAGTCACTTGTTTTAGGATTCCTTGCAGTTATAGGAATGCCAAGATAGTGAAAGGGAAATGAACCCTGGTTAAACCCAATTGATCAGAAAATTGCATTAGGTAACAGAGGGCTAACCCCTTTAAGGAATATGTCTGATTTTGAGGGGTTAAGCTTGAGCCCTAAAGCCTCAACGAAAAGGTTGATTTTGTTAATAATGAGAGATATAGAGTCTTGGCAGCCTCTGCAGAATAAGAGGGCATCATCAGCGAAGAACAGATGGGCTAACTAAAGAGATATACAAGATGGGTGTAAATGAAAGCCAGTGGCTAGGGGGAGCTAGTCAAGAAGACAGGAGAGCATATCAATAACCATTGAAAAGAGGTATGGGGATAAGGGGTCTCCTTGGCGCAGCCCCCCTCCCCGTGCCTTTGAAAAAACCAGAAGGGGAGCCATTGATATTGATCGAGAAGAAAGCTATAGTGACGCATAGCTTGATCCAATCCTAAACTATGGCGGAAATTTAAGAAAGGATAGAGTGTCTTGGATGAAGGTCTAGTCTACGACACCAAAAGTTTTTCTAATGTCCATCTTCATCTTGCCTTTGGTAGTTTTTCATCAGGCAAGAGCAAAGCTGAATATTGTCAAACATGAGGCAACCTTGGATGAATATCCTTTGACTCTTACTCGCAAGAAAAGGAAGGGTATCCTTAAGCCTTTCCACAAGGATTTTGCTGATGACCTTGTATAAAGTATTGGAACAAGAGATGGGCCTAATGTCCCTCATGGTAGAGGAGGCATCTGATATTGGGGTAAGAGTGATTAGGGTCCTATTGACCTCTTTGAGTAGTCTGCCACCCTGGAAGAACCCTTTAATAGCCTAGCAAATATCCTCTACAATGATATCCCAAGCAGCTTTGAAGAATTTGGCCATGAAACCAGCCAGACCCGGGGCTTTGTCATCTTCAATGGAGAAAAGAGCCAATTTAATGTCTTTGTTGTCAACGGGCCGAGTTAAGGAGGTCCATCTGGAATGGTCAAGCGTTCTAGTATATTCCAAGTTGAAATCCGTAAGAGAGAAGCGGAGGGTGACTTTTGTGCCGAGGGAGCGCTGGTAGTGGACAACAAGGAAATCCTCTATGTCGTTCGGGGCATTGAGGATCTCCCCAAAATCATTGGTAATGGAAGCAATAGAGTACTTATTCCTTCTCATCTTGATGACTCTATGGAAAAAGGATGCGTTAGAGTCAACAAACTTGAGCCAGCGAGTTTTTGAAAGCTTATGAAGAAATAGGAGCTCTTGGTAATCCTAGTTAGTAGTTTGTGTCTTATGGATTTCTCTTAGGATATTAGGGATGGTGTTAAGGGATCACTGTCCAAATTCCTTTGAGTATCACTAAGCTCTTTTCTTATAGTTTGATCCTTAACCTCTAGAGAGCTGAATCCAGTCTTACGCAGCGAGGATAGGCTAGCTTTAAGGAGCCAAAGTTTATAAACAATGGTGAAAAGGCGGCTCCCCTGCGAGGGAGTTTTCCATGCTTCACGAACAAAGGGAAGGAAGGAGGGGTTATTGGTCTAAAAGTTCATGAATTTAAAGCTCCTTTTGTGGGGGATAGAGAGGGGTAGAGTGATACTCATAGAGCTGTGATCTGACACAAGGGGAGAGAGGAAGGAAGTGAAACTCGCAAGCACTCCTGATGCGTCCCTGACGTGTCGTGGACGTATCGTGGACTCTAATAAAACGTGATAGACGAGAGGAAACTATTAAACTAGAAAACACATTTCGATTGAGAATTTACAGACATGAAATTCACTCAACCTCCCTTGCCCCACACACGGACTCCCGGGACAGTTTTGACTTTCCCCCTAAAGTCGTCAACCCTCTCCTGACTATCGGCCTACGGTTCACCGACCGTTTCCCGACCTATCGTCCTATCAAATACCCAATGTATTGATACTCTAACCCAGACCTCACTAGCTCACCAACTCTCTAGCACTTACACACACTCCTAAGTCTGATCCACACCTGCCCAGATTATCTCTATCTTTTCTCTCGCACAGGGCTTGTCTTACAAGGAACATTAATGCACCTATTTATACAAGTTAGTTGAGATGCCAACTAACAGCCTAGGAGTTGTAGACTCTAAGGTAGAATACTCATTCTTCTACAAATATAATATCTGCAGCCTACTACAAATTTTCGTCCAACTTGATCTGGAGCCACTAGCACACGCATTGCCTTATGAATGGACAAGTTGGCGGCGTGTCTCCCAAGTGGTCGGTCACCACTTGCACACTTCAACTTGTCTGAACTTGTCTGGATCATTAATGCTCATAAATGCTCTCTTCTAAAGTATTACGGCTATGTAATGATGTTCATCAATAGCCTTTGTTTATCTTGTTATATTGCACATTAATGAGATACACCTTTTGTCATGAGTTTGTTTAATACCCCGGACCTAATAATGGTGATTTAATTACTCTAATAAAATTATTAAGGGCCTAATTGTGCCTAGAGAGTATTGGTAAAAAGAATAAAACCAAAAGGAAAGAGAAAACGCTTGAAAAGCGAAAAACGCTAAAATGCGCATTAAATGAAAATAAAAGATATATAATCTCGTAAGGGTCCGAGATGGATTCCTAAGGCTTTGTTAGGCCTAATTAGTATACGGGAATGATTCCCGAACAAAACGGATTCAAATAATGGATTAAAACGCTAAATAAGCATAAAATCACGTTTTTCGAGAAAACCCGAAAACGTGACTTTAAGTGGTCAAACGGACCCGTAAAAATTATAGTTGATTAAATAACTATAAATAAGTATTAATGGAAGTTTAATAGCCATTAAAATTAATTAAACGGGAAAATTCCAGAAAACGGACCCGGTAAGTGAATAGTGCCAAACCGGGTAAAATAACGAGCGTTTTCTGTAAAATGGAAAAAAAAACGCTCCAGCTCACTAATAATGTGGGCCGGTTTTAATTATAATGTATACACTCATTAATAGCTTGTTAGCTAATTAGTAATAACAAGACAAGTAAATAAATAAAGTAAATAGTAATAAAGTAAAAAGTCACTTAAGTATTTACCTCTCACCTTCTCCTTTCTCATTCTCACGTTTTGCCCAGCTCTCTGAAAAACCTCTTCTTCCTCCTCTGTACCTTGCGATTTCAACCAGCTCACAAGCCTCACCTTCATCATCCTCTCACTTGCTCATTTCTTCACCGAATCGCACAAAATTGCCACCGTTAGATTCGTATCGACGAGGGCTACGTTTTCCACCCCTCAAAATCTTGATTCCTCCATCTTCACTTCCAAGGGTGTTGGAGCTTTTGGAGCTTCAAGAGCTTATTTTAGCTCTCCTCCACCTCCTTAATGTCTTGAGGTAATAATTAGTAAGAGCTTTGGCCATTTCAAGCTTGTTTTTGCAATTTGGGGAAATTTTCCTCACGTTGAAAATCTTCTCCCGTTTCAGCCGTGAGCACCTTGACCTTGTGGAGTGTTGGAAATGCTCCACTTGATTGCCAAGCTCTCCTTTTGGATACTCTAAGGTAATATCTAAGCTAGAGCCTAAAAACTAGTGCTTGAAATACTAGTTTTTGTGTGGAGGATTTGAATTAATTAGGTTGTTATGTGTGTATGGGGATATGATTGTAGTAGGCAATCTATGCTCCTTGTTTGGTGTGAAAACAAGAAGAGAAAGATGGAGAAAAGGAAGAGGAAGAAGAGAAAGAAAAAAAAAACAAAACAAACAAGGTAAAAACTCACCTTGAGTTGGTTTATCTTCTTGCAAAACAGATTTTTGTAAGTGGTGTGGATGATCTTGTATTAGTGTAGTTGAGATACTACAATTTAATGATGAATGAAGCTGTTTTAATGTTGCTTAAGTGTGGGAATTAAGCTTGAGTCCAAACTAGTACATATGTGTGAACAAGTGGAATTGGGTGTATTGTGGTTGTTGATGCTTGATGAAACAGGAGTGAAGATTGTGTATGAGTTGATTTAAGTGTGGGGAATATGCTAAAGAAGTAGCCAAGTGCTGTCAAAATTTGTTTAGGAGATTATGGACTTGAGTGTTTTATTAAAGGAAGGAGCTAGGTGTGTTAAGGAGATCCAAGTGGGTGGTTAATGATTTGGAAACCAAACTAAGGAGAAGTGTGTAGGAGGAGTATAAATAATGTCAATTGAAGTGCTAGGAATGGCATTAGTGGGTGAAGTTTGAATGTTGAGAAGAGAGTGCCCAATCTGTTACAAGAGCTTTGGAAACAAGAAAACTAGTTATGGAAATATAAGTGGTTTTGAGTAAGAATTTGGGGAAGGGTTTAACCCATGATTTGAAGAGGTTTAGAGCATGTTTAAAGGTGGTTAAACAAGTGGAAAACTTATGGAAAGATTAGGGAATGATTAGGGGTGGATTAAGGATTGAAATGGGGGTGAAAAATAATGCATGTTGCAGGTTTTAGCAGGGTCCGGGACCTAGTCCATGGACAAAGTCCCGACCACCCCCTATTTTTATGTCGAGAGTACGCACTCATGTTGGTCCGGGACTTGGGATAGGGACATGGTCCCGGACCAAGGTATAAAAACCGCCGAGAGTTAAGTTTGCAATTGGTCCGGGACTTAGGGTAAGTACCAAGTCCCGGACCACCCCCAGAAACCAACAGAGAGCATTTTTAAGGTTGGAAATGATGGGGGTTTAAATGTTAATGATGTTATAAGATGTTAAGGCCTTGTTTGGTGACATGTTAAGGCCTTAGGAAGTGTAAGAAAGTGTTAGAAGTGTTTGAGAAGTGAGAGCTCAAATTAACAAGAGTGAAACCAAGATAACGGGATAACGGGGTACTACGAGAATAACA